>JAAWXA010000044.1:3283799-3381858 GCA_038090715.1 Florisuga fusca
TTTGGTTTGGGGAAGATCAGAGGCTGTGGATGGAGGGGGACAGCTCTGTGGCTTCCTGGGGGCTGTGAAATGGGGGGAGGGGGGAGAGCTCATCTCTGCCTCCTTTTCCTCACTTTGACTCACTCATCTCTGCATCCTGGCTGCTTTTTGGGGTCCCATCCCTCTGCTTTCCAGACTGTAAGCTCCACTGGGGTGGAGGGAAGTTTGAGAGCCTTGGGGTGTATGCTGCTTGGGTTGCTGATTTCCTTGTGCAAATCTCTTTATTTTCCTATGTCCCAGTTCTTTTCTTCTCTGTCCCCTCAATATAATTGCTTTGCTCCTCTTTAAAGTGCCTGGATCTCTACAGATTAAGGGTGCTCAGCAGGAGCTATTACTATTGTGATGTTTTTATTGCATAGAGAGACTGAGATATTAGAGGACTCCTTCAGCTTTGGCTTTTTGAGGTAGAGAAGATTGGCCAGAATAGATTTGGGTGGATATACCCAGCCCAAGAGCCAACCTGGAAGCAGTGAAGAGCTGAAATCATCTGCCTGGGTTGAAAAAGAGATTCATGCTCAGACTGCAGATTGCCACCAGCAGCCTGAACATCAGCTCTTCTCTGGAGCATCCTGCCCCCTGGGAAGCAGGGATGAGCTGCTCTCAGTCCCACCTTTGCAGCCCTTTTGCAGAGGGTTCTCTTGGCAAGCAGGAGGTTCCCCAGACTCAACTCACTGAGAGGGAGCTGAAAATAAAGCCTGTGCCACATGGCTGGAATTAAAAAAAAAAAAAAACATGAAATATGTTGAGTAATGATCCTAAACAGATGAAAATTTTGCCCAGGTCAGGGTGTCCTGGGTTCCTCTGTCTCATGTCACCACATCTGCCAGGGACAGGTCTGGCAGAGTCGATGCCACGTTCTCTGCTGAGGCCACTCCATTGATTTGCAGGGACTGAGCCTGGCAGACCTTTCCCTGGGAGATTCCAGCCTGGGATGAAGGTTCTGTGAGGTGTAGAAGGGAAGGAGCACAGACAAATATCCAGGGGTAGGTAGGGAATGGCTGCGTGTCTGCACTGTGCCAAGGAGGTGGGAAGCAAAGGGTGGAAAACCAAATGGTGGTGGTTGGGGGACAGGCAGAAACTCTGCTTTTATCTCCTTTAAAATAACCCTGCTCTTGTTTGATTTGAAATCTTCCAGTACAAAGGTGCTGGGGGGGGGAAAGAGAAGGGGGAAGAAACCATTAATTGAATCCTTACGTGTGAGTGATGGCTATTCTGAGAGCTTGTCAACCTGATGGTAAATCTTGGGGGTGTTAATTGCTTTGAAATCCCTTTCCTCTCATCAGCAGTTCCCCACCTTCCAGTCCAGGTCCCTGGTGGCTGCAGCCCATGGGGAGCTCCCAGCGTGGAGGGTGAGGGCTTGGGGGGAGAGGGAGAAGCAGCTTTTTCCTTCTCCCGTTTCAAATGGCTCCTGTTTACTGATAAGGTTAATTGATTTCTTTTGCTTTAATTAACGAAATTCAATTTCCATTTAATGAGAAAGGTTTTGGTGTGACACGTGTAAATGGCAAAGTGAGGAGAGGCAGGTGAGGCGAGCAGGAAGGGAGGTGGGTCCCACCCTGGGCATCCTCCTCATGTCCCATTGCTCCATCTCCTGTGATCCTCAGGTACAGCAGAATCCATCCCCAAAAGTGCTTTGCAGTTGCTTTGAGGTGCTGGCACCATTGCACCCTCCCTGTCGGGCAGAGAATTAATTGACCCTGGGGTGGATAATGCCCTTTTCTGCTGCTTTTACTGAATCCTTTTACTGTGGTGAGGTTGGCAGGGGTGATGGGTGATGGTTCTGGGGTGGCATGAGAGCAGCTCCGTGTTAGGGATGGGGATAACTCCCCTGCCTGGAAGTGTGGTTGGTTTGGGATGCACTGCTCTCCTGTTGGGACATATTTAGACCCCGTGGGTTGTCTCTGCCACCAAGGTGAGAGCTGTGTGTGCCCAAACCACCAGAGAGGCTTTGCCAGGACTCATGGGTGGGCTCTGGAAGAGGTTCTCAGGGGATCTGGGAGAAGGTCCCCTCCTCAGGGTTCCTTTCTTGGCCTGGGTGCCTTGTTTGCACTGGAACTGGGATCAACAGGAGAGGAAGATGTCGGGAGAGGGGGGGGGGAAAGGAGGATGGTGAAGAGAGAGAGTCACTTCTCATCAAGTTGATCAATCTTTCTGCTGTTGAAGCCTCTCAATGAGGTGAATGTGATTTTCTCTGCCTTACGCACGAGGTGGAAGTCGATCACTTTCAATTTTCAGCATGCAGAACCTGCACTCTATCAAGCTGTTGCCTTGCATAACCATGATTGCTGCTGGGGAGGGCTTCCAGCACGCCTGGAGCCAGGGCTGGGGGGGGGCTGAGTGTAGGCAGGAGCCCCCCTGCTTCACCAACTTACCTGTTAGCTGCCTGGGGCAGGTTGCTGGGATGAAAAAGGTGAGATCTTTGCGTGGGACTGAGCTGTCAGGGCTGGTGGTGGCAGCACAGTCTCCTGGTGTCAACTTTATCACCCCGGGAGGGCAAACCCAGAGCCTTGAGACCATAAAACTCATTGCACGGAATCCAGCTCTGCGGGAATGGGAATGGGAATGGGAAGACACCCGGTGGTGTCAGCCTGCCCGGGAGCACCGAGCTGCCCTACAAATTCCCATCTCTGAGGAATGCATCCCAGAGGAGGATGCAAAAGGCACAGGCAGGGTTATCAGGACAGGACAGGATGTGTATGGGGCTCTTGTCTGCAGCCCAGGGGGGTGTGTTTGTGTTGGGGGGGTGAGCGTGGTGCTGGAGAGCATCCTGCCCGCCAGGGCAGAGGCTGCAGATAAGAGAAAGTGATTTCTGGTTTTAATTAACTGAGCTTTCAGTTAAGGATAAACAAAGGCCATGTTTGTGTGCTGACAGCTGGCTGTCCTTCTGGGTCAGATAAGAAGGCGAGTTATTGCCTCCAAGCTGTGAGAGGGACCAGGAGAGAGTCCAAGAAGTGGGAAACGTGAACAAACGCCGACTGAACCTGCAGGCTGGCAGCTGGGGATGTTTTATTGTCTGTGTTAAATAGCATCAGCCTTGTGCCTGTTCATCTGCCCATTGTCTGGGCAAATTCCTAAAGCAGTGGATTGGGGCTGGCATCCAAAGTGTCCTCTGTAAAAGGTGGGGTGGCCCCGGGGGCTTTGCTGGCTTTGGGATGGAGGGTTGCCCATGAGCAGCATTGCTGCCAAGGTTTGCTGGTGGCCCAGGAGGTACAAATGATCTCAGGAAGAAGAGGGCATTGTCCCAGTGGGATTTGGGAGCCCCTGGGCTTGGTTGGAGCAGAGGCTCCTGCAGGAGGAACTGGTGGTGAACCCCAAGCTCAGCATTTCAGCAGCACCTTTGAGATGAATCGAGGGCTTGAAGAGCTGAGGAATTGCAGTGTTGGCAGCTTGTCATCCACACAACTGTGGGCAAGGAGGAAGGAGTGCTGGGGGGTCCTCAGCCATCACCTCCCATGGCTGGGAAGGAGAGGTTCAGCTGATGGAGGAATGAAAACTCCTCTTGACAGCTGATGATTCAGGAAGCCAGTCGACCTCCGTGGCATCTTTTCCCCAGTGATGGAAAGGGAAGGTGTTCACAGGCTCTGCTGCTGTCTGCAGGCTCAGGGGGGGTGGGAGGAGCTGGGCCCAGTCAGAGGGCATCACTCCCTGTATCACCCCATGGGTATCTACCTGAGCTCCTGGTGGATCAAAGCATGGGGACAGTCACCTCCAGGGCTCTTCACAGGCAAAAGGATTTGGGGACAGGGAGCAGGGAGCCTCCTCTACCCCCTGGCATCTCTGCTGCTGAGTTCAGCTCTTGGCTGAGATGCTGAAAGGAGGAATTTTCTGGATGTTTTCTCAGCTCTGGATGTTTTCTGAGCTAGAACAGGACTTTAATTATTTCTCTCATTTATTTTTTTTTCCCCCCACTGCGAGAAAGTCTTTTTGTGACCACAATGAACATATTTGCAAGCAGTTTTTTGGTAGGTCGGAGGTTTCAGTTGTCTTTGTGAAAAATCAGAAAGCAGAACCTGATGTTTTTCAGCCTGTGGCTTTTGTACCCCATCCCTTTGAAACGAAAGTAGAAATACATTCATTTCTTAGCTAATTTTTTACTGGACTTTTTCCTTTGTTCCTTTTCACTGGCGAGAGAGAGAGAAGCACAAAAACTTAAATAACTTTGTGGGATGAGGAGGAAAAAAAAAAAAAGTTTGTTTTTTTCTCTCTAATCTTCAGCACAACACGTTGGCAGTTTCTGGCCAGTTCCAGTCTTGGCACATTTTCTCCTTGTGCCTAATTTAAGGTGACCACTGTAAGACCTGCTCTAGTTTCCCATTCCTCAGCCTCGTGTTTTGGCACTTCCAAGACTGTGTGATGGATCTTAAGGAGCCTGCATTATGCAGCCCTGTATCCATCTGTTGTCCTTACAAGTTAAACAGCCTGAAAAAAAATAGATTAGAGGCTCAGCTCCTATAATGAAGCAGCAATTTGTCTCCAGCTCCTGATCCAGGTGTAGCAGAGCTAACGAGCCGGCTGGCCTTGAGCTCCAGAGAATGTTAAATACATTTTTTTTTTTTTTTTTTTTTGGTGGAGAATAAGCTTGGGTAAGGAAGAGAAAGCAGTGCTGGGAAGAGAGAGGGGAGGAAGAAGGGTAAATGCAGAAGAAATTGGGGAGTGGGATGGGGTGGTCCATCAGGGACAGAGCAAAGGGACAGTCTGGTCGGGCTGGATCGTGTCCTGGATCCTCTCCAAGATATTTTTGGAAGGCAGCTGGAAGCAGTTGTGAACCATCCAGTGATGCCACGTGTTTTTTGGGGAGATGCAGACCCTGTTTAACACCTGTCTGGTTGCTTTCTCCTCCCAGGGAACGTGGAGGTTTGGCGTGGGCTTGAGCCTCGTGGGGACTCTTGCAGGGTTTGGGTTAATGGAAGAAGTTCCCCCAGATCCATTCCTGCTGCTTTTCAGGAGAGAAACCAGGTGTATTAAGGCAGGGAAAAACGGCAGCGAGAGAAAATAAGGAGGGGGAAAGGTCTCATTCCATTATGCAGGAGAAAATACCTCCCAATTAAAGTGAATGAGCTGAAAGTAGTAGATTGGGGGAGGGGGGAAAGGGGAATCATGCAGGCTCCTGGCAGAAAGAGTGTTGCTTTCCGTGGGGTTGGTTTGCCTGCAGTGGAGGAGTGAGAACAGAGGAGGGGATGTGGCTGGTAAGGTAATTTTTCTTTTTTGTGGTAAGGGAAGTTTGGTGATGAAAGAGAGAGGAGAGGGAGGGAAGGCCAGGTTGATGGAGATCATGTTCTGTTCAATGTGGAGAAAAGGAAAGAGAGAAAAGAAGATGAGCCTGAAATGAGGTTTAATTTTAATGAAGGAAAATTCTCTGCTAAGTAAGGAGAGTTTGAAAGGGAGGGGAGAGGAGGGTTTAAAAATGACAGGAGCCTGACACACTATTGTGGTGGAAAAAGAAAGAAAGAAAGAAAGAAAGAAAAGAAAAAAAAAAGTTAATAAAGACAGTGGAAGGTGGGTAGAAGAAAAGAGAGGAGAGATCTAAGAAATAAGTTGTAATACCTGGGATGAGGTGGCCTCACCCTGACTCTGGGGTCCTGCTTTGGATTCCATCAGCAGGATGAAAATTGCTGCTTTTGGCAATGTCTGTGCCCCCCACGGTGTGCCAGGGCCAGGGCTGGGTCTCTTGTCATTGATGTATCACTAGGAACTGAGTCCCTTAAGGGGTACAAGGAGGAACTTGAAGCACCCCAGGGGCCACCTGATGGATGGGGCCATGGGGCATGATGAGCAGGAGGCTGGGGGGTAGGATTTGGGGACTCACTGCCAGCAGCAGGGTGCACAGGGAGATGGATGGACCTGGCTCTGGGCAGGCACACGTTGTAGCTCCCTCATTAAAAGAAGTGGTTCTCTTTTTGGCACCCAGAATGAATTCCTGGGCCTTTGAGAGTTGCCTGCACTTAGGATGCACCATCCTGTTCATTCCCAGCTACTGATTGCCCTTAGAAACAGTTAGAAATACATCAGTGATTTCCTTTGCATTATTTTCCTTGTCTTTCTGAGCATGGAAACTGGGGTGTCTGGCAGACACCTGTGGCACAACCACTGTCCTGGGGAGATCCAAGCTGGGTCTGGTTGCAGAATGGTACCTCGTGGGGTGCTGAGCCTCTGCAACCCCTTTTGCAGTGGTTTTTATTGCTGGGGGTGTTGGGGGGAAACACAGCAGGGAGCTTGGTGATCCTTTGCTGGCCCAAACCCTTCAGATAGGCTTGGAATGTTTGGCTGAGTACCTGTTACTGTTGTCGTTCTGGCTGCTCTGGCTTTGGTGGGAATTACGGGGTATTTCATAGGTTTTGTTTCAATCTGTTTCACAGATTTTTCTGCTCCTTCCCCACATCTCCTGCCTGGCTGCCAGGCAGTGGGGACACAGGCTGGGAGGATGGTTAAAAGCTCCTCTCTTTCTCCTGCTTGGTTCACTCTTCACAATTTGGTTTAAATCTTTTTTTTTTTCTTTTTTTTTTTTAAAAAAAAAAACAACAAAAGAGCATCAAATCCCCTAGGGATGAAGAAATCCATCTTGTTTCAAAATGCTTTTCTGTTTATTGGTACAAATTCAAATGCCTGGCAATAGCTAGCCCAGGTGAAGCTCACTGTTGGCTAATTTATTCTCTTGCTTTTGGGTTCATGCAGACTTCTTGATGAATAAAGCTTAGGAGGTGTTAAAGTAGCATTTGTATAAAGCTAGCTGAAGAAATAGGAGGCAAATTGCCTGTGTTTGCTGGCTCCTGATCAAGAAGCAAACAAGGGGGCTCCTGGGCAATGGGGAATTGCTCCCACCCCTGTCCAGGCTCTAACCCTTCCTCTTTGCCAAAGATGCTCCAGAAAGGAGTGAAATGGTGATGATCTCATTTCCCATGCTCTTGTTTTTCTCCTTGCCTGGAACAAGCTGTGTGGTGAGTGCCAGCCTGTATCTGAAGCAACTTCTTCAGGGATGTGGGGAGGTTGGGATGCTCTGGAAACCTCTGGTAAATGCTCATTTCTCCCTGGTGGGGCCTGAGCATGCTTCAGGAGTGTATTTCATCTGTGATTTCTGGGAGGTGGCTCTGAAACGGGGCACGTAATCTCAGACTTTGGTCCTTTTTTCTCTGTAAGCCGAGGCTTAGATCCTTCATTTGGTGTGGATGAATCCCTCCTGCTCCCGTCTTGCCCCCCCAGTCCCCCCCCAAATCCTTTTCCTTAGAAATAACACCTGCTCATATCCTTGCATCTGTCATGGGGAGGCAGAAAGATCTTCTCATCACGAGGAAGCGCCGTCCTCTCCATCCCCCCTGCTGCCACCCGTCCTCTTCCAAAATACTGAATAATGTCAGACTAAATCCTTATCAGAAATTTTAATGAGCAAAATAAAACCTGAAATCTGGATGATTAAAATCAAATCTTCCCTCTTCTGCTCTGCTGGAGCTGGCTGCCAAAACAGAGTCGCAACGCTGACGATGGGAGGCCCCTCGTATTTAATTACCTCTGGCTTCAGTCAGTGCTTTAGATAGACATCCTCTGTGGTCCCTGCTGGGCCCATGGATAACCTCAAAGAGCAAACAAAGGGTAGTTCAAGTGGTCTCTGCTAAAATGTTTGCCAAGGGCTGCTGCTCCTTGCTGGTGGAGACCGCCCACTCGGAGCCCCAGGGCAAGTCCAGGATCTCCAGAGGTCTCTAGGGCCAAGAGTTGGACAATGTTGACCCCAGGTGTTGCTTTTTCCTCTCCTCCCAACCCCCCAGGTGATGCTCTTCACTTGTGGAGGACTTCTTCATGGGTGACAGTTACTCACAGCACCTGCCCTGAAGACACTTCACCTGCCCACCCATTGCTCTGCCACAGTTCTTTTGGCTTCTCCCATCAGCCTGGCAGCACTCATGCTGCTCGGTGCCCAGCTGTCTTCTCCTGCCTGATAGAAGCCCTTTTCTTCACCCATCAGCTCCCTGTAGGGCCTTGAAGACGTGTGATTGTCATTAAGCAAGTGGACATAGTGCCAGCAGCTGCCACAACCCAAGGCATCTCCCTTCATACACAAGGTGGAGGCTCAGCACCAGCAGAAGAAGAAGGGGTGGATCCTGGTGACTCTTGCCCTCCACCTCAGCACCATTCCAGTTCCACGTCCCCCTGGATGAGTGACAAATCCACCTTTCAGCCTCGGGTACCTTTCAAAATCACCCCCTGACTTTCTCAGATTCTCTTGGGTTGTATCTTCACCTGTATCTTCTGTCATTCCTCTCCTTCCAAGAGGCTGTTTCGTTTCATTTGTCCTTTGAGGGAAGTGGGAGCATATTTCATGAGCCAGAGAATTGAATCAAATAGAAGAGATCACTCACCTGAGCTCAGACCTTTCCCCATTAGCAAGAGATAATGAAGTGATCCTCAGGAGGTGAAGGCAGCCCATGTATCCTGCCTGGGTATCTCTGTCTGCTTTGCCCAGAATGCAGGATGCTGAAATTATCATAATTTAATGGCAAGAATATGAGAGTCTAGATAGAAATAAGCTAGAACAAATGCTGGGACGTGACTAGGAGAACCTCAGTAGCAATGACCTTGCCATCTCTTAAAACCCTTGAAGCCACAGTGAGTGGAGCTGGTGAGACAGGAATGAGGTGAATACGTGGAGATGCTGCTCACAAGTAGTCAGAGGGGGCTGCCACCCTGACTTGTCTCCCACGCAGCTCTGAAATGGGGGGGAGGTGATGGGATATCGACTCTGTATTGCTCTTCCATTTCTCTTTCCCTTCTTTTTGTTACTGTTTTTTGGGTTTTTTGCCTTTGGTGTTTGTTTTGGTGTTTTTTTGACAAATTGAGAAGCAGAGGTAATTATGCCAAGGTCAGAGCATCACTTGGAAATGAGGGAGGGCCTTTCTCAAGCAGCAATAATATACTGAGAGAAAGTATGGATTGACTGACAGTGCAAGTCCTTGACCTCACAAATCTGATGTTGCTGATGTCTGGGAAATGGTGGGCCAGAAATCCGTAAGAATCAAGAGAGAAATCCTGTCTTGATTAAAGGTGGCCAGATACTCTGCCCTTCTCCATAACTGACTGCTCAGCTTGCTGAATGTGCTGGGGGAAAAATGAGGCAACTCTGTGTGCACTTCACTTGATGTTCTCCAAACCACGTTCAAGGAGGGCTGGAAGGAAGCATATTCCCTAGAAGCATGGTGAAACTGGGGAGGAGAGGAAGGCTTTGAAAAGACAGGCACAGAGTCCTCACCTTTGTGGGTCTTTTGCCAGAAACCTTTTAATCAAAAAGGAGCAGATGTCTTGGTGGAACTGTTGTTGCCTCTTTGTCCATTCCCAGAAGTAAAAACCCTCCAGGCCTGGAAATGCAGATGCTCCCTGAAGGACCAGCAACTCCTTCCTCCTAATTTCATTTTCTTTGACAATAATAAAACACAAACCCACAATTAAATCCAGTTTAATAGGTGCAGTTACACACAGCCATGGGGGCTGTTGAATTAAGGTCCAATCCTGCTCGGTCCCGGGTGACTTTCTGTTCTGCTTGACTGCAGCAGGCAGGGGCTTGAGAGTTTGCAGGCTCTTGCATGAGGTCCTCTTGCAGGGTTGGGGCTTTTAATTTTGCAGCTCATCAAAGGCAAACCAATCCATCAATTATCCACGCTTCAGTTTGCTGCTGAGTAAATGAGAATGTTGCTGTGTATCAGTGGCATCGGATGCCCTGAAATGCTAACAGAAGAGCCTCCTTCTGAGCTGTGCCTGGCAGCTCTGCTCTCTCCCTCTGCAAACAGCAGCAACAGGCACCCAGATGTCTTGGGGTGCTGAGAGATTTGGGATTCTTGAGGTTTTTTTAGGGTGCTCACTGCTCTAATCAGATCCATCCAAAATTCAGCAGCGGTTCTGACCTCACCTCTGTGATCTGTGCCCTTTTCCCTCTCCTGCCCCCATTCCCAAGCCTCTGTCTTTGGGCTGTGAGATGAATAAGTTCATTGGAGATGCTAATTCGGGTTGTCCACCCCTTCCCAGGTCCTCAGTGTCCAGCCAGGAGCTCCAGTGCTGGCACAGTGTTGGTTTCTTCTCCCTGTCCCAGTTCTCAGTGAGGGTTTGTCCAGCATTGTCCCTTAGTTCATCGCCACCAGGCTCTCATTATCTATTCAGATTCATGCACTCTTTCTCCTTTCATTTATTTATTTGTTCTTATTATTCTGGGCCTTGAGCAGAGCTGGGTGAATAACACAGTTTGCTGCTCATTTGCTGGATGGCAAAATTCCATTTTTTTAATTTCTATTTTTTAAGAAATAAAAGGGTAGGGGTGAGGAAGCTCAGCCCCTTCCCCTGCATACCTCGCTGGTTTGTTTTGATTTCATCTATTTAACCATATTCCCAAAGGTTTTGAATAAAACAAAAGGAAACTCTGTGACAGGCCTTTGAGCTGAATGCTCTGCATGTTTTCATGCTTCAGCATCTTTTGAAGATGTTCATTTCTTCCCCTTCCTCACAACCATCCAGTGGGTTCAACACAGGGAATGATCTGGGGTCACCAAACCTTTGTTTTTGGGGAGAAAGATGCTTGATAGTTTAGGTTTCTTCTCCCACTAGGTACCAGTGTGGGTCTCTGCAGCTTTTCCTGGGCTGGGGTGGAGGGATGCTGGTGTTTTAGGCTGACTTTGGTGCTGCAAGGAGATGAGAAATGTCCCCCAAGCAACACTGGCTCCTGAGCAATGATGCAGACGTGAATTTAGCAGCTGATGTTTGACCACCTCAGGCACCTTTTGCGGATGATTCCTCCTTGAATTGCTCTCCTCGGTGGCTTTTAGCATCCCCCTTTTGTTTTTGGTGTGGGGAAACTGAGTCACAGGGCGGTGTGTTCAGGGGAAGGTGTCACATCCGTGCTCTGGTTTGCATCCAGCTGTGCTGAAGCCAGCCTGGGAGCAGGGGCAGGGACCTTTCTGGTGACCTTTATGGTGGCAAAAGCTGATCCTCCCTCCTCCGAGGCTGCCAGCAGCATCCCTGGCTGTGCAAGAGCTTGCTGAACGTGCCCCAGCCTTAAATGTTCCTGGCAGATTCTATATTTAAGGAGAATTCAGACAGCACTTCTCTTCCCCAGCTACAGCAGGGCACCTGAGGGATTTGAGCTGATCTTTGTCACCGGCGTTTAGAGCCTGATAAGACATGTATATGAGATACTGCAACGAAATTGGAGTCAATAAACTATCTGCATAAATCTAATGTACATGAACAAAACACACAACCTCTCCCCAAAGAGGCCGTTTCCCATGCAGGGGCTTGAAGGAGTTGCAGGGATGTCTGTATCTTATTTCTGTTGTAATTGGCGTTAAAAATATAATACCCTCCCTTCAAAGAGAGGCTCCCATACTGTGAAAATGCCTATTCTGTCCAGGCAGGGGCCAAATAATAGCAAATTAGAAGCGTGGAAAATATTTAGAAGGAAAAAAAAAAAAAAAAGGAAAGAGGACTCTGAATTATCAGAGCTGATCCATCACTTGCAGTCTCGTACAATTTGTCTTTTGAATACACCGTATGAACCAGCTCTGAATAAAATCAGTCAATTTAACCCAAAATCAATGCTCTTTTGTAGAAGTGCTTAAAATCTAAGTGGAAAGGAAAGCTTTGAAGCTGCCTATCCCTTGGTAAACGCAGCACTTACTCTATGTTTGATTTTAGCAGCAACTCCCTTGGTTTCCCTGTGCCTGGCACAGCACCTTCATTAGAAAAGCTGATGAGTAATTAGCAAATGTATGGAAAAGGACTAAATTATTAATTTTTTTTTTCTTTCTAAAGGAAAGCAATGTTTTTTCTTTCCATGCTTGGCACACGTGGCTTCCCACCAGCCCTGCTGCCACCAGGTTGTGCACTGGCTCCTTTGGAGTCGTGTGTCACGACGATGGGGGGGAATTGCTGGGGACACGTGTCCCCTGGCAAGGGCCACGCATGCCTTGTAGGAAGTCTGGTTCTCCTTTTGTCTGCCTGGTGCCTCCAGGGAAAGCCCCGTTGCTTCTCCACCTTGGGAGAGCTGCCAAGGCTGGGGAGAGCTGGCAGCAGCCCTTTTCTCAGCAGGTTGGCAGGCTTGTGTCTTCACGTGGGATCACCAGGCAAGCCAGGTTGGCTCTTGCTGCAGGATTAGAGGCTGTGGTGTGATGATGAAGATGTGCAAAGTGGTTCCCTCCTCTCCCTTGGAGGGAAGGTTGTGGTCTCGTGGGTGCCAGGTGGTGGTTGTGCTGGTGTGGCTCTCCTGCCTTCAAACCCTGGTCCCCTTGGCTTCACTTCTTGGCTACTGCCCCTTTTAGCCAAGCCAGATTTGAAGCCCAGGCAAGATCCTGGTCCCTGTGCAGTGCAGATGGTTGAAACCCCATTGAATGAGGGGTTTGGAAACGGATGGGGTGTTAAAGCCAAGGAATGGAGGCTGACAGGTCACTGTGGAGGTGCCCAGTGACCCCAAACTCTCTCTTTTGACTCCAAGTCAAGAGTGCTGTGATTCAGCAGCTGTGATCTGGCAGGACTGGGAGGATTAAAAGGCTGCTTGGCTCTCACTGAAAAGATTTTGCCCCTTTTGCTGTCATATCTTGGCACTCCAGGCTTGCAAATGTGCTTTCTCCAAAGCACCTCTGAAAGAGATCCAGACCCTGCTGGGAGCTGGGCCCAAGGAGTTGTGTGATGTGCTCAAGGTCTCTCTGGGCAGAGCAGGAGTGTGACCCCTCTTCTTCAGAGCCCCACACCCCACTTCCATCAGTAACATGGCTGATCTTCCAGCTTCCCCTTTTCCCTGCCCTCTTAAGGTGATCAAGTGTTTGGCAGGAGGATAATACAGGGTTGCAGATGGGTTGGGGGAGAAAAGGTCAGTCCTGGAGATGGTTTTACTCTTTCTTTGGTGTCAGGTCTCCTGAAGATCTGCATTTATCAAGGTGCTTTCATGGAGTAAAAGCCTCGGGGGTCAGCTGAGCAGATCTTCAGGAGGTGGGGCTGGTGGTGGTGGGCCTGAACTTGTAAGTCCTTAGATATCAATTACTCAAGTGAAAGGTTTTGTTCTCCCTCTTTGTTTCAATCAATTGCTGATAAATAGCTCCGTGCTGTGATGGATGTTGTGATCAGAAGTTCGAACTTTCCCCGGGCCTGTCAAATTTGATGTATATCAGATGTCTGCACTAATTTATACAAATGCTTTGCAGTGCTCCAAAAAAAATCAAAACCTTGAATGCACAAGAGTTTGACCAAAAAGGACCAACTTTTCTCCTTTGTCCCCAAAGACCTTGTGTTATTTCAGACCTTGGGGTGTAGGTGGCTTGAGAAACACAGCGTGGTTCTGACCCAGTCTGGGTGGTAGAACCTCACAGATGTGCATGCCTGGAGACCCCAGCCAAAGCCAGGATCCCTGCAGCATAGGAACACACAGACTTTCTTGCAGCTTGATGCAAAATAAACACACTACTTCAAAATCAACACAGCTCCTGGAGAGGAAGAAGGGAAATACCAGTGTGCCATGACTTGCAGAAGGGTGTGCAGCTGGTTGGGAGCATGGCCATGAGTATAACCTGGTCTCCTGCAGCTTTGTCTTGACTAGATCTGCTGCTTTTGGTTCCCAAGCTGATGTTTCAAGTGAATTAAAACCAGGAATAAATTCAAATTAAAAGAAAAGCATCTCACTCAATTCCTCAAATCAAAACATTTTGTGGCTTAGCCTATTTATAGCTAGATGAGCGGAGGCAGCACTCTGTCAGAGGGACGTGGGGAGGTTAATTTGTGTACAGCTGCTTTGGCCAATTGATTTCTGTGGCCATTAAATTCCACTTCTGAAAGCCTTGCACACACATTGCAGTTGATAGGTCTTGGATGGCAAAGGGCTCCCAATGGTTTGTTTCTGGTTTCAAGGCAATAAGGTGTTACTGGTGAAAGGTGCTGGAGAGAAACACAGCAGGGTTTCTTTATTTCCTTCCTTTTTTTTTTTTAATTTTTGTGTTTTAATTGGCTGGCAACTCTCTCCCCCCCCCTCACCACCTCCTGNCACCACCTCCCCACCCCTCCTCATCCAGTCCTTATTTAGTTCCGTGTGTAATTCCGTGCACAATACACACACGCTGAGGTGTGGTTTCAAGGTCTCGGTGTGTTTAGCAAATATTTCAGCCGCAACGATCTGTTCAGCTGTTACATTGATTGCCAAGATTACAGCACGACAACAAACATTATTTGGGGGATCGGAGACGGAATTACAGCCCACTCTCTCCGGCGTCTGCGGCGAGGAGCAGATGCACCGTTAATTTTCTGCTGCCGTGGCCATTACTCGGCGCGGCGATACGGAGATGTGCCTGATGGTACCCAGGCTGCAACCCCTGATGCTCACTGGAAGGATCCAGGAGATGCCAGGGTGCTTGGTTTTGTTTTTTGTTGGTTTTTTTGGGTTTTTTTGTGACTACTGTAATGGGCTGAGGCCAAAGCGGAGAGAGCAGAACAGGTGGGAGAGGTTGGCAGAGCAGTGGGGAACGGCTGGGATGGGGAAAAAAGGGCTCTGGAAAGAAGAGGCAGATCCACAGGCTGGGTGTAAGGTGTGGGGTGGTGGCACTGGTCATGGGGCAGGTTGGTTCTGGGGTAGAGCTTCTGGCCCGGGTGTATAGTGAGAGGATAAGGGGCAAGGGTTTATAACTTGAAGAGGAGAGATTTAGGTTGGACATGAGGAAGAAATTCTATAAATGGAGGGGGGTCAGACACTGGAACAGGTTGCCCAAGGAAGTTACAGAATCACAGAATCATCTGGGTTGGAAGGGACCTCTGAGATCATCAAGTCCAACCCTTGATCCACTCCCCCCGTGGTTCCCAGCCCATGGCACTGAGTGCCACATTCAGTCTCTCCTTAAAAACCTCCAGGGATGGAGAATCCCCCCCCTCCCTGGGCAGCCCATTCCAATGCCTGATTACCCTCTCTGGAAAGAATTTCTTCCTAATCTCCAACCTAACCCTCCCCTGGCAGAGCTGAAGCCCATGGCCTCTTGTCCTACTGATATCTGCCTGGGAGCAGAGCCTGACACCCCCCTGGCTCAACCTCCTTTCAGGGAGTTGTAGAGAGTGATGAGGTCTCCCCTGAGCCTCCTCTTCTCCAGGCTGAACACCCCCAGCTCCCTCAGCCCTTCCTCACAGGACTTGTGCTGGATCCCTTCACAACCTCCTTGCTCTTCTCTGGACCTGCTCCAGCACCTCAGTCTCCTTCCTGACCTGAGGGGCCCAGAACTGGAAGTTCTGGCTGCCCCTTCCCTGGAAGTGTTCAGTGTCAGGTTGGATGGGGCTTGGAGCAACCTGGGCTGGTGGGAGGTGTCCCTGCCTGTGCAAGGGGGTTGGGACTGGGTAATCTTTAAGGTCCCTTCCAACCCAAACCATTGGGAATCACCTCTATGGTGATTCTTTCCATAAACGCAGCATCACATCTTGTGTGATGATAAATTGATCTATTTGGTAAGCAGTAGTGGTGGGCAAATGGGGTGTCCCCTCCTGGTAGGCTGGCACAGTGTCCCCTCTGGACAGGATGTTGGGGCACAGTTGTGTTAGTTTGGGACTGGAACTTCTGCTTGAACCCAAATCCATTGCCTTGTGGGTTGTGTGTGACTCTGGAGGTGGTGGAGGAGCTGGGCTCTGGCTCCATCCCTGCAGGATCTGGGAATGCTGCTGATACACGTGGTCTGACTTGAGAGCTGTGCTGCAAACCAGCCTGCCTCAGTTTCCCCTCTCTGTGCAGCAGGGAGTGTCTTTCTGCAAGCCTGCAAGGGGAGCCAATAGCTCTCACTGTGGTGCCTCCCCTAAATAGAGGCTTTTCACCTCTCGTATGGAAAAAGTAAAATATCTGCTGTAAGACATGAAGCCACAGAATGAGGTCACTGCCCTGGATCTTGCTATGAACTTTTCCCATTTTTTTTAAATCGTTGGAAGTTGAAGATCAGCTCTGTAGTGGCCACAGAGGAGATGAGAGAAATCTGCATCCTACTGCACGTTACTGCCTTGAAGTTTAGATCGGGGGCTTTGCAGTCCCAAGGACAAGGCTGGGCAGGGATTCTCTGACCTTGAACATTCCTCTCTGATTCTGCCCGATGCTCTCAGGAGGTTTCTGGCAGTGAGGAGCAGCCCAGTTAGAAAAGTTGACTGAGAGAGATCTCTGCTCCTGTTCCGATGCTGGTAACGGGGTCAACCTTCTTATTAAAGTGACATTTATTGGTAGCTCTTCAGGAGCCTGCGTGGAGTTAATAAGTGGTTAGCAGATGTTAGAAACATATTGCAGATATTAGTAGTAGATTGGTATAAATCCATCAGAAGATGATGCTAAGGGTGGCAACACGCTTTGGTTCGAAGCTGAGCAGTGACTCATTGGCCCAGGATTCAGCAATCCATTAGCTCTTAACTATTAGCCTGATTATACCTTGTTTTAACTCCCCGTTATCCGGCCCAGAGTCCCCCTCCAGGAAGTTTGGCCTGAAATAGCACACAAAGTACACAAATCTCTCAACATCTCTGCCAAAATCTTGGGTAGCAGATTTCTAAATCTGGTTCAATTCCTTAGATCCTGCCTGGAGCTCCCTCCTCAGCCCATCTCTCCCTTTTTTTTTCTTTTTTAAGCATCTTTGTCCTAAGAGCGATAAAGGAGGTGATCAAAGGGAAGGAGGGGGGATGGAGCAAGATCAAATATTAAATTTCTGAATGTTTTCTGCTAAGTGACAGCAAGGGAGCAGGAATGAATCGAGTGTCCAATATCGCCGCTTTCAACGGCTTTTTTCTTCCAAATGTCACCGCGTGAAAACAAAACTGAAGGGAAAGGGAAAAGCCAAACAGCAAGAGGGACACATCACAGCCCCGTGTCTTGCTAAATGACACACACTGAATATCAGAATGGTTTCTGTGCCTTTTAGAGGAGCTGCTCCCACCTTGGTGAAGCTAATGAGTATCCAGTTTGCCCTGCCTGCTGGGTAATGGCAGGTCTCAAACCCAGCAAAGCCTGGCTGAGGCAGCCACTCAAGGGAGCAGCAAATACAGGTTGCTAGCAGAGACAGCTCAGAATTGCTCTCCCTGCCCCTGGTCTTCTGCTCTGGCCAAGGAGCTCTAGTGGCAAATGGGGAAAGATGACAAAAGTGGCATGGAACCCTCTTAGGGAGGTATTTCTGCCTTTCTCTGCTTGCCTCTGGCTCTTTGGTGGCCCTCTTCCCCCCCTCCTCTGGCTAGAGGCTGTCCCTCACTGGTTTTATTCTGCATATGGAAGGTCTTGAAGCATCCGAACACTTTGGGTTTTGCAACAGGGTAGGGAAAACTCTGCTGTAAATTATCTGGATGGCTTATGAATATATAGGACTGACCTTTCTGATTTTCTTTATCTCCTCCCAAGCTGGCCTGCATGGCCCCAGCTCTAGCTCAGATTTCTGCTCTATTGTCAGCCCTACCTTTGATTAAACCATTCATCTGGAGATGAGCTGGCATGACCTCTGTGATCCCATAATTTCCCAGGGCACGTGTGGAGCCCATGCTGCAGCTGGCTGCTGCTCCTCCTGCATCCCTGATGACAATGGGCTCTAATTACCTGGGGTGGGGCTGGCTGGGCTGCCTGGGGGAAATGACTGGGTTGGCAGGATGATGAGTTGCTTGTAATCCAAGTTTGGTTAAACTGCAGATCAATCTTTTGCCTTCCCACCCCACGGAGGGCAGTGGAGAAGAAGGTGCACAGAGAAACCCACGTTGGGCTTGAGTTCAGCTTTGAGGAAAGGAACATCTTCATTTCACAACATTTTTATTTTTTTTTTAATAATCTTGCTTGGGGTTTTTAGATCTGGTGGCCAATGTGGTCGCTGTGGGATCCTTTTGCACCCTGGGGATGTGCACTTTTGCACCTGCACCTGGGGTTTTTCTCCAGCAAAGGAGAGTCCATATGTGGTGTCCAGCAAGGTGCCCTGGTGGGATGGGGCATGGGCTTGGGGAGGTTTTTCCCAAGAAGAAAATCCCAGACAGAGGTTGCTGATAGCACAGCACTTGTATATCAGAGACAGGGGCAGGACGAGGGTTTTCCAGGTGTTTTTGGCCATTCTTTATCCTGCTTGAGAAGAGAGGGTTTCCTCTGCTGGTCTGTCTACACTTCTGCTGAATAACAGAGCTGTGGGAGAGCGTGGGTGGGAGCAATGGCACTTGTTACCATAGCATCAAAGTGCTTCTGCAGTACTCCTGTCTCAGTGAAATGGATCAGTGTTATTATTCCCATTAGACAGATGGGAAACTGAGGTGCAGAGAAGTGGGGAGCAGTCTTGGGCTGATTTTGGGGATCGCAGACCCTGGGGCTCGAAAGGAGGAGCTCTGTGGAGAGCTGGGTGCTTTGTGGCAGGGTGCTAGTGGGGATCTGTAAAGTCAGGGACATTCTTTCCCCATCTGAATTATGTCCAAGTAGGAAGTACTTCAAAAACACTTTTGCACTCGTTGGTCATAATTGTGGCTTGCACTGTGCTTCTTGAGTTGCATTTGTTTATTTATTTCTTTGGATAATCCCCACTTCATAGGAGGGATCTGCAGCTGGGGAATTAGTGGCCTGTCAAGGCAATTTCTCACCCTCTTCACCCGGGGCATCTGGTAGTTTTCCACAAGGATCCTTTAAAATTTGGAGCCCACAGTTTGTTTATTATTCACTCCAAAACATTTATGTATGTCTTTGCCTCTTGTGAGTTTTCCCCCCCGTCTTCAGCAGTTGACATTTAGTGGGATTATTCTGTCCCTAATTACCTCTATTTTTGATGAAAGAGAATTAAGGGGTAATCAACATCCCACAAGTCTCTGAAGTCAAACAGTTGCAGAATGGGTTCATGTCCAGTGATACAATGGAGCATTTTAATCTCCTCCTTACACTATTGTTTATTTCCAGGAAGCTCATTGTATCTTTTACTTGTACCATTTCGTATGTATTTGGTGTATTTCTCTACCCCTGTCTGGAATGAACAGGATGTTTATATTGAATTTCATGCTCACTTATGCCCAGGCATAGTTTTTGTTTAACTGACTGACAGAGCCTTTAAGAACCACGGATGGTTACAAATTGTGTTTCCAATTTCGGTTGTTTCTTTTTATTTCTTTACTTCTTTATTTATTTATTTTTATTACTGCCAGCCATTTCCAGTCACTGCAGCATGCCACCACTTTATTGCACAGGCACTGCTTAAAAACACCCGTGCCTTGTGAAAAAATGTAAGAAAGCTTGAATTTAAAGTGTTATTCCAGGAGTATCTTCGGGTGGTTCCGACCTTTCTATTTCTACCCTGCGCTCAGGTGAAGGAAAGCTGTGATTGTTCTTTGTTACTGGAGGAGCCTAACTAAGTCATATTTGCCAATGTCAAATTGCTCACGAGTGGTTTGACCTCCTATTTACTTCTAATTCCTGCAAGCTGTTAGTAAGAGCTACACTAAATCAAGCTGTCATTTGAGCTCGCCTTCTGCGACCGTCACTGAAAGATTTTGGTACTCCTGAGCATCAGAGAGGAACTCTGTAAAATTCCTTAAGAGCACATCAGAGTCTGCAAAGTGTGTGGGAAGTTGTTTGGGGGATATAAATGGTACAGATTAGGGAGTAAGGGTGTGGGAGAGGAGGGGAAGCTGGTGTCTTGCCTCCAGGAGAAACGTAGGGAGCAGCGAGGGAAAACACGGTCTTGAAAGCGAGATCTCACCTGATGGGATTCCACATTTCTTCTCTACTCCGTGGTTTCAACACCCATTATGGGATTACAAGATTTATTCTTTTCCCTGACTGCCGGAGCTGCAAAATCAAGCTGCATTCACCCTGCTCCTCGGCTCATCACTAATAATAAAGATCCTTCAATGGGAGTTGAGTTGACAGTTGTGCTGAGGACAGGGAGCCAGCACCACGAGCAAGAACGTGGTATTGTTCAACCTGAACCATTGTACTGACAAAACACCACTTCTTCAAGGGCTCTTAAAATGCTGCTCATTTGTTCAGCTTCTCAGGATCTCTGCTAGGGAGCTGGCAGTCAAGATTTCCTTTTGGGGAAAAGAGAGGCAAAACCGGGGGTGAAAAGGGAGATGCTAATTCTCCATCCAAGTAGGGTGTGGGAGGCTTGGGCCATAGTGGAAGATGTCTCAACCCCCCCCTTTCTGGAGAATTGCTGGAGAAATGTTATTCTGAGAAGTGTTTGTGCATTGGGGTACCTGGGAGCTGAGTGGAGGTGGCTTTTTCTTCTCGGTGGCAAAGTGGCATGTGGCTCTCTTGTTCTCCAGCTGCTGGAGAGCAGCCTTTGCCCGGCAAGTGACTTTTCATTTCAAAAAAACCTGCAGAACAGGGGGCAAAAGGTGTTGTACAGAAAGCTCTCTTGAAGCATTTATTGATATATGTATCTATAAAACCACTGCACGAGGCAAAGCCATAATGGGTCCCTTTAGTAGGTGTTTATGGTCAGGTTCTGCTGTGTTGTTGTTCCTGTTCCTCTTTCTGTCTCCCAGGAGTGTTTTGCAGACACAGTTCATCATGCAAGCTGCTGCAAAAACAACCCAGGGAGCAGGATGGTTCATCTTGGCATGGGCACTTAGCCTTAGACTAAGGTTTGCTAGCTTCCACAGGAGGAAAATTAATATTTTTGGAGGCCAGTAGACCTCCACGTGCAAGGTCTGTGTGTTTTGCAGCATCGAGAGAAGGGCACCAAGAAAAGACAGAGTTGCAATAGGAGATGAGGCCGGGCAGAGAAATTCTTGACCTGTTCCATTGTGGAGATAAGTGGGGTATAAAATTGGGTCCGTATTTAAGCCTGAGAGAGAATTGCTTTCCAAGGATAAGGGCATGCTCAGGCCAGCACCTACTGAAGTCTCCTAATTGGGCTGGTAAAGCATTAGGGAGCCAAACCATGGTAATGACCTTCCTTGAGACAAAGCCTGAGTGAAGAGGAAAAGAGGTGGAAATGTCTTAGCAGTCTGTGACGGAGTGCTTGGCTACGGGGGAGATGAGGGTGATATCTGTCTCCAAAGAGATAGCAGCGTTGTGAAAACACAGCAAAGTAAATCACTGCTCCCCAAGCAGAGCCAACCTGTATAAATCAACAATAATATCTCAGCCCTTGCTGAGTGCACGTCTGAGACACTGTACACAGCTCCAGTCACCGTGTTACAGAGAAGGAAATTACAGAATAAGAGAAGGTGAGAATTAGGGCAACAGGACCAGAGCTCTGTGAATATCAGATATTTTTTGTTCATAGCACTTCTGAACAATTGGGGTCAGACTGTTTTTGATTTGTTCTATAAAATCAAAGTAACACCCGAAATGAAATAGCCAGTGAGAAAAAAAAAAAACCCAAACAAAACAGAACAAACAACAAAATGTTTGGAAAAAAAATCACACCCTTCTCCAGATATGGTTTTTATTTTTCTGGAAGCCAAAAATCATCAGTGGGACTGCCATAAATTCACTCAGAGCTTCACCTGAGTGTATTTGTGGTGTGCTCAGTTCTCACTGGTTCAACCTCCAAAAAATACATTGGAGAAAGGGCGATGGATAGAGGATGAAATGAACCTAAACCTTCTCCTCTGAGATGAAGAGGGAGTGAGCAGAATTTGCTGGGTGCTGTGGCAGAGGAAAGCAGGGCTGGCTGCAGCTTGGGGGGCAGCAGTGGGAAAGGTGGTTTGGGGTGTAAAAGCAAAGAGAAGGTGAGAACATGGTTTGGTGTGAGCGACCGCTGCCTTCACCGCCTCTTAACGGTGAAGGTGGAAACACAATATTGCTGAGTGATATGTTCATAATAAGGCTCAGTTATTAATGCTCTGTAATGACCTCGCTGGGGCACAGTTGAGTGCCTTGTCATACGTCCTGGTCTCATTAGAGGTGGTTGTGGTGTGCTGGATTGCAGGTTGCTCTGGATCTTGGCTGCCATCAATATCGGGCGCTGTAGTCATGATGGGCTTGTTCCCAAGGGCCTGGAGTAGGTCTAAAACCCTCTTCATGCCTTAGTATTTCAAGAGTCAGATTTGTAAGAGAAAAAATAGGCAGCTGGAGTAGACCAATAATGTCTTTCCTATTAGCAGCAGATATATCAGAGATGAAGAACCCTTTTCTCCCTCGTTTTGCTGGTGCAGGGGAAGAAATCCTGTTGATTCATGGGCTGGGGGATGGCTGTTGTCTCCAAGACCTCCTGATCACAGGTTTTAATGGAGCCAACTGGAGAAGTGGGTTAGCACTCAGCTTGAGTTTGGAGGAGCAGGTGTCACCAGACAGAAAAAATGAGTGGAAAGCTCAGAGATGATGTTTTTTCGGGAAGATTTCCACAGTCAGAGGCTGGGAGAGAGCTGAGAGGAGAAAGGCTCCACTATCTCCACAGCAGATAGGACCAAACATCTTGTGCTGTTGTAAATGGGTGAAATTGAATTGCTTGCTTCTTGTAAATTTAAAAAGATAGCATGTTTCTATCAATAACTGGAGGCTTAAATAATAGGCTTTGGCCTGACTACCAATCTCCCTTCCCTATTTAGGGAGAAAGTCTCCAGGAGCAGCAGGGAGAGTCTCCACGCAACAGCTTCTAGCTCTATCTATCACACACCTTATCAGGGGGTGTACTACAAGTTCTGGTACCAAGTCATCATCTTTTTCTTTGTCTCTTCATCCTCTTCTGTACTTTGATTTGTGGTTTCTGTGATGCTACTTGCAGGCAGGCGATGTAATGGCTCAGCCCCAACCACTGCTGGGATGCAAGCATTGCAAAGGAGCTGGAAGCAAAGCATGAGTGTTTGTGCACATAGAAGATGATCAGCATCCATGCCTGTGTTTATCCCAGGAGGCTGGAGGAGGTTCTGGGATCTCAGAATAGCCAAGTCCATCTCCTTGTAGATCCTCCTGCATTTAAAAAGGCTCAATAGCATCCCCAGCCAAGTGTTGTATGTCTCATCTTTGGCTTTCTCTTGCTTTTCTGGGGAGGGCAGGCTGAGTTTGGGACTGTGACAGTGTGAGGAACCCATATGGTGGGACCTTGCTGCTCACTTGGAAAATGAGATCCCAGCCAGGAGCTCTCCCGTTGCCTCCTCAGCTGAGCCGTGTCGTGCCCCCACTGCCAACCCTATTAAAAGAGGCACAAATTGAGAATTAGTGCAGCACCGTGGAAGGGACAGGCAAAACAAGTCTGAGGCTCCAAACAACAAATTATTCTTGAATCAAACATCTCATTAATGGCTGCAGTGTCGCCACTCTGCTTTGCATAATTAAGTTTCATGGGGCGTTACAATTAACAGTTGTGCCGCAACGTAGGTAGGAACAATCTCCCGTTTATTTACCCAGGCTGTATCTGAAAGTGCTATGTGGTGAATAAGATGCATTTACAAGTAGATTAGGGTGCATTCTGGGTCATAAATTGAGTAAGGCTGTAATTGCTTTCCAACAAAGGAGAGCTGCAAATAAGACAGGCCGCTTCTCTCTTTTTTTCCACCTCCCCCTCTCCTGAAACCCCTTTTTTTCCTGTTGATGTGTGTCTGCAAATTCTCATCCCCAGCTAAATAACACAGTTATGGCATTGAAAACCTTGTAGAAGCTTTTTCAACTTGACAGATCCCACTCTGTAATATTTCAAGGCATGTTTTTCCCCCTTCCTCTTCTTCTGCTTCTTCTTGAGACTCAGCTGCAGAGACTTGTTTTAAAACCACATATTATGGCTTTGTGTATTATCAGCCAAATATCCGCATGTGCATCCAGGAGGGGGTGAGGGGAGATGCTTGGGTTTCAGGCACTTGGAATTAACTGGGAAAGAAGCCAAAATGTCATTAGAAGCACTCGGATACGGCAGAATGCAAACCACCTCCAGTCTATATTCAGATACGAAGGCAGGACCAGGAATTAAACATTTATCAAGGCAGGGGGATTAAAGCCTGACCACAAATACTCTTCTTGGTGAAGGGCTTTCCCTGCAAGGAAGGAAGGATCTGGAGAGTTAGCAGTGCTGGAGAGGAGCAAGAGAAGCTCTCGCCGCCTCGAAACTCTCCAGGCCAAATGAGCTTTTCTTGCTTCAAATATTTCTTAATCGTAGTTTCTTATAGGATTATGAAAAGACTGGTGGAGAATGTTGAAAAAAGGGCTTTTTTCAGCCTCCTGAGTATTTCTCAGGTGATTGGTAAGACTTGGAGCTGGAGTAGCTCAAAAGGAAGAGGAAGATTCAGCTCCCGATCTATTCTGCTCCTTGTTATGCACTCAAGGCGAAGCTGCCATTTCCTGCTAAAAACCCATTTGTCTTGCAAATTTCTATAATGAGCAGATTTTGGAATAAATACCATGTAATCTGCAGTGACAGTTCTCTCATTTCTTTTTTATTAGTTCAATCTTCTCAGCATCTGAAACACGTAGCAGCGGAGCTTCGGAAGAGATTTTCGGCAGCTCTGTGGGAGTTTTGCTAACACCTTGGCACACAGCTCTGCCAGTCGCTCTCCCTTTGCATCCCTCCCTCCCCTCTCTGTTACCTTCCATTTATTTATTCAATTGTATGTTTTAGCAGCATCTGTCTGTAGCCCCAGGCACCCTTTAAGTAATTTAGAGTACACACAGTCGTGCATTAGCAAGACGCGCCCTGTCATGTCATCCTCAATTCCTCCAACAGCCTCTGGAGCAACAGCCAGACATCTCACTTGGTTTTCCATGTTCCCGGATGTCTGGGGAAAAAGAAATGGAAGGGCTTCCCATGTATCTCGAAGGGGTATCTTAATATTTATTGGATCCTTGAGGCAGATTTTTTGATAGGGACCAGCAAGGGGGTGGAATGTCTCTTTGTCCTTGAGAAGGTCAAACTGTGCTTTCGGAATGCCAAGGAGAAAGCTGAAGCCATGGAGGGCTGTGGTGGGGAAGATGTGGATTTGCAGACCTGGAGGACCCTGTGCCAGAGGAGGTGGCTGCTCCTGAAGCATCCAGGACTCTGTGGGCAGCCCAGGCTGGAGCAGTAGGGACTGTTCCTAAGGGACTGCACCTCCCAGGAGGGACTTTGTGCTCCTGGGCCCATAGTGGGGGAGTGGGGTGAGTGAGCAGGTTGTTACCAGCCTGGGCCTAAACTGTGACAGTGATGAACTTTTGGTTTTATTTCTTCTTTTTTTTTCTCCTAGGTAAGTGGCCTTTGCTTAATGTTGAAGTACTTGAAGGTCGTAAATAGGGGATGTAAAACATCCATGTCTGGTTGGAGGTTCCTTGCCAGGTAAAGTCAGATCTTTTTATTGCCTTTTTCCTCTTCCCTGTGTCCTCCCCACGCTGGTTTTTTTTCTCTCTTGTGATGTTGATACTGCAGGGGAAGGGTGTGAAGGTGTCTCAAGTCCATTTACAGTTTCACTGCTCCGAGGAGTTGGGTTGAGAGCTGGGTTAGCAGCCCCAGCAGCACCAGGTGGGGAAGTGGAGGTTCAGAATTCTGGTCTCAAAAAGAGGTGATGCTGAGATGCTCTGGGCTTAATCCAGCTAAGGTTTTGAGGAACAAACTGTCAGAGAGCTCTTTGCTGGTGTATGATAAATGCAGAGGGGTTTGTCTGCAGCACTGAGTGAATCACAGCATCATGGAATGGTTTAAGTTGGAAGGGACCTTCCAGACCACACCAGTTCCCCTCCCTGCATAGGCAGGGACACCTCCAAATAAACCAAGGTCCTCTGAGCCCCACCCAATCTTTCCTTCAACACTGCCAGGGATGGGGCAGCCACAACTTCTCTAGGCAACCCAGGACAGTGCTTCACCACACTGAAGAATTTCTTCCTAATACTTAAACCTAAATCTCCCTCCTTCCAATTTAAAGCCATTCCTCCTCATCTACTTGTCCTTACAAAAAAAAGTCCCTTCCCAGCTTTCCTCTAGGCCCCATGCAGGTATGGGAAGGATGCTGTAAGATCTCCCTGGAGCCTTCTTTTCCCCAGGCTGGAAGTTTAGCAAAGCTTCAGGGCTGTGTTCCTGGGAAAAGGATGCTCCAGCTTACCCCCTGACCTTTCAAAGCACAGTGCCCTCCTCTGCCAAGCACGGCTATCACAAGTGCAGCTTTCAAACACTGCCCCTGTACAGTGATTTTCACAGTCAGCAGCAGTTCAGAGCAGTTTTCTCCCTCGAGCCCTTTTAGCTCCCAGCGAGCTGTTATTTTCTTTGCTCAACCCCCCCTCAGGAGCCCCCCACATCCCAGTGGCACAGGAGCCATGTGCTGAGCCAGTTCTTGCCCAGTCGTATAACTCCAGGCTCCTCATTCCCAGCATGTCACTTCTCCTCAGGTCACTGCATTATCTCACCCTGGCAGATGCAGCGAGGTAGAAATAAAAGGCTGTTTGCAATGCAGTTTATGGAGATGGGGTTTAGAGGGGCTTCGAGGGGGGTTTGGTGGAAACGTTCATCATGGGCTCTGACAACGTGGTCACCTCCCTCCTGCCTTCCCCTTCTTTTCCCCAAAGGGGGAAAGGGAAAGGGAAAAGGGAAAAGATCTTTTTTTATATTTTTTATTATTTTACTTTTGTTTTGTTGGTTGGTTTTTGTTTTGGGTTTGTTTTGGTTTGGTTTTTTTGTTGGTATTTTTTTTTCTGGGGGGGCCTGGTAGTTGTCTTGCTGGGAGAAGGAGGTAATGGAGTAATGGGACTTCTGTGGAAACAAATGATGCTGCACCACGACCACGCTGCCTTCTCCTGCTCTGCCAGGAAAGGTGTCATTATTTTTCCCTTTTTGTTTTAGACTTCTGTGAACCAAAAGGGCTTGAGGATTTTAATGGTCTATCTCAAAGATGGAGAGGCCCTTTATATGTCAAGCCACAATCCCATCCTAGGCTGTACTGGCCTCTGTTTGATTTTATGAAGCTTATTTTGGATAGATGGTATTTTTATAGCTCCTGCCTTGCTTCACCGATGGCCATATTGATGTAGCTCTACAGGACAGGGCTAATAAATAGTTTATAAAACTGTAGGTTCATTCTCCCAGGTGATCTACAGCTGTGTCTGAGCAGACTGCAAATCACCACCCCAGTGATGCTGAGCCTCTCTACCCCATGGCCTGGGGCAGAACCATGGGGAAGGAGGAATTAAAGCCAAGTGAAACTTTTCTCTTCCTGAAGCTTGTGCCAAACTTTCCCTGATGGTGACATTTTGCCATGGAGCAGCCAGCTTGGGGTTGGGTTACAGCAGGTTGCCCTGGTCACCAGAGGGAGATGTCTGCTCTCAGACATCTTTTTCCTAGGAAAAAAAGCTTTTTCCTAGGCTACCAGAGCCCATTGCATCAGTGTTAGTGACAGGGACAAATCCTGCTGCCAGCAGCTGCTCTCTCAGTGCAATGTCACCCCTGGGTTAGGAAGGGGGTTAGGTACCAGGGGTGTTACAGCCATGTTGCTGGTGCCCTCCCTCTCCCAGAGGCCTCTTACACTGCTTGAGGGTATTTTTCCCTGTCAGCTGTACAATTTGAATGTGAATTTGGCTATTACTACACGACTGCTATTTCTGTGATGCTGTTACAAGGGCTTATTACACTCACTGCAGTGACTGATGTTTAAGTTCATTGTTGCCACAAGGGAATGATTTCAGCCTGGCTTAAGGATTCTCAAGCTCTCTTTTAGCCAGGATGAGCCTAAAGCACCCACAACCCCCTGGAAAGGGACTTGAGATGTGTAGGAAGGGCTGGACAAGAACCAGAGCAGCTCTGCAGAGGTGATGTATCCAACACTGGGACCTCCTGAGTCACTCCCTCTTGGAGTGACTCTCAGGCTCTTGAGGGGACAAGTGGCTAGAAGGAAGGAGTGGGTGATCTGGGTACAGCCATACTGAAAGCACACATGGTGTTTGATGCCAGCTTGCAGAGAAATAGGTGGGAAAAACCCCTAGGGGCTGTCGTGTCTTTTAATTAATTCCCTGAACCAGCTTAGGACAAATTGGCATGTTGGGGTAGGAAACCTTTGGCTGTTCCTGCTTGTTTTGTTCCTTATGGTTGCATTTAAAAGACTTCAGTCTCCAGATAGCTCCTCTGGATGATATTTGTCTTTTTCTTTAGTGCTTTGCATGAAAGAGAAGTACAGCCCTTCTTCCAGCTCTGCAGTCGAGTTCAATGAGAGAGAGATTTGGAGTTGATGCATTCATTAGGAACACGAGGGCAGAGGGATGTGCACAGATACATTGCCAGCTCCAACTCTTTAAACTGCCATTTTTTCCCCCCCCTCCATTTCATTTGCTCTCACTCTTTTCTGTGCTGCCACACAGAAAGTCCCAGCATGGGACGAGGAGATCAAGTGCACGTTGGTACCAAATGCAATTTGTAAAGCTTTGCTTGTATAAATGACATTGTGCAGGACAGAAATGTTGCAACACAACCCTACTAATGCAGCCATGTGACACCAATTTGATGCATTTTCCCCATTAAGTGGCTTGTTCAAGACATCTCTCGACCATTTTGAGTGCAGCAGTGGTGTGTAAGGCCTCTATTTTCTGAGCATTACTCATTTTGCAGCTTACAGATGTCAGTGTCTATTTGTCCCTTATGGAAGAGTCCCTGTAAAGTTCAATAGGGATTAAATTTGTCAGGCTCTATAGAAACATAACAGGATTCTATGGAAATGGCTCTGCAATCCTATAGAAAGTAATGGATAATCTCCTCGTCTCTGGAGGTATTTTAACTCTTGCATAATTGTGGACCAGAATAGAAAATCTCCATTAAATTCAATGAGATGGTTCCAAAAATCCTATAGGAAAATGATAATTTTCTATTAAAATCAGCAGGACTTTTTCATCACCTCCTCGGCATTCATCGGGTGGTTTTATTCGTTTGCCAGTCCTGCTAAAAAGTGTTTTGTCAGGAGGCTGATACTTGCTTTGTTCCAGGGAACAGTGATTTGTGCATAAATGCTGCTTGTGTCCAACACTCATAGAATTTATGGCGAGGCACTAAATTCCCCCCATCCCCCTTTTTTTTTTCCTTTCTCTTTTTTTTTTTTTTTTTTTTTTTTTTTAATAAGTGGAGCAAGGTGAAGCTTTAAGCCCTGCAGAGAGGGTGTGTGAGGGGGTTGGAAATCATTGCTGGGGGTGTGGAGAAGGGGGTCTGCTGGTGAGGACACCTTGGTGTGCTGCTGGCACCTTCTCCAGGTCTCCAAGCAGCCACAGAGCAGCCTGCAGGCAGGGCCTTGGATCCTTTTCTCCATCATCTCTCCGGCTCTGGCGCTGCTTATCTGAAGTGTTCAGCCCAGGATGCTGCAAATTAATGTTGGATTGAAGCTGTGTTTCTCTTTAACTGCCCGTGGCTGGTTTTGAATGGTTCTGCTGCCTCTTGCATCCTCAGTCTGGCTTTTTACGGTGAGGTCTGGGTGGTGTGGAACAATTTGGGTTTGTTTTGGTTTTTTTTGGTTTTTTTTTTTGCTCTTGGAGGTCTTTGTCTCTGCTGTGTTGCTGATGGAGCTCAGCCAACACAGGGGCCAGAGCAGTCAATGCAGTGAGAAGGTTCTGCTTGGCTGGAAGGGTGCAAACTCACCCCAGAAAGGTTCATCTTCCTACTCTCCAGCCACTGATGGGTTGGATGCTGCTGTGGGGAGCAGGCATTTCTCTTCCAGAGACCACTCCTGGGGGCTGATTCAGAAAAGGGAGCAGGAGGCTGGCACGGCAGCCTGATTGTTCTTTTCGTGGTCTGAGGTGTAGGAGGATGAATCATCTTGGAGAGAGGAATTGCTGACTCCTTGGGGGGATATCTACAAAGAATAATTTCAGCGAGGAAGGTTACTTTATTTTGGCAAGGCCCAATGAGAAGGACTCTCAGAAATAAAGTCCTTGGACACCAGTTGAGGTGACAGAGGAGGGACAGTGTCCTGCACAGTGGTTGTGCTGGGCAGCATGCATCTGCCCTCAGCAAAGAGGTGTGCTAAGAGATGGTGCTGGTTGAAGCTTTATTCTGACGTGGCTTGAAGTGGGGGTCACCCAGTGTGGGGGAAAAAGTTTGGGGTGAGTCCTGGGGCTTTGGTCTGGATGTGAAAGGCAGGACCCAGACGTTGCCCCTGTTGTGGTGGGGAACAGGTCAGGGAGAGGGGTTTGCAGAGCAGAGATGGGATCAGCTGGTAAAGTTGAGAAGGTGCAGGGCCAGGAGGAGTTTAATGCCACAAGGTAAAGGTCAGGATGTGCCTCTTGATGGGATGGTGCTCAGAGGCGAGGAGCCAGCTCCTTTTTTAGGTGCCTGCATTCCTCTGCACTTGCTCTATGCAAATGTGCTCAAAGGGAAGACTATAAAAATCAATTGACACAACATATGTAATGGTCTCATTTACTGGCGAATAGAAATGTGTGTAAATCTGGCATTAAACATGAGTTTACACTGCTCTCCTTCTTGGGAGAACAGTGATTGACAGCGCTGTGTAAATGACATGAAGACGCCGACAGAAGCTGGGAAACATTTACCCTTCTGAGATCCGTGTGTACATTGGAGAATTGCCTTGCCTCCCCGTGAGCTTAAACACATCTGGAGGGATCACTTCTCACACAGTTCCTTGCAGTTAATGCCTGGGTGTGGAAGAAGTGGTGCACGAAGAAGCCATCCTATAACCCGCCTTTCCTTTCCTCCTGAGCCACTCTTATTCCCTCCTAGGAGGTGCTGGAGGAAAAAACTCCTGCAGAACAATGGTGTAGCAGCAGGGTTGGAAGTTCCCAGAAGCTGGGAGGCTGCACTGGGTGTGTAAGGGCTGGTTTCTCATGCTGCAGCCCTCAGCCAGCTAGTCTGAGTGAAAATCCACTAACAGCCAGCTGAGATGAAATCCTGGGCACCTGAGTCGTCTAAAGCCAGCGAGGAGTCTGGTGTCACAGCAGTCAGTCAGTCAGATGGCCTGGGCTGTCACCTTATTTGAGGGAGAGAGAAACTTTGATTTCACTGAAGAGCCCTAATTTTCAGACAAGGAGGAGGTGAAGCAATAAGGTTTCCCGACGCCCACTGGCTGTTACCGTGTCATGAAACCTTCAGCTTCTAAAATTCGTGACTGTCTTCAAGGGTTTGGACTTCTCAGGCAATTTTCTTTGACAGGAGGATCCATACGAAGCAATTAATGGGGATAGGGGTGGGGAGCAGTAGGCAGCATGGATGTCTGGGAGGAGAAAGTGCTGGAGCAAACAGGGTGTTTAGCAATGCCCACGAGTTTCCACAAAGCCTGAAATGTAAGAATCAGCCACGGGCTTTTTATTTCTTTTCCCGTACAGTTATTTATTTTCCTGCAAATTCCCATTTCCCAGCTGAGAATTATTTCTTGGTTTTAATTTTTTTCTTTAAAAAGAAGCCTTGGTGTTTTCTCTGCTTTTTCTCCCCTGGGCTTGTGAACGGAAAGGGCAGTCAGCAAAGAGGTGTGAATTAGATTTTGGTGTTCCAGCATCTTCCCCTTTCAGTGCAGTCCTTCCTTAGCTGCTCTCTAACACGTCTCACCTCCTTCCCCACTATTCTCCTCTCATTTATTACCTTTGTTTCTGTAGCCCATCCTACACCCGGGCTGCATTCTCCTGCACAGCTTTTCCCCTGTAAGGAGTGACCCAGGTAATGCTTTTGTTTCGGATGTGAACAGCTTCGAGGTGCTTGGATGCTGATTCACACCGAGTAGGGTTTGGTTTTAACATCAGAGACACTTGGGGCCAGATTATCTCAGGTACTTGGATGCCTCCCGATTCCCATAGGATCTGAGAGCTTTGTAGCTTTTGAAGATGCTTATTTTCCTGGTAACTCTGTGGTGTTAGCCTTTTTGGTTTATTTTTTATAGGCTGGGCTCTGAAGTAACAGGTGTAGAAGGGAAGCTCTGGGAATAGGGGCTGGAGTGGCTTTTTTATTTTTTTGCTAGGAAGAGCACTGGATTTCTTTCCAGGGAGTTGGGATGATGTCCGAAGGCAGCTGGGGGGTGGGTGGGATGCCTGGATTATTTTGTGCTGTGGCCCTGGCATCCAGACGCCATCCCAACAGTTTTCCCTTTGCCAGGAAAAGCTGATGTCCTCCTTCCTGATGGGAAATCCTGGGCCAGGCTGCCCGGGGTCCCAGGGACATGCTTCCCCCACCCTTGTCATGTTGCAGGGCTGATAGTATATTGTTCTGGGCTGCTTCCTTTATCTCCATTTATGCTCACTTAATGTAGTTGGGAATCCACAAATTCCCTTTTCCACTGTTCTGAACGTAACCTACTAAACCTTAATCACGGTTTGGGGAGCAGTAATTCTTTCTGTTATATGACTCTCTTTTTATTTTTTTTTTATATAGTTTTTCCTTTAAGAAAAGATCATTAATCCATGTGTCTGAGCACTCCCATCAATCTATAATTGAATCATATAAAAAAAAAAAGACTTGATTTTACATCCATATAAGAAAGAATTCAATTCTCCCTAATGCCTGCAGATTTATAAGTCTTAATCTCCAGATTTCTCTTAATTTATTTTTTTTCTAATAACCTAGCTTGTCTGGAGTTATCTAAATGAACTGTGAGCTCAAATATACTGTGATCTGAGGAGATCAGTTATCTCTTTTTTTTTTTTCTTTTTTTCCTTTTTCTTTTTTTTTTTTTCAGTAGAGGAGATGCCAACAGCTTAACAGGCCCATCTCACAGGGAAAACAAAACCACTTCTAATAGCTACCTAACCTTGGTGTGTTGGGAAGCCCCCCTCGAAGGCATCTTCAAAAGCTGCTCACTTAATTATCGCGGTTTAAACACCGCACGGGCGCTGAGGGCTTTCCCCTCTCAAGTCTGGGCTCTGCTCTCACCTCCTCCTTTAAAAGCACAAAGGGAGCACTTGGTGCCTCCACACCTCGGTGGGTTGGGAGGAGAAACTCTGCCTTTGCAGCCCTGGCTCTGCCACCAGAGTTGCTTTTAAGCCTTGTCTGAGTTATTACTATCTCTTGGTTCAAGGCATCCTTTTTTTGCAACCCCACATGATGCTCAGAGCTCAGAGCTCAGCCTTTGCCTGCTGCTGGGGGGTGATACCTGCTGGGATGGGGACAAAGTGCTGCCCTGAGCTCGGGTTTTGGGTGAAGGTAGTTTAGTACACCCAGACAGAGGGGTTTGCCATGCCATCTGCACTAGTGAGAAAGGGAGAGAGCGACCAGCTCGAGGCACCTGGAGGTCTTGGACCCTCTGCCAACCTCCTCTTGAGCTGCTGGGCTTTGTGTCCTGAATCTGAGGTGCAGCTGGAAGATCTGTGTGTGTGTGTGAAGGCATTCAGGGATGCAATTGCTCTTGCTGATTTAATAACACTCCTGAAAAATCGGTTCCTTGTGTTGGTGGGAAGCATCCAGTGCTGTCAGGCTCCCTATGCCTCGTGTGGCCCCTGTTTTCAAGCCCAATGGTGTCAGCTAAAGCAGCCTCAGCTTTACCCTCAGCATCCTGGGGACATCCCACCTCAGAGGCACTTGGGCATCCTGAGGAGCTGGCTGCTTCATCCTCTCCTTCCTCCTCCTCCTCCTCTCTGCAGCAGGGAGGAAGACAAAGACAGGTAATTGTTCTGTCTCCACTGACAGTAAATTCCAGCCCAGGTGTCCATTTTAAGTGCTCTGCTTGGAGCCTGGACAGTGGCATGCATATGGCAAATTGCTCAGAATTTCTCCAGCCTCTGCTGTGTTTAACTCCTGGGAAGGGGTGTTGAGAAAAGCAATGCATCAAATCTGTGTCCTAAATTGCTGGTGCAGGGCAGAATAGTACCAAAAGCCCTGGTTTTGCTGGATGTGCATTTCCCAGCTTCCATCCCTGCCTTCTCTTCCAGCTTACAGTCCCATCTGTTAGAGATTCCTCACACTGATGTGCTTTTTCTCCCTTTTCATGCCATGCCTGTGCCACAGATTCATCCTCTCTAAATGCGACGTGGGAATCTGTTTGTAGGTCTCTTGCTATGTCTCCTTGCTGTCCATCTTCCCTCCCCTCCTTGGCCAGCCAGAGAGGGCTGGCATTGGTTTTTTGGGGGTGTTCAAGAGCTTTGGGATCACAGGTTGGTGGGGCTGATCTGTGCCCTGGAGCTCTGCAGGGGCACCAAAGCAGGATTAAAATCCTGAGCAGGTCTCTGCTCGGTTTGAGTCCATCCTGGTGCCCTTGGTTGGTTGTGTGTTTGGATTTGGTTACCCAAACAGCTTTATTATCCTCTGGCTCCCAGGAACTGTGTTACCAGTTCCTAGGGAAGCTCCCAGGGCTGGGGGTAAAACGGCTGCAGACAGATTTGGGCTCCTTTCAATTTTATTTGATTCACCACTTTTTCTGCCTCCCTCCCTTCCTCCCTCCACTCTCCGAGCTGCTTTCTGAGTTTCAGATGGATTATCCAGATTGCAAAGCCCAAACCCTTGCCTGCCTGCCAGGTCCTTCTGTTCCCTTCCAGTTCAGTCCTTAAAGCAAATGTTGCAGCCTCCTCTTTTCCATGGGGAGGGATGGAGGGTTTGCTGCATCCAAAGGGCAGGAACAGCCCTGTGCAGCCAGGTAGTGGGGTGGTCAGGGCTGGGAGTCACCTTTGAGACACCCATTTGTCCCTCCAAGGTGGTAGGTGATGGCATGGGAGGTAAGTTTGCATTTTCTTGGTGAGGTCACTCCAGGAGTGTGTCTGGCTGACTGCTTTTCCCATCTTGATGCTCTTTTTTGGGAGCTTTAGGGAACAAGCTGGCTTTGGAATGGTGCTTGTAGGGTTTTTTTTTCATTACTTTCTCTTTTATTCTAGAGGTGGACTCAGGAACTTGAGGAGCTCACTCTTCAGCTCGTTCCTTTGAGCTCAGAGGGGATATTTTCCTCTCTGGGAAGGGAACAGACACGACCATTTTCTTTCTGTACTGATTAAAACCAACAAACATCCTTGAGTGGTCTTGTGCTTTGTTAGGTGGAGAGAGAGAACAAAACCCAGGTCTTTTTTTTTTGCTCAGCAGCATTGTGGGACTTTGCTCTGTGCTGGCAGCAGCACCAGGAGGGAAGAGCATTTAATTGCTGCTGCCAGTGGGAGCCACCAAAAACTAGATCTGCTCAGGCTGTGTTTAAAAAAACATAAATTACTTTCCAGGCTGGGGTCAGAGGGAGAAAATACAGTTCTGTCTACTGAGTAGGTGGCCAGATTGTGGGTCGAAGGCATGGTTTCAGTCTCAGGACACCAGATGGGTCACTTTGCTGTTAGCTTGCCTCAGTTTCCCCATCAGCAAAGCTGGATGTGTTCATTCCAGCACTTTTTGTGTGTGTGTGTGTGCAAAGCTTTGTAGCTGGGGATGAATTATGCACACAGCAACACACCCAAGATGCATTCTATGTACATGTGTGTGTATTAGAGAATACCATCATTTCTCTCTGTGCATATTAAATTCAAGGTGATGTCTCTGCTGAGCCAGACTTGGGGCCCCAGGCCAAGAGGTGGGATGGAGGACTCTGTATAGGTGTAGGCAGATGTTAAATACTTTCTTGTGATTATACAGCCCGGGCTTGCTGGTGTTTGCAGCAGGTGATGGATGAATGCTGAACAGCTGAGATGCTTTGAAATGTTCTGCTTGCTGTCAAGCCCTGTCTTTTTGCCTGTCTATCCATCTTCTCCAAATAACTCCCTTCTGCAGTCCCCTTGCACACGTGCTGGGCTGGCTCCATGGGGAGCTCCTGGAGTGGAGCAGCTGCAGGACAGCAAGGATTAAGTTATTAAAAGTGGCATTTGTGATGCTCTTTCCTCCTGAGGGTCTTGAAGCAATTTGCTGAGGTCTCCTCCACCTCCTTTGCAAGCTGGGGGGGGGGAGCAAAGTGGAGCCTGAAATTGTGCAGCAAGTCAGGAGCAATGGGGAAATGGAGCCCAACAGTTCTCCTACCCAGGGTCGTGCTCCTTTCTAGGACTGAGAAGAGCAAAATGTGTTTTCAGAGGAGGTAGAAGAAGTGTGTGGTGGGCCCTGGAGGGAGGCTGGGAGATGACAAAGCCAGTCAGCATGTCTAAGCAGTGCTGTTGGCACCATCCTCCTCCTCTTGCTGTGTTTCTCTCATTTGTGCTGTCCCCCTGGGAGTCTGGCTAAGGATGGAAGAAATTGCCTGGAAAAGCCATCAGCCCACTTCTAATCCCCTTCTGAATTGCTGGTTCAGGCGCTGAGAATTTGTATTAAGCCTCCAACTTTGGAATAACAATTCTGTTTTCCATCAAGGGCTTGGTTCCTCCAGCTCCAAGGGTGACACCCCTCGGTCCAGCCATCTCTCCCAGGGCTGAGCTTGGTTTCCCACTCAGGTTATCTGGAGAAGGCTTTTCAAATCTTGACATGTGGGGTTGCCCATTATCCCATGCTGGGTGCAGCTCCTGGCCATGCAGACCAGGGCTGAGGAGAAGCATAAATGAGGTGATAGAGAGGAGCAATGCTGGGGAAAGAATCGTGGGTTCTGAGCTTTGATTTTGCTTGTTTGTGCTGTGTAAGGGGGGAAAATCCTTTTAATATCACCTTGGAGGAGCTCATCACCAGTCAATTAAAAAAGAAAAGAGTCAGTGGTTACAGCTAATATCCAAGAGGCCCGTTCATATGGGACACAGAGATGGAAGGATTAGTTCACAATGGTGAGGTGATAGAGAGGAGCAATGCTTCTCTCCTCTGCTCCACACAAACCCATCAAGATGCTCAGCTGCCCCACAAGTAGATGTTAAAAACTGGAAAAGTTGATATTCCATATTGTGAGGAAATTACCAGCCTTGGCTTCTCAAACTGCCAGGTACTTTTATTTTAATTACAGCTTTAGTGCTTTGGCTTGTTGGGGGTTTTTTTTGTTCGTTTGTTTGGGTTTGGGGTTTTTTTGGTTTTTTTTTTTTTCCGTTTCATTTTTTCTGTTTGAGCTTCATCTGAGTAACTTCTGTGTGAGTGCAAGTTGTGCAGGAGAGTGTCACTGTGCTCTGCTTCATTTACCAAAAATGGTAAATCTGTGGAGCTTGCAGAAAATCCTCCTCCTCCCTTCAAAAATCTGTTTTTCAGATGGGCACCTCGCTCAGGGTGAGGCCTGCAGTTTAATTAGTGACTGCCACTTCCCTGACAGGAAAGTCCTGTAGTGTTCCATGGTGAGGATATTAATGAATGTCTGTGGAAATTGCTCCTGGAACATATGGCAATGAATATTTCTGTTGGGTGCGTTGTCACTGTCCCACCAAATGCTGTGACAGGGAGAAGTTCCCCGGCTTTGCTTTGAAAGTCAAACACTTGAGCGGGCTGTAATATGCCTGTAGGATTTTTGCCATGAAGATGAAAGGTGTGAGAGAGCAGGAAAATGTTTGTTGATCCTTAATTGTCGTTGTGCTTTAGTTGACAAGAAGTTTTGCTCCACTGTAATCAGGGAGGAAAAAGCAGTGACTGCTTCTGACCCCAGGGTTTGGGGCTCCTTCTCTCTTACCCCATTGGTAATGGTGTTGAGAGAACATGGGATGGATGCACAGGAGCCAGAGCATGTCCTGCAATTTTGCACCATCCCAGGTCTCACCGTAGAGCTGCATCCCTGGCAGTGTCGAAGTTTGGCAGCTTGGGCTGTGATTGCAAAAGAAAGGATTTCCTGGGGAATCTCATTTGGAAACACTCTGCCAGGCACCTGGTTCTGGAGGTTTGATTTTCTCCTGAGCTGGTGGTGAACTCTGGGGCTCCAGGAGCACCAAGTGATGCAGCTTGAGTCTGCGTGAGACAGTAACCAAGGTGCTGGTCTCTGGAATCCAAATATTTCACTCTTCAGCAGCCTCTCTGACTGCTCTAAAAATGATAATCTCCACCAGCTCAGGTTAAAGGTCCCTCATCTCCTGACTGGTGACTCCCGTGTGGATTGCAGGGGATGGTGGGATATTTAGACCCATAATTGCACCCTAATGGGGAATCATCTTAACTCCTGTTTTGGGGGTTTTTTTTGCATCATTCTGGGGAGAGGTGCCCAACTTGCATAAAAGCACAAGGGGAAAAGCTCTGCACCAAGCCCACTTCTGAAAGATGTTGCCCGGGCTTCTTGGCAAGCAAGTAACTTTTGTATTTAGACTGTAATTGGCTTTAAATTCCAAAGGTCCATTGCTAATGATATCCAGAGCAGTTTAATTAAAGGGGTGCTGTCAAGTGCTTCCTTTATAGTTTTCCTTTCGTGTGCTCTCTTGGTTGTAATACCTTTTTTTTCCTTTGCAAGCTTGAAGGTAATAATTAAAGAAATTCTCAGCTGATTTTGTCCTTTTCTATTTGCCAAACTTTGAGCCATTATTATTTTTTAATGGAGATGAGATTAACGTGGCCACTTTTCTTCCCTGACCATTTGGGTTCAACACAAAGGATTGTGCTGTGCTCTGGCTGCTCGGGTGCTGGGAGAGGACATGGATGGAATTTTGGGAAGCTCCTCAGGAGTCTCTGAGCTGCCTTACACACTGGGGAAGAACCCAAATCTCTGGTGAAAGGTTGGGGGTTTGATTTTCTTCAAATGAGATGAAGAGAAGTCTCTCTTTTCCCTCACTAGGGAAGCCCATCTTCCCTCCCCAGGAGTCTCCTCTGTAGGAGGAGCTGAGGGATGCTGAACCTGTCCAGGAAATCTTGTAGTTGCTTTCCCTCCAGTCCTACCTTTGCCCTCTCTTTTTCACATGACCTATAAAAATGGGTTTTATTTTGTTCAGACACTGTAAAGGGCTTGATGGCATCTAGAGGGGTAAAGGGTTCCTGCTTCCCAACTCCCACAGCAAATTATTTTGGCAGCTGGTGACTGCAGCAGCAGGGAATCCACAGGGGGTTGGTGGTGAGGTGCAACCAGAAGGCTGGGGTTTTGGTTGGTTTTTTGGGTTTTGTTTTTTTGGTTTTTTTAAATTTTTTGTTGTTGTTTTGTTTCTTGGGGGTTTTTTTGTTATTTTTTTGTTTGGGTAGGTTTTTTGTAGGTTTTGTGTCTTTTTTGTTTTGTTTTTGGTTTTTTTGGTGTTCTGTTTTTGTGGGTTTTGGGGGTTTTTTTTGGTTATTTGTGGGGGTTTTTTGTGTTTTTTTTTCCTCAGGAAGTGAAAGAAGGTGCAAAGTGATGTGTCTGAGGAGAGGTCAGGGCTTTCTGGCCAGACCTGGCCAGAGGTAGGAAAGGGTGCTGGGTGTTCCTGCCCTGCCAGTGAGCATACAAATCCAGCCAAACCTCCAAGCCCTGCTCTCATTTAGCCCATTAGTGTTGGGCTTTCCTTTTCCCTAGTGAATCAATTTCTCAGTCTTTAAATGGTACCTTCCTTGTGCTAATCATACAATAGGACTACTAATGAATGTCTCAATTATTTAATGTTTCAATTGAGTAATTATTTTCTTGAGGTAGCAAATTGAAGTTTTCAGGAGGAAAAATACCATCTTCCCCCTCTACCCCCCTTTCTTTTGCTGCTACATAATTAAGTAATTGTATAGCCAGTGATTTAATAGCTACAAGATCAGGAGTGACATATTTTATTCATTTTAAGCAGTGGTGTTTCTCATTTCTCCTCTTTCTCTCTTGGAGAAGCCCTGGCCACCCTCTGGGACAGGAGGGAAACCAGCTGCAAAGCTTTCTCATTGCCTCTGTGGCATTGCTATCAGCATTTAAAGATTTTTCTCTCCTGCATTAAGCTGCCATCCAGGAGCATCTATGAGGGGCTGTCTCGGGGGAGATGCTCTGTGGATCTGCTGCCCATCCACCGTGGCCTCGTGTCCCATCCTTCCCCCGTGCCCATGGGCTCTGCTTGCTGCTCTGTGTGTGTCTTGAGGGAGGAGAAGAACCCAGATGCTGAGTGTCATTTCAGTGGGAGCTGTTTCTGCTGTCAGTGGTGGCCAAATTCCCCCCAGCTGGTGGCCCAGTCAGGGGCCACCTCCCTTTGGAGGTGACACCCGGCACCCGAGCGTTTGTCACACGTCAGCCCCGTCCCGCTGCCTCTGAGAGCTGCTGAGTGACTGTCAGGCTTGTGAAAACCTCGCTGCTCTTTTTAAATAAATAAAGGAGTTAATCAGTGGGGAATTACCGTGCTCAGATGTTGAGACATCCCGGGGATGAAAAGAAGTGTCTGAGGAACAAGGATGTTGAGTGTCGACTCAGCGCGTGTCTGAACTCCCCTGTTTGATGCTCTGCTCGCTGTACGTAGGGATGGAGAAGAGGAGAAGGGCTGTGCAAATAGTTCACCTTCCCAGCTTGTTTCCCTTCCACTGGTGGGTGGACCATGGCTTCTTCGGAGCTGGTCGCTGTAGCTGAATGATTTTTGCTAGAGTCTCAACTTTAGGTTTTTTGTCGGTCTTTACTTGGGAGTAGAGACTTCTTGTAGCCATAAAATGACTCAATAAAAAAATGGATGATGTGGCATGTTCTTGTTCTCCTGGCACAGCCAGAATCCCAGGCAGGCTGTGATTGCTCCCTCTTCAGATGGGATGCAAACATTAAGCTGAGGTCCTGGCAGGAGCCTTCCTGACCATGAAGCCAAAATGGGCTTTCTTGGCATCTTCCCCCCCCCAGTTTTCAGATAAGTTCCCAACAGCCAACAGAGTGATGAGAACACTGGCAGAGGAGGAGCAGAAATATGCTGTGAACAGGCATGGGAGAGAATTCATTACCGGGACTTAATTAGCAAATGCTAATCAGCAGAGCTCAGGGAAAAGCAGGGCTGGACCCATCCAGGTGAGGGTGAGCATCCCCCCAGGCAGCAAGGTGGGGATGTGCACACAGGGACATGCACACACTCGTGCTTTCTGGGGAAAAAAAACCAAAAAAACAGCTTTTGCAGGAATTAAGTGTGGATCTGCATGGATAGGTCCCGAGGCAGCCACCCCCCTTGGTGCCATGTCACTGCCAGGAGTGACAGAGCCACTGTCCCCTGGGACAGGGTTAAACTCCCATGACAGTGAGTGATGTCTTGGCAGGTGAAAAATGGGCTGAGGCATTGCCACAAGTTTTTTCAAGGGTTTGGTTTGTTGCTGAAGAAGTAGTAGCTGGCTTGTCATTCTTTAGTTCCAACTTTGCAGAGGGGGCTGCAGCGTTTCACATCTCTCTCCAGCCACAGCTCCAAACTTGTTGGAAACCCCCTCAGATAAGGTGTCTTGGTGGCCTTGCCCTAAAATCAACCCCTTTGAAGCCTTTGGGTGCTGCACAGCCCTAAGATGTGGAACCCTCATGGGTGATGTCCTCACCACCTTCTCCAGGTCTTATAAACTGCTACTACCTGGTGTCCTCATTTAACAGGCACATTGTAATTAAGAATTTCCTGTACTCCTCTGGGGCTCCTGAGGAATTTGAGAGCTGGAGGGTTTGTTGTGTTATGTTAACATGCTTGTTAAAAAGGATAAGTCTCCTTGGCAGAACTAAACAGCCCCCTGATGCCAGCTGGGAGGGCTGGAATGTTGGAAGCCCTTTGGGAAATCCTCGATGGATCTGGGGATGCAGGAGGGACTTGGAGATGTTTGCCAGTGCCAGAGAAGGAGGAGGAGAGGTCAAGGTCCCTGGCTGTGTGTCAGGAGGGAGCTCAGGTGGTCAGACACCATCTGAGTATGGCTCATGCCCCTGGCACCTCCCAGGGTCTATCACCTCCATGGCTGGCTCTGGATTTGGGGGAGCTGAGTGTCCTGGCTCTCCTGTCCTGCTTATCCTGAGCCACCAGGCCATTTGCACAGCAAAACTTTCCATATCCTTGAATGATTTAAATCATGTTTCACCCCTGAAACATGGGGTTTGTGTTCCTATAGCTGCCTGGATTTAGCTGGGGGTCCTTTCTTTAGCTGGAAGTTTTTTAAGCTTCTCATCATAGGCAGATTTCAACAGAGAGTTCAGCAGCACTGCTGATGCCCTGGGAGGAGGAAGGGGCTGGGTTTTTTGGGGGATATTGCTCAGGTTAGATAGCAAAGAGAAACTTGGGAAGTCTTCACTTGGGACTACTCTGCCCTTCCCTTTGGTGGTTCTGCTGCTGCGTGGTGCCTTGCATCCAGCCTGCCACAGCCCCTGACCTTTTCTCAGCAGGAATCTTTATTTTTTTTTTTTTGTGGTGGTGAGAAAGCTTGGATTTATGTATCGTGACTTCCCATCTGCAAGGTTGACAACCTTGCCTCTGAGCTGTGTGTTACCCTGTCCTCGACAGCCCCCCGAGCATCTCTGTCACCTCCAGCACCGGGTGTGTTGCCACTGTCCCCAGTGATAACTGTTACCAGATGTTTACACATCTTGAGATGGTGTCACCAGGGCTCTATTTCTCATGCCTCGTTTGTTTTGCAAGCTTAACTCCCCTCCCTGAACTCATCTCTTCCCTGAGGCCTTGCTGGGAGCACTTGTTGTTTCCACTGGTGGGGCACTGGGATGCACTGGGGGCATCCAGCTGTGCTCCAAGACCCTAAAATAGACTTGGGTTAAGCAGCTTTCTGGAGTTTTCATTAAAGATCCCCATCTCAGACTTATTATTGTTTCTTCCTGAAGGTGAAAGCTGCAGGAGTCACCAGTTATCTTAATTTCACCTTGAGTGGTTGCAGTGTTTGGCTTTGCAGAGGTGATAAAATCCAAGATTTCACTCATGAAGGTCTCACTTGGCTGAAAATCCCCCCTGAATGAAGAGTGTGGGGTCAGACCCCTCGTTTTAGATCAATGGTTCAGGGGAAAAAGAAAAGGAGGAGAGATGAACTCTGAGCCCGTGAAGGAAGTCTGGTGGGGGGATGAGGGAGAAAGGGGGGAGGTGAGTTAATGGAAGAGAGATATTTCCAGCCTGGAAATGGATGAAGGAAAAGAGAACGGACAGTGCCTTGTCCTCCTGGGATTAATTTTGAATATCAAACACTCGATCTCAGGCAGCCAGTCGTGTTTCTGTGAAAGCAGTGTTTTGAAAAGAATTTTTCTGATGCTTTAAAACCAGAGGGAAGCGAAAGCAAATGACCTTATCCTGCTTTGCATTATGTCACACTTGATGATATTCTTTTGCAGTACTTGCAGGTAGCTTGACACATCGAGGCAGACAGCCCCTTATTATTAAATCTGTTTGCAAATGTGCTCGGATTGCCCTTCACATCCACCCCTGGTTATGAGTGGTGGCAGAGCGTGGCTGCACATCACAGGTCCCCGTGAGCACAGCCCCAGCTGCCTCCCCTGCTCCCCACCTCCCCTGGGCTTCTCAGCACCTCAGGAATTTTAGACAGTGTCCTACTGGAAAAGGAAGATGTCTTCTTGCCCCCAGGCTGGTGTGTCAGAGGGGTGGATGGGAGGGTTCCCGTGATGCCTTCTTCCCACGGGCCCTCCTCATCCTCCCAGCGGCTCTTTGGACCCCGCAGCTCTGATGCTGCCCTTATTAATCCGCCTATAAATGGCACTGAAGAGCCCTTTTAGCTGTGTCATGTCTCCCTCCGGGTCACATCAGGCCAGCAGCAGTTTGGTTTGTTGGTTTTGGGTTTTTTTTTTCCTTCTTTCCCTTTTTTTTTTTTTTTTTTTTCCCCTCCCACTGTCCGACAAAGCTGGATCAGTAGTGCCTCACACTGCTGAGCTCTGCCATTGCCCTGCCTCCCCTGGGGACAGCTAAAGGCCACCTCCTTCACTCAGATTTACATCTTTCCAAGACAATCCCCCCCTGCCAAGGACCTATGTCGGTGTCAGCAGGGTTTGGTTTGCCTCCAGAGGCAGCAGGCGTGGGGAGGGGGATGTCTCTGATGCTTGGGAAGAGGGGAAAAGTCACCCCGAGGGACAACTAAAGGGAAATCTTTCCTAACTCCAAGAATCCGTCCTGGACTCCCAGAAGGAACCCAAACCACAAGTGGGAGAGACTCCCAAGGGTTTCACTTTGCTCTCCCTTTGGATCCTAATAGATGTTTAGCTTACGAGCAGGTTTTGGGGCTTCAATATTCATGCCCGTGTCTGAGGCAAAACCTGATAATCTCTGTGCATCACCATGCTAAAGTCTCCTGGGCATTTTTGCTGAGATGTCTTCTATTGCATCCAAATTTTTTGGCTTTCAGTGTCAGTGAATACACACTTTTCATCATGGGAGGATGAATAAAAGGCACCACTTAACCTTGTGGGTCTTTTTGTACTGCAATCTTTTTTTCTTCTTTCTTGTCTTCCTCTTGAATGATACACCCCCAGGTTGTTTTTTTTTCATTTTGTATGGAAATGTGTTTAGATCAGACTATTTTGTCTTTTCTTCTTGTCCCTTGTATATAAATCTGTCTATCTGATGCTGAAGAAGATACTGGAAGGTGAGAATGTTGTTTTCCCCCATGGCAGCATCACAATATTTTCAGTTATTGTCTTCCCTCCCTTTCTCACTGTCTTATTTTCTTGGCCACCATTGCCTGTTGATCAGTTGTTTTTGTTAAGTTGTCCAGAGTGATATGTAATTTTTTTTCCTTTCCCTGAGTGGTTACAATTAAGTTTGAATCCATCATTGTGTATGAATTGTTAGAAATGTTGCTTTTGATAGGCATTACCTTGCACTTGTCTGTATTAAATTTCAGCTGTCATTGTTTTCTTAATTGCCTGTGTTAGATAATGTGGAATTTCCCACAGTCCTCTCCTCCTGACTAAAATGAATAGTTCGTATCACAAATGCTTCAAATTTGACACCTTTTCCCCCCCCATTTAAAGCTTCACCCTGGCTTGGCTGATTTCATCTCCTGTCAACTTCTCATCTCCCAAGTCGCTGCTTCCTTTCCTTTCCACCTCTCTATCCATCCACTTCTCTGCTCTCCTTTCTGCCCCCTGGCCTTGTGGGGTGGTTTTGCCATGGCTGGAAGCATTATGGACTGGATTTATCAGGGATGGGTAAGGCAAGCTCTAGGTGCAAGGGTGCACAAATGGTGTAAAACCTGCAGGAGCTCTGTGCCCTGCGTTTGGGTTGCTAAACCCTGATTTTCTTACTTGTGGTGGCTTGAATCCAGCTGACATGCCTGTCATCACGTGTTCTCCTTGCCATGGAGATGTGGTGCTGGTGGAGAGGTGGCAGAGCTGTGAGTCGGGGGGGTCTGGCTTTTATTTTCCCCTCTCCCACCTCCCTCCTTTGTGTGGCTTTTGACAAGCTGCTGCTCTTCTCCACCTGCTGTCTGGTTTTGCCTGCTTTGCTCTCCAACTTCCATGCTCAGGTGACATCCCTTCACAAGGCATCTGCAGGAAGATGGTTTTCATCTTCATGGCCTGCTGCTTCTTCAGGGGTGCTGCTTATTATTAATTAAGACATTTTTGAAGGGCCAATAAATTATAGCTGCCTTTCTTGCAGGTATTGTTGCCTTCCTCAAAGAGCTCTCATAGATTAGAGAGGTGTGACTTCGTTGCCTGAAAGCCATGCTGTTTGCCATGTCATGTTCATCTTGGTAGTTTATTACAACTTTCAAAGCACTAATTTAAGAAGTTTACTTAATGCTGAAGTCAGCCTTGGAAGTCTGGAATTATCTGTTCACTACCAAAGCCAGGAAAAGATCATTTCCATGCCAGCCAAAATTACCGAGTGAAATTGTGGGGTAATTTTTAGTCTTAATTTAGTTGCAATCTATGAACGTTTCTTGGTATTTTGAAGTGACATGGAAAGTTCTGTGCTGTTCTGAGTTGCCCCGAATTTTCTACTGCAGCAAATGGGAAGGTGGCATTTAGGAGCAGCCTGGTATGGCTTTTCTCCCTTGGTAACACCTGTTTGAGGAGGAACTGGATGGCACATCAGCTGCCAGACCAGACCTTCACAAGGATCTGGAGGACCATATATAGATGGAGAGGCCCCTGGCAGTGTGCTGGAGGCAGATGAGAGGCACAGAGTTTGTGGCTCCAGCTGCAGGAGGAAGGCAGCAAGCTTGCTGGTCCAGCAGAGCTCAGTTGAACCCTCCCTCCAAGAGGTGGATCCAAAGGATGGGGGTATTCTGGTATTTTTATCCTTGTGTTTGTGTTTTACAGAACTACCTGGCCCCATGAGAGCTTTGAAAGTGGGCTTAGGTTGTATGGGGTTTCCTAGGAAGCAGAGGAGCAAGAGTAGGTGAGGTGAGGGGATGGAGAATGTCTTAGGGCAAACTGAGCACCAATAAACTCAACAGAGCATTAGGGTGAGAGGAATGATGGAGATGTTGAGAGCAGCAGTTAAATCCTGAGTGATGGGGCTCCAGGATGTGTCTGCCCTGAAGGCAGATGGTTTTCTAGCTGTCATGTTCCTATCCAGGATCTTTGGCAAGAAGGAGACCTTGGTAACTGTGAGAGCAGTGGTGACAGCCTGAAAACTGGCTCAAGCAGAAGGCAAGTGCCCTTCCCAGTCAGGTGCTGGGATCATCATAGAATCATAGAATTGGCTGGGTTGGAAGGGACCTCAGAGATCATCAAGTCCAACCCTTGATCCACTCCCCCTGGGGTTCCCAGCCCATGGCACTGAGTGCCACATCCAGTCTCTGTTTAAATATCTCCAGGGACAGAGAATCCACCACTTCCCTGGGCAGCCCATTCCAATGTCTGATCACCCTCTCCATAAAGAAATTCTTTCTAATATCCAACCTAAACCTCCCCTGGCACAACTTGAGACCGTGTCCTCTTGTCTTGCTGAGAGGTGCCTGGGAAAAGAGACCAACCCCCCCCTGGCTCCAACCTCCTTTCAGGGAGTTGTAGAGAGTGATGAGGTCTCCCCTGAGCCTCCTCTTCTCCAGGCTGAACACCCCCAGCTCCCTCAGCCTCTCCTCATAGGATCTGTGCTCCAGTCCCTTCACCAGCCTGGTTGCCCTCCTTTGGACCTGCTCCAGCACCTCAATCTCCTTCCTGACCTGAGGGGCCCAGAACTGGACACAGGACTCGAGGTGTGGCCTCACCAGGGCTGAGTACAGGGGCAGATGAGCTGCTCCAGGACGTGAGCATCTTCAGCCTGGTTCCACTGATGGCCCCATCCCAGTGGGCTGCACAAAGAGGTCCAGCTCCCTCATTTCCCACCTTCCTTCCCCTTTTGCAAAGCATGGAATGCCACGGGGAGAGGAGCTGCAGCCCTGACACGGGCAGGTTTGGTGCTCAGCTCACTGCTCTGCCTGTGTCCATCCTGACATGAGCATCTGACAGCAGAGCAGCTGCAGACTTACTGAAACCCAGAGCTTTCCTCTGCTCCTTTTGGTGTCTGCTTGCTTGGGCAAGGCCCTTGGAGCTGGCTGGTCCCTTCCCATCCTGTATGTTGTCTTTCCAGAGCTATGGCTTTGAAAAACAGGAGCAGAATGATGTTCCATGGACTAAACTGCCTTCTGCTGAACAGTGCTGGTGGCTTTCCTGGAGCTGGCTTGGCTCATGTGGCTGTCCCAGGGCTGGTGTGTTTGGCCAGGACATGGTCCTGCTTTGCTGGCTTGGGATGTGTGTGAACTGGTTGCTTCTCAGTGTGTTCCTGACACATCTGGTGATGAGCAGGGCCTCAGTGGGTATTTTGGTTTTCAGCAAGCACCTCAGGTGTCACGATAATTCAACAAGAGAAACGTTTTCCTTTCAGCTGCAAACAAAACTTGCACTTCAGAGCTGGATCCCAGGGTTCCCTGCAGATTTGAAAATGCACAAACCAACATTTTTATTGGTTTCTCCCAGAAAATAGCTTGCATTTCCTCTGTAAATGATCCTGTTATTTCAAACTCTCCTAACCCAAGTCCCCTCTCACTCCTGCACGAGGACCTTGCAGGGTATGGTAACTCCTTTGCTCTCCAGAGGGCTGGGGATGAGTGTCTGAGATGCAAAGGTGTCAGTTCCTTGGCAGGGAGAGACTTTAGCAAACCAAGGGCACCTCCTCTTTGCAGGCAGGGATATTTTCTGGTGATATCCTGGCCTGTTTTGTCACACTTTTTCCTTTTGCCCCTGCGTACCTTGGGGCTTTGGGGCAGTGTCCCTTGAGAGCTGCATTTCGTGTTAGATTGGAGCAGATAATGCATGTAAGCAATTTATTCCTTGAATTTAGCAGTCCCAAGCTTTGGGGTCTGTCTGCTGGCCAAGCTGCTATTTCCTTCCATTTATTATCTGTGGACAGACATTGAAGCTATTTCCTTCTGCAGCCCTGCTTTCTGTGGAGCATGTGAGGGGCTCTGGGAGAAAGAGGGGCTAAATCTGTTTATAGCCTTAAAACAGCCTATGCACAGGGCTTTTCATTCATCCTCAAAGGCCAGGGGAATTGGAGCTCCTGTTATTATTTAAGTGGCTTTCCAGCTGCGCCTTCTCTTCCTGTCATCTTGCTGCCCCTTCTTTGATTAATGACTGGACCATCCATTCCAGCACTTGCCTCTGTCCTTCACTTAATTCCCTTCCCCCCAGCCCCCTTTCCCCTCCACTTCATTTTTTTCCCCTCTACACAAACTGCTGATCTAAATGTTCCAAAGAAATTATGCTGAATAATGGATGAAAACAGCTGCATAATTTATGATGCCCCAGGGTGAGGTGTGCTCACCCTGTGTGTGCTCTTCCTCTGCTTCTTGCCCCCCGTGCCACCCTGTGCCACCCTGTGCCCTGCCTCTGAGCACACTTAGGTCTGCTGGAGGCCTCTCTTTAGATTCTTTATGAACCCAGAGAAGGGATTTAACATTGCAGGATCATGCACATGAGAGCGTTGTGAGCAGCAAAGGTGAGAGATGCTGATGTTCATCCCATCAGTGCTGGTCCCTGCTTGCTGGGATTCATTAGTCCATAGCATTCTCCTCCCTCTGCCTTTCTGGAGGAGGATTGTGCTGCTGGAAGAGGTTTTCAAATCAAGTGGAAGGGGTGGGCTTGTCATTTTGGGGGTCTTGCTTTGCCCCAGGTGTCAGCAGGAAGTCTTGTGATGTTAGCTGGCAGGGTTCAGTTTGGTAAGTTGAGGGAATTTCTTCTGGCTTTTTTATTCTGTTCAGAGTTTCTCTCCACGAGGATATCTGATATAATTATAATACGTTGAAATGAAGTACTTCAACCTTATCAAAAATAGCATTTTGATAATTTTGCAGTGAAAATGTCAACACAATCAATAAGTTCTTCCAAATGTTTTCATTTCATTAAATTCATCAGATTGTTCTGCTGTCATGTTTTAAGCCACACTAAATATCCTTTTTTCCATATTGGGATGAACTTAGATAAGAAGGGTACCTTTTACAAAGCCACATGGTAATGAAGCAGAGTTTTCTAGCAACAGCCCTCCACATTCCTCAGTAAAAGGATGAAAGAGTGGTGAAGACAACTGAGAGATGGAGAGGAAAAAAAAGGGATAGTCAGAGAGACATCATTTTTCTCTCTCCAGGTTTATTATCCCATCCATTTGCCTCTGTCTTTTTCTTGTCCATCAGCTGCTAAAACCTAATTCTGTCAGAAATAAATACAACTTGAGTAAATTAAGTGAAAAAGCTGCCCAGAACCCAATTACTCCCTGTCCCCCAGACACAGGGGAGTGGTGTTCATCTCCCTGTAATGAACCACACGGTGAGTGGCAGTCTGGCAAAATGAGCTGGGGCTCAGAGCTGCTTCATCCAGGGGTATCCATGGGGCTACGGGGTGGAGGAAGGGTCCTTCCCATGGGATACTCCAGCACCTGAGGCAGGTCACATTTCTTTTACAGTTTTCTCAGTATTAAATTGGAATGGCAGAGGAGTTTAAAGGCACCCAAATCTTTCTGTTCAGAGCCCTCCCCTGCCAGGAGGGAAGTTTGGGAGGACCCTGCCTCCCAGCCTGCAGGAAAGGATGCAAAAAACGGTGTAAAAGTCAGTGGATACAGGAGCTAGAATGTGCTGTGGCTGAGGGACTGACCTGGGAAGCCTGGGACTCATCCTTGCACTGCCACATCTCTGACTGTGTGACCTTCAGCAAATGGCTTTACAGTCTGCTGCTCCCTTCCCCAGCAGAGCCTCATTTTGCTCACTCCTCTTCTCCGATTGCAGGCAGGTTTGGTAAAAGATTTTGTTCCTCTGTGTGTGAACTGAACTTTGCACAAAAGGCTCTCGTTTCAGCTGCTGCTGTAACGTGTGTTGTGTGGGTTGTAAGGAAAAGGAGTGTACAGGGCTAAGGCAGGAGGGATCCCATGCTGAAACCCTCCCCTTGTTTTTCCTTCCTCTTTGTAAAACTAAAACCAAGAGCTTGCTCAAGCCAGGAGGAAGTGTGTGTGCACAGGGGCACGAAGAGGTTCAAAACTGGAGGGGAGTGGATGGGGCTCAGCTTTGTGCAGCACAGGAGTCAAATTTGGCTGCTGTGATGCTGGGGACTGCAGCTGATTGTGGATTTAGTTACCAGAAAACAGGGTGAGGGGCAGTGAAGGCTCTTGGCTCTTCCCTTTGGCTTTTTGGATGGGTACATCTGCTTTTATGCAGCTTCCTGAATCTCCCTCCACATCCATGGGCTTGGAGGCCCCATGGCACATGCCTGGTCCCTGCTGGGTGGGGGTTTGAAGTCAGGGATGCTGGGGGCAAGGCTGAGGCAGCACGGGAGGTGTGGTGGTGCATGGGGGGAATAACTGCACAGGAGCAGGAACTTGCAGTGCTTTATTATGTGTAATACCCAGGCAGAGGAAGGCAGCTGCTGCTGCTCTATGGAGTATTACATCCCCATAATCAATATCAGGGAGGAGGAACTGTTGGGCAACCTGTTCCCCATTATGGGCACTTAGGCAATGCTTGGGTTGACAAAGAACATTGTACCAACTGCAGGCAGCACATGTTCAACATGCTCCTCATATATCAGGGAGTGATCCAGCCAAATGCCCAGATGCTCTTGACAGCTAACGTTGGAGAGGAGCAAACACCAAAACAGCCTTTTCATCCCTGTGAACCTCTTTGTGCTTTGGACACCGAGTCCTCCACTCTGCTGGGATCTCCTGACCCAGGGCTGGGGGAACTGATGCTCCTCTGCAATTACATCAAGAAGGATCCACCAAGCAGGAGACTGGGGCTGGGGGAAAGGACCAGGAGCCGGGACTGCTGGGCTATTTTTTCTGGCACTGCCAGTGATTCCTTTTGACTTTGAGCAAGTCATTTAATCGCTGGGTAATTAATCCTGTTCATCCAGCTGAATCGAGTGCTGCTCGGTACATGAGCTCTCACTGCAGGCACACTGCAGCCATTCAAAAAAAAAAACAAACACAAAACATCACAGCAACACCTATAAAAGAAGAGAAAGGTGTTTGATTTCAAAGCATCCTCTCCTGCTCCTCACCTTCCACTAAAGGACCTGTCACAGGTCTCTGCATCCTTGCTGTGGGGTGGAGTGATGCCTGCTGGCCAGAGCTGGGAACTCCATCCCTACCTTGGCAAATCAGCATTGATGCAGCTCGTGGGGAAGGATGGCACGGGGTAATTCGGGCTCTTTTAGAATCCATCTTCACCCTGGTTCTTTGGTTTGAAGCTGGAATTCCCACCCCAGGACCTCAGCACCTGTGCTAATGTCAGCTCTGGCTCTCCCGGTCCTCACACCGATTGACTGAGGAGCTGCTGAAGTCAATCAGAGCTGAGTGTTTGCAAGCAGGGCCAGTGCCTTCTGCTGAGGGTTTTATTAGCTCAACAGCAACTGCAGCAGGGCACTTATTGATTCCAGTGATCCATTGCCATCAGTAACACCATTTGTAAACTTTTGGGGAGGCACAAAGTGGTAGCACTGCCTCCTGTGTGATCCCAGATGCTCGAGCATTCAAATGACCTTTACTGACCTGAGAATTTATTCTCTGAGACTTGACTCCAGGCTTTGCTGGTGGGTTAGGAAGGGTCTAGAAAGCAAAGAGCTGCAAAATCCTGTCACTGCCCCAGCCCCAGGGGTTTGCTGTCGGGCTGCAGGCCATGCACGTGGTGCTTGACCTCTGTGTTATGTGGGAAAATGCAAGACCTCTTACATTTCCATCTAGCCTGCTTTGAGCTAATGCTCTCTGGAGATGTTTTCATGTAGTCACAATCAGTAAAATTAAAGATCTTTGGAGCTGTAGCTGCAGGGCTCTGCTCAAATTCCCCCTGTACTTATTTGTGCTCCTGGCAGACCCCTGTAATTGTACTGTATCTCTTGCATTTATGCCTGTGAATTGTAGATCAGTCTGCTACTGAGTGGGCCACTTGGAGTAAGCTGCTGTTTGGTAGTCCACTGAGCACGTTTCCTTGCCCAGATGTGGCACCACAGCCCCCTCAGGGAAGAATTTCCCCTCTTTGGCTGTAGTGGCTGTAGGTGTTTGAGGCACCTGCAGTTCTGTGTGCCTGAAAGAATGACTTCTGTGAAGCTGGGATAAGCATCTTGTTCCCTGAGCTTTTCAAAATGACAGATCTCTATCATTTGGAGGAGTTTCTGGGCTAAATAGTGGTGGTGGATCCACTGGGGGTACTCTGGGGGAGCATTAACACACAGCCAGGGCATTTTACCTGGGCTTTAGAAACCCACCCAGGAGCTGTGCTTTGTCTGAATGGGAATTTAATACTCGTGTTCCCCTAGATGGCTTAGAAAGTTTTGTTGTGTGTTTTGTTACAAAAAAAAAAAAGAAAAGAAAAAAAAAGGTTTTACAAAAACCTGAAAAACCCCTGGGAAGTATGCTTTGCCAGAATAACAGTGAATTTGGGCTGACTGGCTTTTAACTTATTAGCAGCTATGGGAGGCTGTGGCTTATCAGAGGATGCAATAATGAAATTAAACTCCAGCTGCCCCTTCAGTGCAACTCCCACCTACAACAGAGGTGTCAGTTTACCCTGGACAATTTAAGAACACATAAATCCACTGGGATTTTTTTTTTCTTTCTACATCTGACGAGTATAACTGTTTAGATGATGGGACAACATGTACTTTTAGTCAAACTGAACTGTGTTGAGAAGGAGTTAGGAAAAGAGGGGGAGGAAAGTGGCACAGCCTGTGATTAGCTTGGCTGGAGGGAATGATCAGGGCTACTGACTCATCTGGACTTTACCCACATCAACTTTCCCCAGGGCCACCCTTCCAGGTCATTTCCATAGTTCTTTTCTTCCAATGTACTTTCCTCTGCCTCCCACCTCTCCCTGGGTTGGAGGTGGTGATGTCTGATGGAGTAATTGCTCTGGGGATAACTCTGGACTCCGAGATGGATTGGGAGCCCTCTGACACTCTCTTACCTCTGGTCCTGCCCTCCATGGGGAAATTTTAAGCGTGTCAGAGTGATGGTTTAGCAGAAATTCCCAGCTGATGGGACACGTGTTTGGGCTGGCTAGCTGGTCAGGAATTCATTAGGAACTTTTGTGTTTGCAGCTGTCTCTTGGATTATATCTTTATTGATCCTGCCTGTCCATGGCCAAAGGGAAATATGTGGAAATGATGGAGCTCTTCTGAAAGGGAGTTCATAATCTTGCTCAAACAAAGCCAGGCCCCCAGAGGGAAGGATGAATGGCCCATGTGTAGCCTATTTTGAGATGATATGGCTATCACATCTTGTTCCCCTCGTTTTTTTGGGATGACATTCAATTACCCCTGCCAGCAGCAGCATCCCTTCAGGGTTGCTGGGACAGCTAATCACTTGCCCCAGTTACTCCAAAGGAAAACTGCAAGTCAAGCAGCCCTGTGTGGGGCTGAGAGGGTCTAGGGGACCAGCACCAGTTTTAAGGCTTTGGAGCAGTCTTCTAAAGACCCAATGTCTTGAGGAGGTCACAGAGCTGGTGGTCAGCCTCAGCCCAAGCTCTGCCACAGCTTTGCTGCTGGACCATGGGCATGTTGCTCCATTCTGTGGCAGGGTTTGAGTGGATGCTGTGGATGCTGGCTAGCAGGTCCAGGATGGCAAGGAAAGGTGGAGTTTCTTCTCCAGTGGGTGGCCCTTCCCAAATCTTGCAGCGTGGGGACACGTAGGAGGATGAGGTGGTGGCTCTGTGGAGTTCAAGGAGTTAATTTGGGCCCTGCTGATGTCCCTGCAGGGGACAGCCATGCCTCTCAGCCATGCATGGGGCAAAACCTTCTGCAGGGTTTGAGTTTCTGGCCAGAGCTCGGTGGGGCTGTCAGGAAGTAAACAGCTTTCACTTGCCATTAAGCAGGCCTGGATTTTAGGTGGGCACCCAGGAGAGCCCCAGCAGCCTCAGCCCCATGCCTGACAGCACCTCCCTATTCCTATACTCCGAGACAACTCAGGAGACAACCACACTTAAACTCTGCCAAAGCTGAGAGCTGGAGGAGTCCCTGATGTATTTAGCAGAACACACTGTCTTGCCGTGTCTGCTTTGGAGAAACCTTGCTAATCCTTCCTGAAAAGCCCAAAGGGGGATCTAAAGCAGCTTTTCATTAGCCAGACAAGCCCTACAAGTTCCCCAGCAAAATCCACACCCCGGGAGGGATGCTGCCATCTGCCTCTCCCCAAGAGGGAGGGTGTGTGGAGGGGAGGGATGGAGCCCCTGTGCTGGGAGCAGCATGTGGGTGGGGAGAAGGGGTCAGCATCAGACCAGGAAGGTGCTGGGAGCTGTGCATTGCAGGGAGGGGTGAGAAAAAGGAGGGTTCCCCTTTGGGACTGACTTTTTTGGGGGATCCCCCAGAGGTGCAAACCTCAGTGATGCGTTCCTGCTCTTTCCCCACTCCAGCTTCACTCCTGGCCTTCCAGTGATGGATACCCCTGGCTGCTGCCTGCTCTATTTCTCTGTGCATTTGCAAACAAGCTATCCCTGCTCCAGCTGCTCTGTAGCAAAGGAACCATATCCATTGGATTGGGCTGTGTCGTTTCTTGCTGAGCCAGTACAGGAACTGCGTGTAAAAAAAAAAAACCCAAAGTGCAGGGAAAGCATTTGTGTAGACTTCCCAATGCATCAGGGGAGGGTTGGGAATTCATTTCCTGATGGATTGTGGTACATATATATCCTCAGCACCCAGGGCCTGATGGGTGCAAGCTGCAAGGCCAGCAGGGCCATGCAGATGGAAATCCCTTGCTGCTTGCTTTTGTGTCCCTGCTGCCTGTCAGCCCCTGAGCTGCTGCTTCTGCTTCCCCCTCATCTCTCCCAGCTGAGAGACACTCCAGCTGTGGCAGGTTAGCTGGCAGCCTGCTCAGGCTCAGGTGATGCTGAGAGGTTGTCAGCTCTGGGGCTGCACAAGGATGCACTTCCCAGGCTGAATCCAGAGGGAGGTGACTTGCATGGCCCCAGTTCCCCTCTTTAAGTTGCAGGAGCTGAGGGAGTGCTCTGGTGCTGTCTGCAGGCATGGCAGGAGATCATTTGCAGGGGAAGGAAAGTGACTTTGCCGGATGGATAAAACCTTGTGAAATTACTTTGGGGTAAGAACAATTCACTTCACTGTCCATCTCCTGAGATAGTGATGTTGGAAATGTCCAGGTTTGCCAGACCTGCCCTCTGTGACCCGTTTTAAATACCATTTTTGGTGGGGTTTTTTTGTTGTTGTTGTTTTGCATGGGTGTGTTTGTGGCTTCAGGGACGAGAGTTCCATTAAGGCAGATAAAGTGCTTTTAAATATGCAGGTTTGCTCTGCAGATCTGCAAGTGCCTGCTAAGGCATTTCAGTGTGATTAAAAAGAATAAATCCTTCTGAGGCCAGGAGACTGCCTGGGTGAAATGAAACCCCTGCTGAGGAACTGGGCATGTATATATACATGCATAAACGTATATAGATATATATAGATATATAGACATAAACATCTAAGTGTCATCTTGGTCCCTTGGGTGTGCAAGGGCTCCCTCAGGGCCCTCACTGACATGGGGGAATGAAGTGAAGAGCAATATTAATTTTGATGGCTTTCCTTCCCCTCCCAGGGCTGTTGTTATGGTGCTGGCAGTGTGTAACAGAAAGACCTTTTAGTGTTGGGGAAAATCAAATAATCTGACACAAATGTGAATGTGTCCAGCCCGCAATTATCCTAATGAAACTGGTGATTCAGCTCTGACTCTCTGTCTCTCCTCCCCTTTCCTTAAGGTGATGGGTTTTGGGTTGTTTGGGGTTTTTTTAGGATTGATAGATTGACACCTGAGTGCCTTTTTTTTCAGGGAGCTTGTCACTAAGGGTCTGTGCATTGCTTAGGATTTAGACTAACCCCATGCTTTTCTGGCTGGCAGGTATTTTGGGAAGATTTATGAGTTTTCTGAGACAGCCCCAAGTAGTGATAATGAAGTGGTAAAAAGTATTTATCTTGAAGAATGTGAAAATGTTATGAACCTTGACATCTCTCTCGTCAGCCACCATGTAATGGTGGGGCATTACTTGGAGAAGATGCCAAAGAGTAGTGTTGTGCCTCCTCTTTTCCACCCTCTCCTGGCTTGGCAGGGCTGGGAAGATTGTCTGTGAAGGAGAGCAAACTGATTTTCTGGGCTAAGGGGTCTCCAGCCCTTTTTTTCTCCCTTCCCTTTCAGCTCTGCCTGTGCCCATGGGTAGCCTGAGCGGTGCTGATGCTCTGGGCTGCCCCCAGCTTCAGGGATACTGGTCCAGTTGGGTGCACCTCATGGCTCCCAGTACCAGATAAGTGCAGAGAAATGTGCACAGAGCCTAACATTAATAATAATTGTCCTGGGAAGGATTTTCTCTGCGAATCTCAGTCAGTTAGTGATTGACTTTGGTGCCAAAGCACAAGGGTTGACGTCGCGGAGGTGTTTTTCTCTCTTCTAATATAAAGATGAGCTTCCTTATGGGTCCCCTCCACCTCTGGTTTCTGTGAAGCATTATTTCTGCTCCTCTGTCACCGCAGAGCTCAAACAAGGCTTGTCAGAGGCAAGGGGGAGGAAAAGCCACAGACCTCTCTTGTTCAAGACATGCTTCTGTGGGTTTCCTGAGGGCTCAGGGACTGCGCAGCTGATGCTCTCCGAGAAGCAAATGTGTTTGGTACAAACCATTTAACCTCTCCCTGCCTCTGTTTACCCTTTTAAAAAGGTGTAATACCCACAGAGATGCTGTGAGGATCAATTACTGTTGCTGTATTCCGAGATCCCTGGATAAAAGGGTAGAGAATTATCCTGCCAGTCTGCCTCAAATATTGTTTTCATTAAGATTAACACTCTTCAGTAAACAGAACCATTAAAGCTGTATTAGGTGTTTAATAAGTAATATGGAGTTGATATCCATCACATTGTCCTTTTGGAGGGAGCTGTTGGGTAAATCACAGTGAGAGGCCCATGGAAGTGAAGCATCCTGCTCTGATTGCTCTTCACAACACGTTTAATTAGCAATTCTTAGGGTGGACCTCATCAAAATTCCTTGTCTCCAAGGCATGTAGGCAACAGGAGATTGTAGGAACAACATAAACAAATCTGGAGATTTCTGAGGTCAAGATACAGAAACTCAACTCAGCATCTGTAATCTGGCAGGGGACAGGTGGGGTGACAGGGAATGGGCTGGGGAATCCTCCTCCACTTGGGTTTCTCCAAAAAGAAAAAAAAAAAATTAAAAAAAAAAAAATCAGGTGCAGGTTTTTTTCCTTTTGCTTTTAAGCCAAGAGCTGCACATACTTGAAATGTAATTTTGGAACCAAGGCTGCTTTCCATGGAGTGCTTCTGTGCTCCACCAGGACTAAAGAAAGCCCCTGAAAGCAGTGGGCATAGAGTTTTCAAGGGGAAGGTTTCTTGGTTTGTAGCATCAGCTGCTTTTAAAATGTCCCTTCTTTTTTGCTGGTTCAGGGGTTCCCAGGCCCTTCCAGACCAGAACCTTTCAAATATTCCTTCTCTTCCCTTACACAGCCTGTCCTACAGCCTTGACTCTGGGAACTCTGTCTCTCCCTGTATCTGGCTTTTTCCTCCTCAGCTGGCAAAAGTTACGTAGCTGAAGAAAAACAGAGTTTTAAAAGCCAACAGCCAGAACTGAGTCCTCAGCTGGGTCAAACACAAGTGCCCAGAGCTGTGCTGATTTACACTGGTGGAGGTTCTGGCCCATAATCTTTTTGTGGTCGATCATAAATTTTGTGCTGATTTAAAATGAAGAGGTCTGTCTCAAACTTGGCTGAGCTTTCGCTATAAATAACCTTTGAGAACATGCTTCCATTTTGTCCTTGCTGGAAAGAAAAACCAACCAGGGGTGTTGGGCACTGGTGGCACTTCCCAGTTATGGATGGTAGCTGTGAGGTGCTGATATTGTCAGGTCCAAGCCTGGAAAGTGATGGGAATGTTGCAGTTAGCCACTTTGGCAACATGGATGGTTTTTGGCTGAGCCTGACATCATTTCTGTGATGTGTGTGAGAGCCAGTTGAGTTTCTGAAGAATTGCCTTCATCTGAGAGCATGCCCTGGCACTGTATGGGGGAGATAGACCTATCTCCAGAATTGGGTGGCAATTCCCAGGTGGAGGCTGGTGGAGATGGCTGTGTCTTTGTGGAGTGGCAGAGAGCACTTCAAGGCAGCGAAATGACTCCCCCCCCCCCCCAAGGAGGGATGTGCTGAGGTATCACTGACTCAAAGTACTCTGCTGAGTCCTAAGGAAATCCCATCCTGCTCACCAGCCAGAAAAGGGAGTCTGCTGGATTTCTACCCTCCTGGAAATAATGGGAGAGTAACACCAATTAAGAGGACAGGCTCAGCCCCTCTCCTGCTGCTCAGCGGGGAAGATCAAGGCAGGTTTGTCACTGTTTGAAGAGCTGCCTTTGAGAAAATCGCCAGTGAAGATGTTCTGAAATGGCTGGGAAGCTTGTAAGTTGTTGCAGCTGGGCATACAAATGGGTTGAGGGGAGTTTCATCTGAAGAGGAGCTGGCGGGGAGCCGTCCCCACTGCCTGCCACGGGGCCATGGAGCTGCTGGGAGCTGAGTCCCAGGGGAGTTGTGCTGCCAGGAGAGGGATGAAGGTGATGGAAACAGAGGTGAAGAGAGAAGTTGGAGCAGGGCAGCAGAAGCAAAGCTGTTCTTTACCTTGAGTTGGGGGTGAAAAGAGAAGAGCCGAGTTTTCCTCTTGCCTCTCTGTTGCTGTGTGGAAGGATGGAGCTTGTGGGTGAAATCACTTTTTTTTTCTTTCCTTCTTTCTTTCTTTTTTTTTTTTTTTTTTTTTTTCCCAGCTGGCACAACTGTCCCTGGACCACCAAGCTATTTCACCATCTCATCCCAGGAGTTCCTTGGGCAGCATGTCAAGCTGCAGCCCCTGTGGTTTTCAGCCTTCTGGTGCTTGGGCAGAGATGCCCAAAACTCCTCGGGCTCAGCAGGCATGTTTTTATCAGCCTGCTTACCATGCTGTCAGGGCAGCTTCATCTTCCAGTGTCCCAGCAAACCCCTACCAGCCCTCAGGGGATTGGTAAACCTGAGTCCTCCATTCCAGGACCTGGCAGTGATTTTTGCCAGGTTTTGGTTGCTCTGAAGCAAGGCTTTGCCTCTCACTGGCAGCTGTATCTGAGCTCCTTTTGATGCTGGTCTGGGTGATGCTGAATGTGGCTTTGGCAGTGGCAGAATTCTCCTGGAGAGCAAGACCCAGGTCCATCTCTTGCCCTGAAAGTCTGCAGTGCCTGTTCCCCAGCTGTCTTGACCTGGTGGTTTATTCAAACCCTTGTTAAAGACTTCACCCCTCCATAAACCAAGCCCAAAAGATGGCTCCAGCCATCTGCAGGGCTGAATTAAACATGTGCTGTTGCTTCTTGCAGGCTTGCACTAATTTTTGTATGGGAAGGGAGGAAGGAGAGCTCAAACAGATGGCTCAAGTACCAATGGCTCTTACCTCCTTACTAAATAAATCAGTGGTGCAGGGAGAGGTTCAGAGTGTGTGTAACGTGCTCACTTTGCAGGCAGGGCTGGGTTGTCCAAGATGCTGGGATCTTTTACCCTCTCGTCTTGAGATACCAGTTAATATATGCAGCTTTTCATCAACTTCATTACTGGGAAAATCAGCAAGGACAGCTAGGATGGGGTTTGATTTTATTTTATTTATTTTTTTTTCCCTGCTCCATGTTTGTTTAGTTGGGTAATTTCTTTCCCTCAGGAAGCTGCGGCTCAGATGCAGTATCTGGATTTTCAATGAGGTCCATCTTTATTTTATGGTTGCAACAGAATGTGGTTTTCCAGCTGTGAAAAAAAAAAACCAACAACAACAAACCAAACCAAAAACACAACAAACTCAAACCACACACAAGCACACATTTTAAAGGAAGGGGTTTGTTCCTATGGAGTGGTGCATGGAAACAGCCAGGATCAGGTCTGGAAGGGATTAGAAAAAGCTTCTTCTGCCCAACAGGTCCATCTCCCGAGGAAGTGTGTGGCCCTGGGGGTGGCAGATGGATGTGGCCACCATATCCATGGTCTGAGAGCAGAGTTGGGCTGCATCCATCCCTTCTTGGCCAGATATTCCCACCTGGACCCGACTTGTCCAGGTGGGAGCTGAGGTGCTGTGGGGAGGAGCAGGAGCTGCTTGTGGAAGGGAAGATGCTGACATAAATTAATCAAACGAGGCATCTCACAAGATTGAATTAGATCCTGATTTATGACTGCAGTGCTGCAGCTCCTGCAGTTTTTGTGCTTCGTGCATAGCCCTCAGCCCTGGATTTAGCAGCATGCTGGGAAAGGGCCCCTGTGGAAAGAGGGGATGGGTGGATGGATGGGTGGATGGATATAGTGTTACCCGTTGGGCTAAAACCAGCCATCACCTCCTGTTGTTCCTCAGGACTTCACCTGTTCAGCTGCTGTATAAGCTCAATTTCTAGGTGTTTAGGATGCATTTATAGCTCTTTTCTTGCTCATCTCCTTACCCCTCAATGACACCAGTAAAGCCCCTGCTGGCACCTTCCTGTGGCCAGCTTCCCCCCAGGCTGCTTCAGAAAGGTCTTTGCAACACCTTCAGACTGGGCTGGTTTGTGAGGGGCTCTGCTTTCTCTTCCCAGAGGTGTTTCTGCTTTCTGGGATCCAAATCCCTACATTTCTATTTCACTCCTGCAGCTCCTGGCTTCCTGACGGTGCCTGTAGAGGAGAGCCTGATCTGTCTGGATGTGTCCCATACGCTGTACAAGGCATCAGGTCACCAGAGCATGAAGTGGGCTGAGCACAAGTGACTGACTTCTCACCCTTTGCATTCACAGAGGAGCCAGAATAGCTTGAAGGAATACGGAGCCGAGGTGGCTTTGGAGATATTAGTGGGGTTCTCAGTCCCCATGCAGAGGGAGCAAGAGGAGATAAAGGGATTAGGTGAAAATTGAGCACTTTGGACAAGTTAAGAGCAGGGAAAGGCATGGTGGTGGATGGGGTTGGAAATAGAAACGTGTAGGAGGGCTGGATTAGAGGAGGAGAAGCCTGAGGAGAGATGTAGGTGGTCTGTGGAGCAGGTGAGAAGAGGGATCTGGAGAGAAACAAGCAAGGTGCTACCTGCCTGAGGGCTGCCATCCTACCATCCACGTAGGACTCATTCAGCTTCTTTAATTCTAGGCAGGGAAAGCCTTTTCCTAAGAGCCAGCCCCTTCCCTGGCTGGGGTGGACTGACTTTCAGCAGGAGGGCAGTAGCCCAACAGCCTTGTTTGCAGCGACGTTCCCTGGGTACCTGGTGTCAGAGAGGAAGAATAGAAACAGATCTTCTATCTTCCTGCCGCGTATTGATTTTTTGCTCCCTGCTCTGGCCTTTTGCTCGTCCTTTTCAGCAGCTGGCGGTGGAATGAAATATAAGGTTTGAAAAACTAAAAATACAAAAAGTGACAGCTTCATTGCTCCAAGTGATGGTATTCCAGGGCGAAGCGTGACCTGAAAAAAAGGGAGAGGATGCTGTGCTCGCTCGGCAGGGAAAGGAAGGTGGCTCAGGGCTGGGGTGTCCACTCCTGTCACTCCCACGAGCAGGAATGACCCTGCTCCTTTTGTAGAAGCATCTCTGGGTTGTTTTGGAGGTTTGGAAAGGGATGTCTGCAATCCCAGGACATGGGTTGAGCTGTTCTGGTCCCTGCCACACGTTTGCGTGGGACCCGTCAGCTTGCAGTGCCCCTGGGTGTCCCAGTGTCCCTCAGGTGGCTCTGGCACAGCTGGACCATGGTTTTATTTGCTGGCTTCTGTGTGGTGATGCTCTCAGAGGTTCTCAGCTGGATTCCTTATTTCTGGGGAAGGGAGGATGCCCCAGAAATGAAGCAATGGGCTTTAACTCCTCTGCTTCGTTCGAGAGGCAATGCAGAAACAAGAAAACCCCTGGGTTGCCCACTGTGGGAGGAACTCAAGCTGGGATTTGGGTGGTGCAGGCAGAATTTAGGTGTGAAGAAGCTTTATCCTTCCCATCTTCCCTCAGTGCTGTGGGCTCCTGGGTGTCGGGAAGGGGCTGGGAGAAGGGGGACAGCTTGGAGGAGGGGGGGGGAGCCATGTGGTTGAGGTGCTCGGGCTGTACCAGCAGAGATGGGGAATTCAGGGAGTTGTTTAGGGCTTTAGGATCCATGTGAGCCCTCCGGAGCTTCTGTTCCCCACCACACAGCTGAGCTGAGCAGTGCAATGTTCCTCTTATTAAACTTGATGGCGATGAATGGGACCTGACACCTGCATCTATGATTCAAATCGAGTCATCCCATTACACAGTGTAAATCAATAAACAAAATGTAGCCACTGACAGCATTTACAGTTCCCCCTATTACTGCCAACCAGCCCATTTTCCGTGCATGAAAGAGGCATTTACACCCCATTTAACTGTGCTTTGATGCGGGATCCTCTTCCCGAGAAGAGTGGAGGCTTTGACAGGTGACATTAGGAGAAGGGGAGATCTACAGCACTCATTTGCAGAGACCTGAGCCCAGGGTTGTGAAATATATCTTCACTTGTTTGTGCTGTCCATCACCCTAAATTGATGGTGTATGGGGCTGGGAAATAGAGCTTGGACAGGGGGTGAGGTGATGCCAGGGGGATGGATAGAGCAGTGCTGGTGTTTCCCAATGGTTCCTGTCCCCAGGAGAGAGGGGGATGTTCTGGTTCCCTTTTTGTCCTGGCTGGGGAAAAGTCTTTTCTCTGGAGCTGAGAGACAGGGAGAGAAAGGATGAGGGAGAAGCAAGCTGAGACACTCAGGGAGAGACGTTGCTCTTGGAACACCTCAACTGTCCGACTCCATTTTCTTTAATGGGCTTTGCAAGCTGGTGATTAATCTGGTAATCAGAGCAAATGTTACAGTAACGGCTGGCAATAAAAATATAACCTAAAGTAGATACCAACCCTCTTTTTCTTCTCTTTTTTCTGGCTGAGAAATTGGCAGTTGACATCTCTCCCTGTTATGAGAGACGGCAGGAGGGAGATGCAGGCGAGAGGAAAAGCGTGTGCCTGCTGCATCTCACCAGGGCTCAGAAAACTTCCCAGCTCCTCACTGCTGCCATGGGGCTCAGCAGTTCCTCCACTCTGAGTTTAGGCACTCTGAGTTGTACACGTTGGTTGATTCTGGTGGGTTTTTTTGGGTTTTTTTTGGCCTCTACGATTGGCTATGTGGATGAAAAGGGCAGTTTGTGACCAAGAGGGAGAGATGTGGTTAGAAAGCAGCAACTAGGAGCAGGGATTTTGCAAAATGTGCTGCTTGAACATCATTTTGGCAGGGTAGAGATGTAAGTCCAGGCATGTTTTTCACATTCCTCATCACGTTTTCCTGCAGATTTCTACCAAAAAAGTCCCCTAAGCCCCAAAACACAGCTTGGCAAGAGGCAGCCCTGGTGTTGATTCTGGAGGAACAGAATTCCCATATGCTTTGCTTAGTCCAGATCTGCTCCCAGTAAATCTCCTCAGCAGCCTGGATTGAAGTTTGACTCCCTGCCAGTCATCCTCATCTCAGTCTCACATTTATTTATCCTTTGCAATTCCCCTGGTGAATATCTGAGGAGAAGTGAGTCCTTTCTCTTTTTCTCAGCTCCCTGAGCTTTTCTCATAACCCTCAGGGGAACAGTGAGGTGAAGAGCCCTTGTCCTTTGGTGCTGAGGGATGGAGGGGATGGGGATGGTGTTTCCAGGCTGGCTCAGTGCCAGATGGCTTCAGATTTTCAAGTGATTTAGGGGGGGAGCAGGGGCTGTCAAAGAGGACCCAGAGCTTGGAGCTCGTGCAAGAAGGGGGAAAGGGCATGTTTCAATGCAGCTTCTCATTAGAAAGGTTAAAGATATCAAACCAGGGTTGTTTCTTCTTATTAATAGGGTCGGTTTTGATGCTTCCTTTCTAATTAGGAAGAAGTTGAGAAAGATTTTGCAGTTTTCATGTGACGGCGCTGGAGACGTTTCCCCCTCTGACCTCGGGAAGGGTTTGCATTTGTGTGCAAGGACCCTGGGGCTCTGCTTGCTCAGTGCTGTGGCTGGTAGAAAAAAAATAAAAATAAATAAATAAAAAAAAGCTTTGGACTTGAGGAGTTTCAACCCCAAAACCCCTGATGCTGGCAAGAAAGCACCCAAAAATTCAGTCCTCTGCAGCAGGTAGCAGGGATGTGAGCAGGCTGCATGTTTACCTGCTGGTGCAGGGTGCTTTTGCACCCTTGGGCACCCAGAGCTGTCATTAGTGTTGCCTGAATTCCCTTTGCCACCTTGGGAAAGATGTTTCTTAATGTCTTCTCGTCCTCTGTCCCCTCCTCTGCCCTTCTCTGGGCTGCTGAGCACTGTGTATTAACTTTGCAGGAAGCTCACCCTTCTTATACGTCTTTCCCATCTTTCCTTGGCTGTCTATCACCTTTTGCTGCCAAATTTCCTGGACTGTGAAATGAAGCTTTTATTATCCTCCGAGAAAGATGGGGAGAGTGGTGGGGGGTGTCGGAGAACAGAGAAATTAAATTAGTGAAATTAAAAAGATGATGATGATGACGACTGTAACCTAACTTCAACCCTTTTCATTCCACCTCACGTAGCGAGACAGCAGGCTGTGTTCTGGGACTTCTGCTTGGATTGCTGTAAAGAACCCAACTTTTACTTTCAAATTAACCTGTCAAATCATATATTTATAAAGGAATTGAAGACGGGAGAATGAGGGTCCCGGATATTCCCACGCATCAATTAGGGGGAAAATTAATTACAATTTACTGGCATTACCACATTAGAACTCCCTTGATTGGAGTGCAGAGCTCTCTGTGCTCTGGCAAAAGTTAAAATAGAGGATGCAGAGGGAGGGGGGAGGTCCTGGGGGGGTGGTTCTGCAGGCAGGCAACCCCTTGAGAGCAGCCACTCAGGGTTGGTGTTCCTCTCAGAAGAGCTGTTTTGGGGCAGGAGGACATTTGACACTCTGAAAATTGCTCATCAGAGCCTGTCTGAGCCTGGGGGTTGGGGCATTGCTAGTGCTCTGGTAAGGGAAAAAAAAAAAAAAAAAAATGCTGGTTCTCCTTGTCCTTGTCACCATCTCTCCCCCAGTCCTGATGCTGCATCCTTGGGCTGATGAGGTTCCTGCTTGACCCCATTGCTGAGGAGTCCCAGTGGGCCATGAGATATTCTGAGTGTTTATTCTGGGAGTTATTAAATATTTAATGTGGCGACTCATTTTCCCCGTTCACTGGCTGGGAGAGCTTTCTCTGCAGAAGCTCTGGGCTGATTTACACCAGGGGAGGATCTGGCCCTGGAAGGGAAGGGAGGTTGGGAGTGGAGCCAGGGTTGGGAACCCCAAAAGCACAACCATCCCTCTGACAAGCTGTTTGAAGCCGAGTTGATCAGAGAAGGTGACAGCCCTGCCACATCTGGGAACAGCTTCTGTGTCCTCCTAGCTGACAGGGAGAGTTTGATTCCTTTAATATTTGATGTGCTTTGTCTTTTGCAATGTTTGGCTTTGGCATAGTGGGTTTTGGCTTGGGGTTTTTTTTTCCTTTTTTTTTTTTTAAAAAAAATAAAAATGCTACTCCTCCAGGAGCAAGACCCTGGGGGATGGTGAGAGAAGGCTCTCCCAGGCTCAGCATGGCAGGGTGAGCTCTCTTCCATACAAAGCCTCCCTCCTGTTGACATAAATTTAAGCGGGTGCCGCAATTACTGCAGGCGCTGACATCTGAAATGAGCAGAGCCACCCTGGCTGTAATTTATTGCCACTCTGATTACAAAGCAGAGCAGGGAGAAGTCAAATTATCAAACAAAGCAAAAAGAGACAGGGAAGAGCTGTGCCTCACCGGTCGGGGCTGGGGGGCAGGATGGGAGGCAGGGATGCTCTTTACTCCCTTTGCTGTGTTCCAGGTTTGAATTTCTGTCACCTGGGGCAGGGTGGGCTGGAGGGGATTTGGAGGTGGGGGTGTCAGGGCCAGAGCAGAACAAATCAAGAGTAGGCACATGGGTGAATTTCTTCTAAGCTCTTTCTGGAGGAGTGGGGCTGACAGGGGAGTTAGTTGGGCTGGATGGGGATTACTGCTGCTTGGCTCCAGGTCAGTCATACAAATCCTGCTTGCTGGTTGCTTTCTGAAAGCCAGGCGTGATGTGCCTAACAGCAAAGCTGTGGCCTGAGCAGCACAAATTTACCTGTTCCCTGCTCCAAGTGCCTGAGCTGGTGGCTCTCTCTGCCTGAGGATGCTGGACAACAAAACTCCCACTCTTAGTCGCTCCCTTGAAGCTCTCTGATGGCATCTCCAGGGGGATTCTGCTCCCACTCACCAGCAGAGAGGAGGAGGAGGAGGGCACTGCCACTCCTTCATGCCCACTGCATCTTCCTGCATCTCCCTGGGATACGTGGGCAGGCGAGTGCCCTGCGTAGCCATCCTTCCTCTTCTGCTCTTCTCTCCCTCAGCCCTTTCCTCCTCCCAAGGTGCATTTCCACATCTGTCAGGTGTGGCGACGTGCCAGCTCGGTTAATTACAGTTACCTGAGCTCCCTCATGCAATTCCAGCTGGATAATGGTATCCTTCACTGGCTTGCCTTGGAGAAACACAGGCAGCAGGAGAGCTGGTGCCTTCGGGGCATAATGTGGGTTTCTTGATGCTCAGAGCTCCCCCAAGGCAGCAGCAGTGCAGTCGTGGTGGTTTTCCCTGAAAATTTCACTCACTTGTGGCTCCGGAGTGGGTCCAGCATCCATCCACCTGTCCAGGAGAAGGGGTGTCAGGGATGGTGGCAAATGTGGTCCTTGGGAGCAGAGCTGGAAGCTGTGAGCATCCTAGGAGGTGAATGGATGCACTTCAGAGCTGCTCTAAGGGTTAAGTGGACAAGATAATCTGCTGCTTTTTTTTTTTCCCCTTATTGGCCCAACAGTTCAGTTATTAATGCAGGAGCTTTCAAGCGGTGCCTGTGATTTGCATGGATACAATGGAACAAGATTTTTCATTATTTGGTGGGGTGTTGCTTGATCAAGGGCTGCTGGAAGGAGCTGAGGGCTGATTCTGTGCACCATTTATTGTTCTTCATCACCAGCCACCTACGGGCTTTGTCCCACCTCAGCTCAGCACCTCTCCAGCCTAAGGTTAGCAAAGGAGAAGAATTACTCGTGTGTCTTGTCAGATGATGAAGTTAGCAGTGTTCAGTTACATTGCTTCAGCTCTGGGCCTCGAGTTGGGGTTTTTTGGTGGGATTTGTGTCACCACCAGTGCTTCTCTGTCACGATGAGGTGTGGGTCTGATGTCTGGAGAGCTCAGGGAGGTGCTGGTGTGGCAGGTGCCCTCCCTACCACCTCCCTGCTCCAGCTCTGGCCCCTTTCAGCCAGGCTGAGAGCAGAGATGAACCCCTTGAATCTCTCACTTCTCCCATGCTGTCCTTCAGCTCAGGTGATGCCCAGGCCCCCAGGGATGCAGCGTGCTCACAGCCAGCCTGGGATACCTGCAGACCCTGCTTAGCTGCCTGCAGGTTCATGCTCTAAAGCTGCTTTTCTTTGCTCCAACTCCTTTTTTTTTATTATTCACTCTCTCCCTCTGGAAGCCAATGTAATCTCTTTCCTTATTGACACTCCCAGCAGATCTTTTTTGAGAACAGTGTCCAGGGAAGGTGCTGGCAGCTTGGGATCAGGGCTGGCAAGTTCCTGGAATCCTGTTATTTGCTGTCATGATTCCTGCTGGGGGAGAGCCATGTCTGTGCTAAGACTGTGCTGTGGGACTACAGTGGGGATCCCTGGAAATGCAAATTGCTCAGGAAGAGGTTTCCCTTTCTCTAGCAGCAGCAGAGGTTTTGGGGAGCTCTCATTACTCCCCCACTGGGAATCAGTCCCTTCCACCCACCTCTCCAGAGCTGTGGAGCTCAGGGCTGCTGCTGCCAGGCAGGATCTGATATTCAAGGCAGAAAAGCATAGCCTGAAAGGTGTCAGTCCAATCTCAGTGGCCTTTGTGCCTTTATTTATCTGGAATCCCACAGAGCCATCCTTCGCTGCAGCTTGTATCAAAATTCATCCAGTTGTGGCATGGGTTTTGCAAGGTGGGTGGTTGGTTTGGGTTTTTGGTTGTTTTGGGTTTTGTGGGTTTTTTTGTTTGGTTGGTTGGTTGGTTTGGGTTTTTTGGTTTTTTGTTTTGTTTTTTGTTTTTTTTCTTAAAGCCCCAGTTCCTGTGTTGGTGCAGGAATCTCAGGCTGCCTTTTCCTTCTAATGAGAAAGTTTCTCAGGGTACCAGAGCTAAACAGGGAGATGTGAGCCTTTGGAGGGGAAGTTGAGCTTTTATAGAGGGAGGAAGCTGTGCCTCCAGGCAGGGGTGTATTGCCTGGAAGCAGTTAGCTTTCTCCTGGGCCAACAGAGCTCCTCTGTGAGATCCAGCTCTGGGTATTGCATTAGTGTCTGCATTTAAACTCGGTGTGAACCAGGGCCAGAAAGTAACTCTTTCTGAAGGCAGCATCATCTTCTCCACCCACCTCTTTTTAACCCTATATTCTGCCTTTGGAAGCTCAAGGAGATGGTAAGCTAGGGTGCAAGGGGTGCAGGCTGGAGGCTGAATTGAATTTCTGGCCTCTTTGCCTTCAGCAGAGTCCAAGCAGCCTCTGGAAAGGATTTTGAGCTCTTGGCAGGGCAGGGAACCCACCAGGGTCTGGGCAGGGGCTGAGCCAAGGGGAGAGGGTCGTGTGACAGCTCCGAGCTGGCCAGCCCCTTGGCATATGGTTCTGTTGTGCTTGGGTGCTTTGTTTTAAAGAATTATCAAAGAACCCATCCATCTGGGCCCCCTCACCACTGCTGGCACTGCAGGGTGCTGAGCAGATGGTTCTGCAAACAAAAAACAGCTTCGTCTGAGGAAGGGAAGGAAGAACCTGGGCAAAGTGGCGTGTGGCTGGAGCTCAGCCCCCAGCACCACGAGCAGGGAGTTTTTCCTGGAGCATCCTCCCTGGGATGTACCTCCTGGGGCTTTGGAATGTCAGATGGCTTTGCAAAGGTCAGTGCTGAGCAGTTCAGGGAAGGGCTGGTCTGCTCCTGGCTTTACCTGAGCTTTCCCTGGAAATCCTTCAGCCGTCCACTCACTGACCCTGGGATGTGACATGCTCACAGCTCTTGCCAATAAAATACTGACTTGATTTGAATAATATCTGACAATTACGTGCTGAGCCCCGGCATTATGCAATATTTATGCACGCGTCTGGACTGTAAAACAGTGATTATCTAAAAGGAGTAGTTGTTTGCAATCTTACACTGGATTTCTTTTCTTCTTTGGCCTCCGAGACCCACACCCTTAAGCAGTGGCACGTGTTAAACACTTGCACTGAAGCCAGACCCACCATTAGCCTGGCAGGGCTCCAGGCAGCATCCTGCTGTGGTGGCACCAGGCTCTGGGCTGGAGGATGGGGGTCTCTTTGCTCTCCTCAAGCTGTCTGGTTGCTAGGGGTGCGAAGGGAGGGGGGGAGGCAAGGAAGGTCCAGCTCCCACCCCTGCTAACTGGGCTTTGATGGCAGCAAACTCAGCAGGAAGTATCTTGAGAGGAGGGCTGAGCTTTTGGGGCAGTGACCAAGCTCTGCTGCTTTTTGCTCTCCCTTTCCTTCCCAGACAAGTTGGGCTCCATGCCCTTGGAACCAAGCAGGGATTGAAATCTGTCTTTACTCCTCACCCCCTTCACCACCACAGCCGCCTTTTCCGTGCCTTTTATTTTTACCCCTTCCCTTCTTCTTTTTTCCAAGTGTTGTTTGCTGTCAACCTGGGCTGAGGAGGAAGTCAAAGCTGAAAAGACAAATGCAGGCTGTCAGCTGGCAGGGGTGGGGGTGGGAAGGAGAGGGCAGCGAGTGCTCCTGCCCTGCCAGCAGCCAGAGGAGGGGCTGCCTGGCACCCTGAGCCCCCATCACGCTGGGGCCATGGGGGTGATGCTTGTTCCTGCATCAGCCAAAAAGAAAAATAAAAATAATAATAAAAAAAAATCTCTTTTTGAGGGGGGAGTAAAAAAACCCAGCTTTGCAGAGCTCTGCAGAGGCAGCTCTGGGGCAGGCAAAATGGTTTTGCAAGTTGTGCTCCAGCAGCAGCGTGGCACAGGGGGCACCCCCGTGTCATTCCTGCAGGGATGCTCGGGACCAGGATGCACCCCGAGGTGGGAGCTGAGAAAAACGTTGTGCCTGGTCAGCAAGAAGAGGTGGTGGAGCTGGTGAGGCTGGGCTGGCTGCTGCCACAGCTTGTTAACATAAACTAATACAGGCTGCTGCCTTGGGCACCGAGAGATAGGGGGGAGAAAAATGGGAAGCGTGTGCAGGAATAAGGGCCCTGATAATGAACCTGGCAATGAGAATGCAAAGCAAAACAGAACAGGAAGAAATGCTTTCCTTGCAGAGCCCGGGCTCTATCAGCTCTTGCTGGTTTTCAAAGACTTCCTTCGTGGCTCTTCTGCTTGGGATTGTGCTTTCCTGCAATCCTGCTGGGGTCCCTTCTTTGTCCCAGAGTTGTGGGAAGAGAGGAATGTCCTGTTTGAGGTCTTGCTGGGCACCAAACCCCAGTTTGGGAGGCTGTGTGCAAGCATTGTCTCCCTTCCTGGGACTGGAGCTGACAGCAGGAGACATGTTACCCGTGGTGGAGGTGGTTCATGCACCTTTTCCAGCCCATGAAGGACAAACTCAAGCAGAAGAACCAGCAGTGAAATGGCTTTGGGCTCCTGCAGCAAAGGGCAGAGCAAGGTGTGGAGCTGTCCCCTGGAAATTTGGGTTGAGGGGGCTCCTCACACACCCTGGCAAAGGAGGGATGGAGGCAGCACGTGCACCCCAGGGTGATGCCACCTTGAGCTGTGGGGTTGCAGGAGGGCAGGTGATCTCCAGCTCTTCTTTTTGGGGTATGAAAAGTGCTCAGGGGGGTGTTTGGTGCGGCGTGTGGGACCCACCCCAGCAGGGTCAGCCCTGGCTGGAAGGCAGCATCAGTTTTATGAAGTGTGCCTCCTCGCTGAAAGGGTCCTGGCTTATCACAGATCCCTCAGCCGTGGACAATTCATCTGGTTTTATGGTGGTGACGGAAGAATCCAATCTGCAGCTTGTAGCTGGAAAGTTCAGAGCCACGCAAGGCTGGCTGGGGAGGAGAGAGGGTTTTATTGATGGTCTGGGTGCCTGGAGGTTGTGGGGGAAGAATCTTGTTAATGGGTCCCTTGGGCCATTGCCTCCTGACTCTGCCATATCTCCTTATTCACCTGCCTCAGCTTCTATGGTTTCTTTTATTTTTTTTATTTTTTTCCATCCTTTTGGAGTAAATCTGATGCTTGCAAGGGCTTTGGAAAAGGCAGCAGGAGGGAAGGCTGGTGGGAGGCTGACCCAGGCACCTTCCCAACCCTTTCTCTTTGCAGGGTGCTTTGGGGAGCTGTCCCATCACCACTGGTGTGTCCTTCACTGTCAGACATGGCAGCAAAAGATGTTCTGGGCTTGGTGACTGAGCTCTGACAGCACAGAGGGATGGCTTTTCCTCCAAGGTGACCAGAGAGCTGCTGATGGGCAGCAGCCCCATCCATCTCCAGCGTTGGTTCAGAGGGTTGGAAGGATGACCTCTGGCTGCTCTTCTGTGTAGCCAAATGAGACCCTTGGAGAAACCAACCCCAAAGCCTGGTGCTTGGTGGGGAAATGGAGATTCCCAGTGGCAGCCAAGCTCTGCAACCCAAATCGTGAGTCTTTCTCCTGGGAGTGGGGATGCTCTCTTCAGCCTCCCCTGATCGGCAGCGTGGATCAGGCTCCAGCTTTCAGGCCAGGTTTTGATAATTAATTGATAGTCGAAAAATGTTTGACAAACAAACAGCAAAGAGGAATCAAGCCCCCCTCACGTGTGCATTAACATTTCATGGTGCCTTTCGTGTTTGTTTGCTTTTAAAGCACAAAATGCTGTGATACATTTTTAATCGAAAGCGCTATTGGCTGTTTCCATCACCCTCTCAATAACTTTCTTGATAAAAAAAAAAGGATTAAAAAAAAAAAAAAAAAGTAATGGGATCTTTTAGGAGGTGGGTGATGGCTTCTTGACAGCCATTTTCATTTCTACAAAGGATGTTTTTGTCAGGGAGAAATGTGTTTAAAAACAGGCTTATTTGAAGAAAAAAAAAACCAAACTGACAACAAACCCAGCCTGAGCTCTGGGGATGCTCTTTGATGGCTCTTGGTGCCTTTGGGCTGTGGGGCTCTGTGCCTGTTGTGTTTAGCCAGTGTCCCTCTGGGTGGCTGTCCCCAGGGGAGGGTCCTCAGCCCCTGCAGGGTTTCTTTCTTTGCAGTCACTCCTTACAACCCTCCTGAAGATGCTCTCAGGAGAAAATCCTCCCAGCAGGCTGAAGCCAGTGACTTGCACACGACTCCCTTATCTTGCAAGCTTAACTAAGGTTTTTTTTTCCTCCCCTTCTTCCAAGACAGGAGATGAAAGGCATGTTTGCCTGTACCCGTGTGTGTGTGCAAGCACAGTAAATAGTGGGTGGGGAATATTAATACAGGACTAAACCCATCCCTGGCATGAATCACAGGGTAGACATATGTTGTGACAACTTTCCTAAGGGGGTTCTGGCCAAGGTAGATACCAAGTGTTCCCTGGAGGGAAAAAGGAGGGAATGACAGCTCTTTTCTTTCCAAGACTGATGTAATTAAAGAGTTATAACGTCCTTTAACTTCCCTGCCCTTGGCACTGTTGTGCACTGGCATGTTTATTTATTATATTTATTTTTATTTTTTTTTTAGTGCTTATGAGTGGCTAATAGGCTTTATGCAGAGACACAGGAGGCCCAGAAATACAGTTCAGGATTGCAAAGAAAGGAGATTATTGTATTTCCCTGAGAGTGAGCAGCCAGCCAGCCAGCCAGCCATCCATCTTCCCTGTGTGGCTGACTCTGTGGTGAAGCGTGAGGTTAAACCCACTGTCCTTCCAGCTGTTGGTTAACGTGCTGGATTCTGTAAAGGGAAGCTTATTTTAATTTAATAGAAAAATACATTATACATAATCCTTGCAATAAATTTCCCTCTGATCTGAAGGAGAATCTGTCGGTGTAACGTGTCCTCCCAGCCCAGCCCAGATACCTGCAGATTTGTGACTGCGTGGCTTAAATAATAACAATAACAATACCAGGAGCAATAATATCCTTTGCTGCTGTCCTTGAGTGACAAAGATGATGGAAAATGAAGTTGTAGATAGCTGGAGATGACAATGTGAGTATCCTCTACCCATCTTCCAGGTTATTAGCAGATGTCAGTCACTGGAAGGAACGTAATCATTTCCAGACACAGCGACGTCTCTGAACATCAGCCCCAGTGCTGGGGCTGCAGAAAGCAAATGGGTTTTAGGGGCTCAATTCCCATGTCTGCACAGACACAGGGAGGCTGTAAGGGTGCAGATGCCCGTGGCCACGTGGCATCTCCTGCTTCAGGCTGGGGTCTCGACAGCCTCTTCCTGGGGGTCACCCTGACACGGGTACAACCCCCGTTACCTGTTGCTGCTGTGGGGTGGCACTGCCCATCCTTTCAGACATCCCTCCTCCCATCCTCAGCTCCCTCAGTTCTCCAGCCTTCCTCCTTGATTCATCAGAGGAGGATGGGCATGGGGATGGGGATGGGGATGGGGATGGGGATGGGGATGGGCATGGGCATGGGGATGGGGATGGGGATGCTGCAGCCAGTCTGAAGGGGAGAGCAGCAGGGTGCTTGCTCACCCACCTCCCCATCTCTCCCTGTTTCATGAGCTCTTTGGAGCAAGCCAGAGAGGGAAGGATGGGACTGCTCCCTTTGAATCAGCATCCTGGGTGGGGAGGGGGAGGGACACACGATGATTTTTGGAATAGACAGGCAGCACCCAGGCTGGGTGGCACGGCTTGCTCCCAGGCACCTTTCCTGGAGGGTCTGTCCAGTCCTCAGGAGCTGGGGAACCACACCAGGTCATTGTTTTCCAAGCAGGTGGTACTCTGCGAGCTTAAAGTGAGCACCAGATGGGCAGAGATGATGAAAGAGGCATCGGTGTGAAAGGCTTCCCTCTAGGGTGTTAAATATTACATTCACTGAGCCCGACGAACTGTTGAAACCAATAGAACTAATTAGAGAGCCAATGCCCAGGAAGGACGTGCCTTGGCTAACAGCTGAAAGAGATGCCAGATTGTCCAGAAACCTCCCTTTGTCTGCCCCAGTGTCTCCTGTGAGCGTGGCAGGCAGGGCACACTGTCCTTTGGGGGACAGAGCTGGAAAGGGAGCCTGTNTTTTTTTTTTTTTTTTTTTTTGGCCCCAAGCATGCTGTGTGAGCAGAGAGACCCTGTGAAGCCACCAGCACAGGCTTAGCACAGCATGCTTGGGGGGGTTGCTGGATTTGACCCCCAGGCTGTGGTGCCCAACTCTCCATCAGTGCCTTCCCAGGGCTCAACAGCCCCCCCAAAACTCAGCCTGTCCCCAGGCTTCCACCTCGGCTGCAGAAGCTCCTGCAGTGGCCTCCGGGTGAGCTGTCCCCGTGTCCTGAGCAAAAATAAATCCGTTTACTGCAGCCTGGTGGGATCAGGGGTCCTCTTCTCTTCACGGGATGCTTGAGGGTGCCAAGGGCTGCCCTGGTGGAGGGCAGGATTATCCAAGCCAACCTACACCATCTGTGGCCTCCATCAGAGAGCTGCCTCGTGGTTTTGTGCCCCTCTCCATCCCTGGCAGCTCTTACGGGAATAATAATAAAATAATAATAATAATAGAAGAGGAATTAAGACAAGTAGGCAAATAGAAAGATGAGTTGTTGTGCCACGTCTGTGCAGATTCTGATCTCAATGTCAAGGGAGCTCTGTTCCAGGCTAATGGCATCTTTCTGTGCAAGCTCTTTGAAGCAGTCATAAATAAACATGCTGGCTGAAAAGCATGATAACATTAAAAAAAAAAAAGAAAAAGAAAAAAGAAAAAAAAGGAAACTGAGGCAGGCAGGGGTTTTATTATTGAGCAGACAAGGCATCTGTGATTAGTACAAACAGGGGAGGGGAGAGGGGAAAAATAGAAGCAAAAAAAGGCAGCTGATTGTGTTGCTGCCTTGTCTGTGTCAAGAGAGGAGCTTGGCTGTGGTAGGTTGACAGGTTGTCTGGATAAATAGTTTGGGGGCAGAACATCCATTTCTGATGGAACTTTCTTTTTTACAGCCAAGATCAGGAGCTCCAGAGGTACTGTCAAGGACAGACGGAGCTCTATAAATCAGGACAGGCTTTTTTGTCTGTTTGAAAAGTCTTATCTCGGAGTTGGTCCAGGCAATTTTTTGAGGTCTCTCTAGCTTCCTCCCTTCTCCTTATCAGAGCGCCGCAGCTTTAAATGCAGATAGATACCCTCTAATGGAAGCACAAGCCAGAGCCCTCACTCCTTGTAAGTGCCAGCTGGTAATTTAGTTGTGTGCCCTTTGGCACCCACGCATCCATCAAGAAGAGGAGAGGCAGCATCACCTCCTGGCACGCAGAGGAGCAGGGGGGTGGCAGCCAGGGGGACCCCCACCTCGTAGCCTTTTGCTTCATCTGTAAAATGGGCTGAGACCCATTTCCTTTCCCTATGGAGTTGTGTTGAGGGGATTAGGGGAGGGTGAGGAAACCCTGTCAGAGGTTGTCTGAGGCAGCAGGGGGGAGGTGAGCAGGGTGTGGAGGTGCTTCTTGAGGAGCCACTTCTCCCAGTCTTCAGGTTTTCCTCTTGCCGCTTTCTTCCCCGCCAATTTTTTGTATTTCAGGAGAATGAGCTGGGTAGGAAGGGCCAATTTTTTGGCTGGTGGTGCTCCAGATATCACACCTCTGGACCAGGGTGAAAACCAGGGGGATAGTTTTCTCCAGTGAGGGACAGGGACCCAAAACCTCCTCTAACCTTTTGAAACCCACCCGTGCTCCATCTCACCGCCTTCTCTCACACCAGTGGCCACGATTCCCCATTCCCAGCAGCTCCAGATTGTTCATTCCCGCTGCTTTCCTCCTCCCGAAGAGCATTTTGCCATCTGGCTAAAGCAGCGGGGTTGCATCCCTCACCTGTGGACACATGAAGGGGGTTTAATGGGTTTCTTCTTCTTGCCCCACTGGGCTGTGACCGGGAGGGGAGACAGAGCCCGCAAGTCGCTAATTGCTTTGGCCCCGCAACTCCCGACCGATGAGAAAGATGAAAAGGGAAGGGGAAAGAGCTATTATATCTCTTTCTTGAAAAAACTTGCAGCACGAAAGGCTCATTAACATCATTAGTGTTTCATTAACCTCTAGCCAGACAAATAAGCTCGGAGGTAATTTTAACAGGAGAGGGGGAAAAAGAAAAGGAAATGAAAAGATTGGTGGAGGTGACATTCTGCAGCTCACCTCAGCTCCAGGGTTTGGAGCAAAATGGGCTCTGCTGCTCCTCCTGCCTGGGGTTTTTGGAGGGCTGCCAGAGGCTCTGCCTGCTCCGAAGGACTGGAGGTAATAATGAGCACAGAAAGTCATTGATTGTGACAAAATAGGATTCATTTGAACACAACAACATCTCAAATCTTGAAAAGGAACACGGCTCTGCACAGGGCCCGCGTCATAAAAAAAAAAGAACCAAGAAGAGTGAGGAGAAGGGAGGGGGAAAAAAATCATTGATTTCAAAATTGCTTCTTTTGTTTGAGTAATATGCTTTCTCCCCTTTTTTTTCCTTGTAGGGTTTTATTTGATTTTTATCTCTCCCCAGGTTTATCTGCTCCATCCCCCACTCCACTCATCCAAAGTCCAGATGTGTGTTTACACACAGGGCAAAATGTCTTTATGGACATGCAAACACACACACTGGCTGCTGCTTTGGGCAGCTTTGTGAGTCCAATTGCTGCTCATTACCTGTCTCTCCATTGCTTTCCCTTTGGCAAGGCCTTGTGGTATAAAAGGAATGTTGTTACTGCCTCCCCAGAACCTAAAGGTGAGTTGAAAAGGGAAAGAAATTGCAGAGCTTCTTTGCTCTTTGCTGTGTGGTAGCTTCCAGGGTTGCCTAATTGATCTGGATTGTCCGTGTGGAAGTGATGAGAGGCAGTTTCTGCCTCTGAGAGAGCAGAAAATAAGGAAATTTGATAAAAGGGAGATGTCTCTCCCCATTTATCCCATCCCTACTTGCAGGAAGATGAAGGGGACTTGCCCATGGTCATCCAGAGGTGATTATATTGGAGCTTGAGAGCTGAACTTGCTCCTCTTGGATCCCAATCCTGTTTTTCCCACTTGTTCTCCTGTCCCACAAATTTTCCTTCTTGCCTGTGCATTATCCAGCAAGGTTTGCCTGTTTCTGGATTATTTTTGCTCTGTGGTGTCAGGACCACCATCCCTGGGGATGGGAGGGGAACATCTCTGCTGCTTCTTTAGCTCCAGTCCTGGCTCTCCTGTTTGTGGCTTTGAGTAAGTCACCTAATTTCCATGGTTCTATTTTCCCTAGCCATAAAATGTGGATAACTCATAAGGTGTTGTTTGAATTAGTGCTTAAAAAAACTTTTAGTGTCAAACATCACATCTCTGGCAATTTTTGTGTCTTTCCCCACCTATGTCCAGCATTTCCAAGTCTGATTCTCTCTTTAGGCAGGGAAGGCAAGCCAGGAAATGTCTGAGGAATGTCTTTAAGCATCTCTAAATTAACTTGTGTGGTACAAATCCTGGACACATCTCCAGAGTGACCTGGTATTGAGGAGCAGGGATTCCTGATAAGGGGTTCATGCACAATCCCAAAAAGCTTGCTGAAAATTTGGGACCTTTTCCTGCCAGTTGAGCCCTTTGAACAAGGCAGAGTTCAAAATCACTGGGAGAAATCTTGGTCTAGTTTTACCATCATGAAACGGCACAGACTGAGACATTATAAAGATCATTTTTATTGCCATTTATCAATGTTTCTATCTGTGTTTCCATCCCATCCTTTTGACAGCAGTATATGAGCAGCCAACATTTATCCTTCCCAGCTAAATCTCTTTCAACCCATGCAAGAAGCCCAGGAAATGATTGGACAAAAATATATAGTTCACTGCAATTATTCAACCCTCAAGCTCTCAGGTTTAGGTCAGTGTAAATTTGGAATAAATATTTGTTCGGGTTCTTATCTTAGCCAAGCTGATTTACCCAGCAGCAGCAGATAACTCCTTTTAAATTCACTGCAGAATCATTTTCTTCCAAATGCTTATTCCCCCTTTCTCCCCCATGTCCCTGCCTGGGTTTGTTATCATGGGGAGGCACACACGGGTGCCAGTTCACTGCTGAGTTGTGCAGGAACCTCAGCTCCCTGGTTTTCCAAAAGGAAAAGTGTGCATGGCAAGTGCATGGAAATGTCTTTTTAATTTTTTTTTTTTTTTTTTTTTTTTTTTTAATCAGGAAAAGCTTCCTCAGCTTCTCTTTAAAAGCTCAAATTGGCAACAAGTGCCAAAAAGTTTGTTTAGATGGTTTGTGGTACCTTTTCATTTGTTCAACTTTTAAGCAGAATCTTTTGGGGTTTTTTTGTGGTTTTTTTGGTTGGTTGGTTGCTTTCTTGTTGTTGTTGTTTGGTTTTTGGGGTTTTTTTGTTTTTGTTTTTTTGTTTAGCTTTGTTTTTTTCCTCCCCTCTAAACCTAAGCATTTTCTTCTTCAACTACAAAGCTCTCACTTGGGCTGCAATGTGCTTTGGAATAAACGTATTTACCCATCTCTCCTTATTGCTCTGAACAGGCTTCAGTAGGAGCTTCTGTCAGCTCTCTGGTGGTGCCACCACTCCCCAGCCTTCTTAGTTCCCTGCATCTGTCCCTTCATTTGTGCAGTGCAAGAGGGACAGTGAAGAGGGTGGAAAGAGTGGTCTGGGAGCATCCCTGTCCCATCAGCATCCCTGCCCCATCTGCATCCCATCTGCATCCCTGTCCCATCTGCATCCCTGTCCCATCAGCATCCCCCCATCTGCATCCCATCAGCATCCCTGTCCCATCAGCATCCCTGTCCCATCTGCATCCCTATCCCGGTCCCATCAGCATCCCGGTCCCATCAGCATCACTGTCCGGCAGCATCCCTGCCCCATCCGCATCCCTATCCCTTCAGCATTCCTGCCCCATCAGCATCCCGATCCCAACCTCATCTCAGCCCGTGCCAGAGGAACCAGCACCATCTCGCGTTGGTTTGGAGCTGGTACAGCCGGGATCTGCAGCTCCTGGGAAACTCAGGGAAAAGTCAGTTCCCGGCAGGAGCCCTTCTCCTGCTGCCCTATCCTGCCCTCTCAGGACCTGGATCACACTTTACTCCTTTTTTGCCTCTCGTGATTTTTAGGGGCAATGATCCCTGGAGCCTCCTGCTAACCGAGGTGTTGATGAATGGTTTCAAAGAGCTTCTTGTCTCCTGAGAAAGCAGGGCTGGGTCTTCAGGATTTGCAGAGGTGCTGAGGTTTCTTTGCTGTTGCTCAGATTCCTTTTATTCCAACTTGTTTTATACTTGTCTGACATAAAAACTGCCTAATTAATTACAAACTACTGTAATTAGGAGGCCTGTTCCTTTCCAGGTATGGTTTCCAGAGGCATGTAGGACTCAGGCTTTACTGGAAAAGGAGTTACCACATCGCTTAAGAGAGTTTTGTCCTCTATAAAGCTGCTGGCCCTGGAGATTTTGGCACCCAGAGACAGGTTAAAAGGGTTTCTGATGAAACCTGGACTGGGGATAGTGTGATGTCCAAAGAAGAATCCTATTGAGCCTCTCCTTTAACTCAGGGGTATGTTTGGGAGGCCAAAAAAAGTTCTTGAAGCAGAAGGCTTGGAGGATGCAAGGTAAGGGAAGCTGTCTGTAGCCCAGGGGATTGGAGAAAGGGAGTTTTGCCAGGCTGGGGGAAAAAAAAATAAATCAAACAAAACATTAGGAGAGACAAAAGACTCCAGCCTCCTCCTCACCAGCAAATGTCTTCTGTTTGTCTTGTTCAAATTGAGATATTTGCATTTGAAACGCACCCGCAAATACATCTATATTTACAGACAGAGCCCTAGAAGATGAAACTTGTCAGTTCAGCAAAAAGATTAAAATAGCCTCATGGTTTTTGCTTTTATCTTTCCATTCACATTATTAGTAAACTGTGCAGAAACCATCCGGGCAGCTCAGAAACTGCCTGTGTCGTGCAAAAGCTGTCCATGCAGCACAAAAACTCTCCTTACAGTGAAGTTTGTTTGCCAGGGACCCTTCCCGGGAGCTCAGCTGTGCCTTCCAGGGCCCAGGACCTTCTGGAGGGATGAGGCAGGACCTCCAGAGGTCCCAGATACAGGAGGTGGCACCAGGGAGATGGCAATCGGGTGCCCAACGCCTGTGGCAGCGTTTTGCTGCCGGAGAGCCCCGGGGCTGCAGCCAAATTGGGGTTGGATGTTGACATTGAAAGTTGGCTTTTTGAAAGGCACAACAGCCTTTCCTTGCTGCAGAGCTAATTATTATGCAAATCCATGCTAATAAACTCTGCCTTGCATGTTGTTGAGAAGCTGCCTTTCCTGGTTAACATACCAGTAATGAGAGGTAGATTTGTAATTCAGATGCTGGTGGTAATATCCTAAATTACTCTGTGCTATAATGGACTTTATTTCTTTCTCCCCTCCGCTCCCGCCCTCCCCCATGTCCAAATGTCAATGCAAATCCCTTGCAACTTTGCATTTTTATTGCAGATATATTTATTGTTGACACCGGGTGAGACCCTCAGCTAACCAGCTCCCTGCAGTGTGTGGTTTTACCGGGCTGGGATGGGTGCTTGCTGATGCTTTGCATCCCTCCAGCCTTCCCCTGCTGCCTTCAAAGGGTGGGCAGAAAACCACAGCATCATCCACTGGACCTGGCATCTCCCCTCCATGGCTTTGTTGTTTCCCAAGGAACATCTCCAAAGTGGGGAGAGCATATGGTATTTTTTTTATTCATTAATTCCTTTCCTTAACATCATGGTGTGTGGCTTCACACGACTGCTTATTCCCTGAGTTGGTGGAGATAACCAAGGAAGCACAGATCATTTCCAGACTAAGCTAGGATTTAGGTGTAAAGCTAGTGAACTGAGGCTTAGATTAGATGCCATCAGCCCTCTGTAATCAGTCTCATGTAAGATTTTGGCCCAACTTTGTCATCTTAATCAATGAAAAATCATGCAAGTCAGCTCTGCTTGATGTTTGGGCTGCTTCTCAGCCAGAAATTCCCTTCTGTTACTCAGCATCCCGTGCATCAAACATGTAAATGCAGGTTTCTTACCAATGATCAGAAAAAAAAACCTGATCTGAGGCCATCTGACAGGGAGTGAAAAGCAAAGCCATCCCTGCATTGGCTCTGTCAGCAGCCAGGGCTGAACAGGGAGGGGTCCTGCTCCTGGCTGGCGTTTGGGTTTTGTTTGGAGCAGTGGTAGAGCAGCACTGAAACAAAACAAAACCAAACCCAATTTGTATTACTCCTGGTTTTTTGTGAGGTTTTGTTTTCTGGCTTTGTAGCTTTCCTACTTTTCCCTTGGAGAACCCTGCCAGAGGACAGGGGCTGTTTCAGGGTTTTGCTCTCCTCTCACTGAGCAGGGGAATGGTAAGGGACAGGGCTACATCCCAAGGGGTTTCAGTCTGGTGTGAACTCAGATCTTGCTGCTTCTGCCTTATTGCTCACCCTGAGGTGTGCTTTCACTTTTCTTTTTAACCCTACTGCAGAAGAGACATCTTGGGAGTATTCCTTACTTTCCAAATCCTTGGCCTCAGCACGGCAATGCCTCGGAAATTGGCTTTTGGGGGAATATTCCCTGCTGCTGGCTCTCATGGTGATTATTTGGGAAGGGAGCTGTTGCACACATGCTGTGTGTTGGTTGTGCAGCACTTGTGGATGCTTTTCCTTCCCTGGGTTTGCTCAGGCCTGGGCTCAGAGCCTGCAGCCAGGTTAAACCAGCTCGAGGGAGTGGGGATGCAGCTCTGGGCAAGAGCTTCAGCCCTGGTGGTGTGGAAACAGGAGCAGGAGTTGAGGTCTCCAGGCCTGTAGCACTCAGCCACAGAAGGTTTTGAAGCCTTTGAACATTTTTCCTTTGGTTCCAGTGGCATCCTGGGCTTCCCCACCCCAAGAAACCAGATGGACTGAGGAGAGGAGGGGGGGATGCCAAGGGTTGCTTTGCACTGAGCAGGGACCAGGGGGGGTTTCTGGAGCCCGGGGGAGCTGAGGATGGATGGATGGATGGATGGATGGATGGATGGATGGATGGATGCGGGGAGCAGCGTGCAGTGCTGCGGTTCTTCCACACGGTGCTGACAAAGCTCCACGGCAGAGCTGGGGAAGCCACCAGACGATGGCTCCTTGCCACCCCTCCGCCTTAGCCCCCCCCCCACCACCACCCTCTGTAGTTTCTCCCATCCCATGGGTGAGGGAAAAGCCGGCAGTGGCAGCAGTGATGTGGAACTCGAGCTGGGGATGCAGTAAAGAGATGGTTGGATGGTTTAGGCTGCTGCTTTCCGCTCCCTGATTTTTATGGGGTCATGAGACGCTGGGTCCATCCTGCTCCCATCCCCTCCAGCTGCTCTCCAAGCCATGGTGGACAAAGCAGAGCCTTTTTTCTCCAGTTTTCAGGTCATAAGATGAGGCTGGAAGGGTGCTCCTCAGAGCAGGGCACAGCCTGAGGACTGCTTATGTGCTGCCAGCTTGGGGACCCTCATTACAACCCCATGGGGAGCTCCAGGCTGGGCACAGAGTGGCTGGAGAGCAGCCAGACAGAGAGGGACCTGGGGGTTTGGATGGACAAGAAGCTGAACATGAGCCAGCAGTGTGCCCAGGTGGCCAAGAAGGCCAATGGCATCCTGGCCTGGATCAGGAACAGCGTGGCCAGCAGGTCCAAGGAGGTGATTCTGCCCCTGGACTCAGCCCTGGTGAGGCCACACCTCGAGTCCTGTGTCCAGTTCTGGGCCCCTCAGTTCAGGAAGGAGATTGAGGTGCTGGAGCAGGTCCAAAGGAGGGCAACCAGGCTGGTGAAGGGACTGGAGCACAGATCCTATGAGGAGAGGCTGAGGGAGCTGGGGCTGTTCAGCCTGGAGAAGAGGAGGCTCAGGGGAGACCTCATCACTCTCTACAACTCCCTGAAAGGAGGTTGGAGCCAGGGGGGGGGTTGGTCTCTTTTCCCAGGCACCTCTCAGCAAGACAAGAGGACACGGTCTCAGGTTGTGCCAGGGGAGGTTTAGGTTGGATATTAGAAAGAATTTCTTTATGGAGAGGGTGATCAGGCATTGGAATGGGCTGCCTGGTGAGGTGGTGGATTCTCTGTCCCTGGAGATATTTAAAAAGAGACTGGATGTGGCACTGAGTGCCATGGGCTGGGAACCACGGGGGGAGTGGATCAAGGGTTGGACTTGATGATCTCTGAGGTCCCTTCCAACCCAGCCAGTTCTGTGATTCTGTGATTTCCCGATGGCAGAAGCAGGGGTGAAAGCTTCACCCAAGAGCCAGCCTCTCCTCTGCAAGCAGTTTCCTAATTGCTTCCTTCACTTTGTTATTCTTCTGCTGTTGGCAGTGCCCTGAAGCAAGGAGTCCCCCAGGTGCATGAGCTCTTGCATGCCAAAATTAGCTGCTTTTATTTAATTTTAAATAAACCCAACTTCCTTTGAGGGCCTCCCAGCATCTGCCATGGAAGGGGGCAGAGGGAACGTGCTGTTAATTTTGCATGTGCCATGCCTTGAAGAACCGTGTGTTGTTTGGCCTTCTGAAAGATTTTAATGGTTCTTGCAGCCTTCCTTTGTGTCCCTCTGCAAGCCCAGCTCTGCAGCTAGGAAATGAGGATAGGGATACTTCATCTCACCCGACATACATCTGTCTGGGCTGGTTAGAACTGACACTTTTCAGGGCAGGCTGTGGTGCACGTTGCTGTCATGCAGGGTTCTCAGCAGGGTTCTGAGATGGTTGAGCCCTGGCTGGGTGGGGCTGAGCCCCAGGACTGGTTTTGCCTGGGCAGAAGTGCAAGGTGAGGACATCAAGGTGTCTGGAGATCCCTCCTCTGCCACATCCTCCCCTATGGCCTTGGCCAAGTCACTTAGCACAGCTTTGTATCTGTGTTCTCACTCTTTGGGCTCGTGATGGGGTGGAATTGGGGTGGTAACTGGCATGGAGAGGGCAGGGAAATGTCTCAGAACAGTGTGAGCCAGGAGGGAGAAGTGCTGGTGGGTCTCTCTTCTTGCTCAGTTGACTAAGCTGAGGACAGCATGCACGTGCATGTTTTACATAGGGTGCTAAAATAATTTATGGAGAGCTTCTCCCTTTCAGCAGAGGAGGTGGTCAAGACGAGCAAATAAATCTTTAAAAGAATAATGTTTTCAAAATCAGGCTCCTTGTCCTCGAACCCTTTGATGTATGAGAGCAATAGTAGGTAGGACACATGGTGAAATATACATGAGATCTCCCTGGAAGCGCATATCCTCTGCCTGATCCATTCTCACCCTCTCACTGCCATCTGGGGTGGCTGGGAGGAGAAAAGGAGCAAAGTGTCAGTTTTTTGGCAGGTTTTCTGTTTCTTAGAGGCCCAGGGCTAGGGATGTCTGACCCCAGGTCAGGAGAGTTGATGAGAAGATGCAGAAGGAAGAGATGTGGGGTGGGGCAGAGAGCTGCTTTTTTAGGCCATCAGTCCCTCCTCTTGAAGCCTGGACCTAGCAGATCACCAGTGGGTTATGTTTGCCCCTCTCCAAGTAGCTTCAGCTTGCAGGAGGGGAGAGGAAAGGTGTGTGAGGCTCAGCATCCTCAGGGAGTCCCAGTGGGATGGGGATGGTGAGCACCATGTTTTTAGAAAGGTCCTTCCCTGCCTCTTCTGCTCCAGATGCAGCAGGTGCAGAGGGCTGAGGTCCTGCTGGGTACATTTAATGCATTTAATAACTTGCAGTGGGTGCAGAAGGTGACTGTCAGCAGCCAGATGCAGGGTACCAGTGGCAGGAATCTTTAGGCAGAAGGTCCTAGATGGCATGCTGAAATATTTCAGTGCCTCCAGGCACGTGGTGGGACCACACTGTATCATCTTGTTTACTCTTCCTTTTTTCTCAGTGCACTTTCCAGTTGGTTATGAAGAGCTGTGTCAGAAATCCCTCCTGCCTGGTGCATTTGTAACCAATATATTAACTGGGCCAGGCGAGGGGGGGGGTGTTGGTATCTCACTTGCTCTGGAATAACATTGGCTGTAATCTGTGCACATTGCAGCTGATGCCATTCCCCAGGGCTGGGGCTGTCAGGGCTGGCAAGTGAGGTTTGCTTTGCAGGCAGAGGATGAATATTCAGAGTTCTGTGGGTTGCTGCTGTGCACAGGGCAAAAGAAGCTGCCCCAGGGAGGAGTGTCCCAGCCTACCTGGGTCTTCTCCCCATTGCACCAGACCTGGGCTCTCCTCTCTCCTCCCCTCCTTTGTTGCCTAATGTGCTGTTAGTTAGATGCATGTAAATTACAGGCAGGGAGAGACAGAGTGTGAGATGTAAAAAGAACCCAAACCACAAAAATATTCATCTATTCTGGTGCAAATGGTTTTCCTAACCCGGTTTCTCTCCGCAGCCCTGGGGTGGGAGGAGGGAGGCAGTGGGGTAAGCACCAAGTAGCAACCAGGAAGCAAGGATGAGATTTTTTAAAGTCACCTGGGAGCTTGGGATGCTCAGTTCCCATTAATTTTAATAAGAACAGGACATCTGTCTCGCAGCTGACTTTGAAAATATCAGCTCAAACTTTATCTAACCCTTCATTCCTCCTCCACCTGTTGCTGTCTTTGATGACATTTAGCAATCAAAGTAGCTTTTAAGCATGTGAGTGCTTCTTGACTGGCTGCTGGGATGGATTTAGAGATGGATTAAAGAGGAAACACAGCTTTTTCCTGGTTTCAGACCTGCTGTAAGGCAGCAGAGAGAACAACTCGTGCTTTTTCTGACAAGCAAGAGCTCAGCCACCATCTCGTCATTAGAAGGTCAAGAATAATTAATTCTCAAAACTTCCATGGAGTGAATAATCCATGTTCTCCCCAGGTAACATATCCCTGCTAGGATATGTTTGGAAGCTTCTTTGGAAGCTGGCATCCCAATCCTGACCCTCCTTGCTGCTCACCTTGTATTTATCCAGTGACTGCATCCCCTGTGCCACAGCACTGCTGTCTATCCACCATTTGGTTTCTTCATCCTAAATGTAGAACTTTGAAGTTGCCTTTATTGAATTTCATCTTGCTGGTTTGGTGGGTTGTTTTTTTTTTTGGTTCTGTGTTTTGGTTTTTTGTGTTTTGGTTTTTTTTTTTTGGCTGTTTGTCTAATTTATCACCAGTGTTTTGAATTCTGGGTCTCACTGCTGGAGCACAGCCTGCTCCTCCCAGTCCTGGCAAGATCTCAGACACTTTCTGCTTTATTATCTCCATCTCTGCTGAAATATTAAGTGGATGGACTCCAGCCCAGGGAAAAAACAAGGGGAACCCATTTGAAACACCCTCTCTGGTGGTGGGGGGGGAAATTCTCAGCAGCTATTCCCTGTGCTGATCACTCTGATGAGATTCCCACCCCTGAGTTTTCTTCCCAACTTCACGTGTAGGGGTTGTCATGTGGGTTGGTGTCAGGCACTTCAGTGAAGTCAAGGTGTATCACATCTGCTCCCCACCCCTCCGATCCACGAGAGCAATTACACCGTCAAAAAAAAAAAAAAAAGGAAATTAAGTTGGTTTGACATGATTTGCTATTGACAAATCCACGGTGGCTGTTTCTTTATCACTCCATTATCTCCTCTGTGCTCCCCAAATTGATTGCTGTGTAATTGGGCTGCACGGCTGGTGGAGGAGAGGGCAAAAATGTGCACAAGCCCTGGGGCAGCTGAAAAATGGAGGCAAAAAGAAATTCCCTCCCCAGTTTCCTCTGTGGAAGAGGGTGATGGGTGCACCAGGGCAGGGTCCCTCCTGCAGTGGGCACCTTTGGTAAGCAATTTTTTTTTTTTTTTTTCTATTTTGAAGGGTTATTCAGGGATTGATGGGATCTCAGGGGAAGCTCAGCATCGATCCAATTCATCCCCTTGACTCCCAAATCCCAGCAGATATCGAGTCAGTCAGATGTGCAGCTCTGTGCCTGCCGGTCTCCCCTCCACCACCTTCCCCTGTTGACTCTTCTTCCCAGCACCACGATTTAGTTTTATGACCCAGTGATCAATTCTCCATCAGGAGCTCAGGAACCACTACTGATGTGTTTCCAATAAATGGTACATCAAGGAAAACACATCTGATCCTGCCCCGTCCCCTTCTCCCCTTCCTTCGGTGCCGCACCCACCGTTCGCAAACGTCTGCAGGAGGCAGAAATGGGAGAGAGGTTTGGGTGGGTTTGGGGTTTTTTTGAGAGTTGGGAGTGAGGGGATGTTGGTTCCCCTGGATAGGAGGGAGGGTGGAGAGGGAAATTCATTCAGAAGAGGCTGCTGGTCACCTGAGAGGCCGCAGGGCCTGGGAACGTGTGCCGAGCACTCGGTAGGTTTGCAAAGAGGAATTGCTCTGAAGTCAGAAATGAAACAAATGTCAGGGAAAATAACTGGAGGCTGCTGTTAATAATTAAGTTTTCTAATGAGAGCATTAGTTTTTCTCCCGTAGATGGATTCAGCCTCTCCTGTCCTGGTGTTTTTTATGTAGAAACCAGACTCCATTCTCCATCTGCCTTTGTTGCTCAGGCCAAAGCACAACACGGGCAGCAATTCCTCCTCTTGCCTCCCGTGATGGATGGGCCAGAAGAGGATGGGAGCAGTTAGGTTCAATGTTCTCCTGTTTCGCTGGAGTTTGGTCCTGCCCCTGCCACACAGTTCCCTCATTTGTAAAATGGGCTTGAGGGATCCTGCAGCTGGGTGAATTTTGTTGAAAAAAAAAGGGTATTTTCCAAAAGCAATCCAGGTTTAACTGGGATTAACATTTGTGTTGGTAGGAAGGGACTGGAAACAGGAGCAGCTAGTATGCCCCACTTTTTTTTTTTTTTTTTTTTTTTCTTTTTTTTTTTCCTGGGGAAAATCCAAACGAAGACATTTTGTTTGAAATCAACACATCAAAACGTTGCAAATGTGGTTTGGTACAATGCACCAGTTTGATGAAACAAAGGGAAAAAAAAAAGTCCCCATTTCTGAATTTCAGTATTGTGGAACTGATGGTTCCAGAAAAAACCTTTCAACTTCTCACCCTATCTCAAGATGAAAACAAATGTTGAACTACTGAGATTTCCCAGAGGAAGGAAATTCTGCTTTCCTAACACCTCTAACACTTACTTTTTGTTGTAAATCATCCTGAGCTCTACAGATGAAAAGCTCTTGGTAGATGCAAAATATTGCTGCTTTTTATTTTATTTATTATTCATCATGATAGTTCATGCCCAAAGAGGAATTAATATTCTTTCTTGCTTAGCTATTGGGACCTATGAAAATCACCCAGCTATGGAGCCTGAGTGCTTGGAGTTGTGGAAGAAATGGGAAATTCATTAAAATTTCATTGTTTCTGGCTCAAAATGTTTGTTTGACCATTTCTGCTGGAGGATATCTTCTGGCTCCCAAGGCCCTGTGGACTTATCTGTGCTCTGGGTCTGTTGCAGGAGGTGGCATGGGGAAAAAAGGGGGGTGCCCCATGGGAATCAGGGTGCTGGGGGATGAGGAGGTGAGTGATGAGCTTTGCTAAAATATATCAAAGGGGCACCTGGCAAAGAGCCCGGGTGGCAGAGGAAGGGAGTGAACCTTCAGTAGAGTTTCCCCAAATATGCAATTAATTTTGACTTAATAAGACATTTATTGTATAATAAACAACAACTGATTCGTGAAAAAATGTTTATTGAGGATTTACAGCTGGGTAATGAATTTGTAGCTCAGGTTGCCTCGATTAGATTTATTTACATAGCAGTTAAACCCCAATCAATAATATGCTTTTAATAATCACTATATTTAAGTGGTATTTCAACAATACACCGTAATTAAGCCATGAATTCTGCTGTAATTCTTTAGATTCAGCATACTTTGGGGTCTGAGTCTCTCTTTGATCATGGTGCAAGTGCTCCATTAGCATTAATTAAGTGCTTGCCAATCAAGGAGAGCAGAAACCTCACTGGTCGGTGAATAGCAATGGGGTGGGGGGACTGAAGCAGCTCCAGCTTCCCAGGGTAGATAGCAGCTGGGTCCCTTCTGCATCTTCCACTGCCTCTTGTCTCTTGGCTCAGTCATCACCAGGAGGAGAAAACCACGGGGAAAAAAGGAAAAAAAAAAAAAAAGAGAGAAAAAACCCCAATACTCCAACACTTTTCTCCTGCGAGAAAGCTCTGGGGCAGGATGGTGCTGCTCATCCCACTGGTTTCTGTTGGATGCAAGGAATGGGCCTCCTCTTGGTGGCTGTTTGGCTGCTAGTGCAAGGCAAGGAAGGCTGCACTGACCTCTACCAAGAGGATTCGACTGAGATTTATTTTTTTTTTTCCAGTCAGGTTTAGTATTCTGCTGGTTGCTCTGCTAAACGTGCGAGTGGAGTGGATGCACTTCAGAGCATGATTCTGCAAAGTTTGGCTCTATTCACAAAGGCTTTCTAGATGAATGAGGCTTTAAATCCACATTTTTCTCCTGCTCTTGGTCGGTCTGTCTGTCTCATTCCTCTTTTTCTGGGCAATTGTACCTCCTGTCTCTGTCTGCAGCCGATGATATCGCTCCTGAGAATGGTACTGGTGTGTATATTTAGAAAACATCTCCTGCATTCCTCTGCCACAAGAGACACTTGAAATGGCTTTGGAAAAAAACCAACAACCCCTAAAAATAAGCCAAAAAATCATGGCCCCTCACTCCCTTGCTTCTGCCTTATTAAAACAGGGCCCTGAGCAGGGGCGAGGGCAGGAGCAGGGCTGGCAGCAGAGGAGGGGATGTGCTGGTGGATATTAACTGAACCTGGAGGCGAGATTTGGTGCTAAAGGCTTTTTGCTGTTCAATTTGTTAAGTCGTCTCATGGTGTGGTTGAAGTAAGGAGGCAGGGGGAGAGGGGGAGGCAGGGAGGGGAATCCAGGAGGGCTGCGGAGATGGGGCAGGAAACTCAGTGGGGTTGAAAAACTCCAGGTGGGAAGCCCCGTGTGTGCTTTCCTTGGGAAGGCAGGGAGCTGGGGAATTCAGCAAGAGAGCAGACAGGGAAGAAGGATGTGTGGTGTTATGGTAATCACTCTTCTTAATTGCTTTGACTGCAGTGACCAGTCATTCCTTATCCTAACAAAGACAGGATAGCCATCCCGTCCTGACTGACCAGCCAATCCCCAAGGTACCCCCTCTTCTCACTCTGTCACAGCCCCCATGTGCCTTGTGCCTGGATGTAACTGAGGTCAGAAGGTTGTGGTGGCCAGGCCAGGGATCCTAAATCCCACAGGGATCCTAAATCCCACAGTCTGACAAACCCAGAGGGGTTTGGTCAGAGTGAGGGGGTTGTTCAAAGCCTCAGTCCGGCCTCCCCAAGCCCCTATGACTCTCGAGGTAGAGAAAAGCAAGGACCTTGGAGCTAAATAGGATCCTGAAACTCAGCTCTCCAATTTGCACTGATTGCTTGGTAAACTCATTGTCTAAACCCAACAGGAGAGGGTGGAGAGGTGCCTGCTGCTGTTAGGCTGGGCTTGAGCCAGTGCAGAATAATTGGGATGACTTTTTCGCTCGGTGCTCGGTGGCTCAGGGCTTCACAATCCCTCCCCAAAAGAGACCTGAACAGAGGAACTTGACTCAGTGGCCAAAGCAAAGCTGCAACTGGCAGGAGTGCAGCTCTTTGGGCTCAATCAGATGCAGAAAGGCAGGCAGGCAAAGCTGGGCTGGGAATATGTTGCTTCAGCTGTGCACAGAAAGCTGCTGAATTTTTCCATATCAGAGAGATGTTTTACAAAAAAGGATCGTCTGGCCTGGGGTTTGCAGGGAGGAAAACAACAGCCATGATGAGAGCAGCAACAAAAAGCTCCCCCCCTCTTCCCACACTGGGGGGGAATGGCTTGTTTATCTTTTTCCAGTGACTTTCAGAGCCAGCTTTCCCCATGCACAAAAAAAAAAATTTAAAAAAAATTAAAAAAAAAGCATCTGCCCGTTTGTCCTTGGCTTGTCACGAGCTCTGGTGGCCCATCAAGGAGGGTGTCTGCCACCAACGTCACCAGTGGCAGCAATGCTGTGTGCCCAGCCTGTGTCAGAGCCAGGCTGGGGATGAGTTCAGGCTCGGAGATGCTTGGAGCTGGCTGGAGCAGATGTGGGTGGGGTGTTTATTTATATTTTTGACGCAAAAAGATGATTTCACACTTTTCTCCTGCTTTGTGCCTCTGGGTGATTGAATGAGCAGCTCAGCACCAGGGGGGGAAGTTGTTGGTGATGCTCTGAGCTGTGCTGGAGCTCTTCAGGATGAATTTGAGGAGGAGGGGGGTGCACACTTCTGCTCTGCAGCAGCTTGTGTCTGGGCTTAGATACCCCCTCTGAGTGAAAAGAGGCGAGAGGAAAACTCCTCCACTACCACCAATATCTTCCTCTCCAGTAAGGAATCATTTGGGCTTGCACTCGGGAAGCCTGGCTAGCCCAACGGTGGCCACAAGACAACTTTTGCCTCCCTGCTGCATTGTCATTCCCCCAGCACTGCAGCAGCAATGGCCACTTGGACACGGGTTGCATTAAACATCGGGTCAGTCGTTTCCCTCCCTTCCTTCTTTGTCTGTAATTCTGCATCTAATGGCAGCAATTAGTCACTGTCCAAGAAGGGATGAGCAAGCTCCTGGCTCATCCCTGCTCCCTGACGGATCTGCTCCTCCAGAGGGATGGAAAGGTCATTAGCAGAGGGTTAGTTATTGATCGGGTTGGGGAGGGAGAGGGTCCAGAGGTGAAACACAGTACCTGGCTTAAGCAATGGGCCAGAGCAAGAAGAAAAATAGGCTGGCAGCAGCCCCGGGGAGCCCACAGCCACCATGCCCCAGATGCAAAGGACAAATGCTTATTGATTGGAGAGGTGGTTTTGGAGGCAGGTTCTTTCTTTTTCCTCCCTCAGGTGAGGCCTGGTTATGGCTTTTGACTGGCAGAGACAAATGCCAGAAATACCAAACCTAGGACCAAGGTGCTGCTCCTTACAGAGGGGCTGCAGACCCCCTGTGCTACAAGGAAAATCCCTTTTCTTGCCTTGAGAAGGAACTCTTGTCCCAAGAAGGAGGACAGGGCTGCTTTTTGCCTGCACTCCTGTGCCAGTGGTACAGGAGCATCTCTGCACCTTGGCCTGCAAAAGGGCACAGAGGGAAGGAAGTAAGGAAGAAGTTGCCCTCATCTAGGGAAAAATGGGATTTGAAGCAAGCCCTGAGTGCAGAGCTGGGTAAGGAGCAGGGTGCTTGGGGCAGTGGCTGTGCTGGAGTGAGGAGAGAAGGATCCAGGCTGGGATGGATGTGTTGATCAGCTCAATTCTGTCACTGACTTTAAGTAAGTCATGCAGCAGATAAATTAAGGCCATCCAGGTTCCTAGGAAGGATGTGGGAAGGAGCCTTATGGTGGATGAGGGCCAGGCTGGGGAGGGAGGGGGGGTTGTCCTGGGGCTTTTCTCCCCCCACCCTGACCATCAGTCACACCTCAGGACTGGTTAAACATACTCCAACCTCCTCCTGCTCCTCCACTGTCAAAAAGAGGGATGAGGTCATTGACTGGGTCAACAGGGCTGATAGATCCCAAACTCTGAGCCCAGCATCACCCTTGGATACCCTCGGGCTGCTTGGGATGGATTTCATCCTCTCTGCCCAGCTCCATCCATGCACCTAGTCAGACATCAGTGGTGATGCTTCATGTGACCAAAGCTGTTCCTTAGGCCCTCAGAACTTTCTCCTTAGTCCTTATTCCTCCTCTCCTCTTGCCTGGGCAGGAGGAGCTTTATTTCCCAGCTGACAGCAGAGCTCAACCCAGCTGGAAGCAGGGACAGCTTCATCTGCAGGTGGGATATCTGCACCCTTCCCCTGGTTTGGGTTGTGATGGAGTACAACCCTCTTCTCTGTAGTGATTATCCTGTCCTCAAAGGCTTCTTTGACCTTCAGCACCTGATGGATCGTGCTGCGGGCAGGCAGGAGGAAGAGGAGAGCTGCCTTCAATATGGCTTCACCCTCCTGATTTATACAGGGGAGAGAGTGGTGCTGAGGCACACTGCTGCTCATAGATTATCTTCATTCCATGCAGCAGGCAGGCAGACAGGAGAGGTAAACTGAGAGCCATCCTCCACCCTATCTGTCACCTTCCCTCCAGCAGCGGCTGCCGCAGAGCCGGCTCTTCCACAGGGGAACTTTCCCTCTCCATCAAACACCCCGAGGAAAAGTCAGATTCTTCAAGCTGGTCCATGCATCTCTGGAGAGCTTGTCATGGCTGCCTCCTTCCCAAGCTTCCCAAGATGGGAAAATGCTGGAGAGGAGAACATAAGTGCTGCCCCCATGGGGAGCTACAGGCTGGGCACAGAGTGGCTGAGAGCAGCCAGACAGAGAGGGACCTGGGGGTTTGGATCCACAAGAAGCTGAACATGAGCCAGCAGTGTGCCCAGGTGGCCAAGAAGGCCAATGGCATCCTGGCCTGGATCAGGAACAGCGTGGCCAGCAGGTCCAAGGAGGTGATTCTGCCCCTGGACTCAGCCCTGGTGAGGCCACACCTCGAGTCCTGTGTCCAGTTCTGGGCCCCTCAGGTCAGGAAGGAGATTGAGGTGCTGGAGCAGGTCCAAAGGAGGGCAACCAGGCTGGTGAAGGCACTGGAGCACAGATCCTGTGAGGAGAGGCTGAGGGAGCTGGGGCTGTTCAGCCTGGAGAAGAGGAGGCTCAGGGGAGACCTCATCACTCTCTACAACTCCCTGAAAGGAGGTTGGAGCCAGGGGGGGGTTGGTCTCTTTTCCCAGGCAGAGACAAGATGCCATGGGCTTAAGAAGTTTTTCCTAATATCCAACCTAAACCTCCCCTGGCAGAGCTCCAGCTCTGCCAGGGGAGGTTTAGGTTGGATATTAGGAAGAAATTCTTTGCAGAGAGGGTGATCAGACATTGGAATGGGCTGCCCAGGGAAGTGGTGGATTCTCCATCCCTGGAGATATTTAAACAGAGACTGGATGTGGCACTCAGTGCCATGGGCTGGGAACCTCAGTGGTGGGTCAAGGGTTGGACTTGATGATCTCTGAGGTCCCTTCCAACCTGGCTAATTCTATGACTCTATCATTCTAAGTTTGCAGGCTTTGGGGAGACCCAAGGGGAGGGGGAAGTGCCTCAGTGGGTTGTCTGGATGTCTGGAGCTCCTGGTGGATGGACATGGAGCTGGGATGGGCTGGGATCTGCAGAGCCTCCAGCTGCTCCCTGCCCTGGGCTGCTGCTTGGCAGTGCAAACAGGAGGAGGATGGAGGGGAATCTTCTCCTGTGTTTCACAAGCCANTAAGAGGAGGCTCAGGGGAGACCTCATCACTCTCTACAACTCCCTGAAAGGAGGTTGGAGCCAGGGGGGGGTTGGTCTCTTCTCCCAGATGACTTTCAACAAGACAAGAGGGCACAGTCTTAAGTTGTGCCAGGGGAGGTTTAGGTTGGATATTAGAAGGAATTTCTTTACAGAGAGGGTGATCAGGCATTGGAATGGGCTGCCCAGGGAAGTGGTGGATTCTCCGTCCCTGGAGATATTTAAAAAGAGACTGGATGTGGCACTCAGTGCCATGGGCTGGGAACCATGGGGGGAGTGGATCAAGGGTTGGACTTGATGATCTCTGAGGTCCCTTCCAACCCAGCCAGTTTTATGATTCTATGATTCTATGATTCTATGATAACCGTGGTCCTGGGGCAGCAGGAGGCAAGGTCCAGGTCTCTGCTCGACCCAGTGCTGGTTCTCCTGGCTCTTCCAGGCTCTGAGCAGGGTAGTTCAACCAGAGGAAGGTAAATCAAAGGCACAATGTGATTTCTTGTCATTACTGCTTTTTTTTTTCTTTTTTTTCCCCCCCCTTCTCTTCTCCTCACCTCTCAGACCTTAGTTTCCTGAATTGGGATTAATTTTAATCTTCCTTACCCTCCTGCTACAGAAGCAGGGAGGTTTGTTCTGCTCGTGTCTGGAAAATGCTCTGAAATCCTCTGATGAAAGGTGCTGGCAGAGCACTGAGGTTTTTTAGGATCTCTGGATTTAAATAAATAGATAAGCAGACAACTTGCCCAGTGGGAAAGCTTTGGGGGCTGAGGAGGTGGGGTTTTTTTTTTTCAGCTCCACTGGGGCTGGATGTGATGGGACAGACCAGCAGTGGGGTCCCTGAGGAATGCCCTGGACACAGGATGGGGAAAAACACATTTTTTGGAGCAGAAAGTAACAAGTCTTCCTCAGTGCTTGACAGGAGCAGCTCGGAAGGAGGGATGGGAAGCCTGAAGGCAACTTATACCTTTTTTCTCCTGCTGCCTGTGAGAACACATGAATTATCCATCCTTTGCTGGAGGCTGAGAGCCAACCCAGAGGTGGGGAGTGCTGGCTGGGCAGGTGAGGATACACTGGAGCAGACATGAAACCTGTGTTCCCTCTTGGGAAGCATTCCATTTAATTTTAATCCCCCCTCTTTTAATTTTATTATTTTTTTTTTAATAGTCATGCTTACAATCTCAGTTCTTTTTATTCACTGTAGAGCCAAACAGGTTTCTGTACAGTGAGGGCAAAGGAGGTCCCCAGTACCACCAGTTTGCCCCATGTATGTTGGGTAGCTCCAAAATAAAGTCCATCCCAATCCTCCTTTGGCCTGGAAGACCCCAATTTCTGACACAAATCTGGCCCTTGGTGCATTCAGAGTTACCTCGTGGCATGAGATGTTGATGATATGTAACAAATGTCAATAATATGTAAGAAATTTGCATGTCTGGGGGAGAAATTACCCCAAATGGAAACAATTTCTCTTGCTAAGGAAGAGAATGCCCAGTTCTGGGCTATTGCTCTGAGCTGCTCAGTGCAGATGGGAGGACAGAGCTTTATTTTAAGAGGAAGCTTGAGTTAGGTTATTAAGGAAGAAATGTAGTCAGAAAGAGCCAGGGAGTGTAAGGATCAAAGTTGAAAATCATTTGCATTCCACCGAGAACTTGTGGAAAAAAGGACAAGGAAAAAAAAAAATCCATCTATCTGTCAGTTATGCTAAGTTCCCAGCAAGAGGAATATGATTTAGATGAGGAGGAAAACATGCAGGAATTGACGTGTCCCTGTGTTTCCAAAGTGAGAAGGGACTGCTGGGCCACAAGTGGTACTTGAAGTGACATTTGGGAAAATCCTCAGGCAGCAGAACACCTTGTTCAGCACCCAGAACACCTTGTTCAGCACCCAGCCAAATGCCACCTCCAACCCCCCCCTCCCCATGCTCCCACCGGTGCATCCCAGGGGGTTGGAGTAGAGGGCATGGAGGTTACAGGAGGCTTGGTTGCTTTTTGCTCTCCTCCTGGCCCTTCACCTCTGGTTTTTGGGGCACCAGCTCAGAGCTCTGGGTGCAGACCCATGGTCAGGGTGCAGTTTGTCCTCTTGGCCAACTCCTCTGAACGCTCCCCTGTCATTCTTCTATCTGCAGCATTTTAATGCCTTTATAAAATGTTTCCTAATGACAGAAAGATAATTTGGCTAATGCAGCTCTCTGCAATTAGATTCCCTAGTTAACATCATGTTCCTGCGTCAGATGCCCTTTCATCTCCTCTCCTATTTTTCTTCCCCTCCGTAAATATGTTTAATAATCAATTGGCATATTATTAACGGGCAATAACGATCTGACTGAATCGAAGCTCAATCTTTATTTGAGACACTTACAGTAAATATTGACCATTCTGCAGAGTGATGGCAGAGCCCCAAGCAGTCTGTTCCAATGGGAACTGGATCCATTTTTTAATACTAGTTATTGATTTTTTGGTGAGCCTGGAGGCATCTGTGGTTTTTCTCCTCCCCTGGGAGCTGCTGGGTGGTGATGGACACCAGGTAGATCCTTGGCTCCATCAGTAGTGCCACCACTAGAGCTGGGCAGAGCTGGTGGGTGTTTCTCCATCTCCCTTTGGAGTTTTTCCCAAGGACAAGGTCACTCCTGTCCCGGTGGTGCTGGCAGGGGACAGTTATCTCCTTGCCATGAATAGTTGTGGTGCAGCTGAGCAAGGAGCTCACTGACACCCACGGAGGTGACAGTGGCCCACTTGGAAGGTGCTGGTTGAATTTTCCCTTTTTAATTGCTGCTAAGGAACAAAACCAGGCTTGTTTGGTCATTTGATGAAGACCCCTGCCAGCTCCCATTTTCCTCCTGTCCTGTGACCTGTCCATACAAACCCTGATGAGAAGTGACACTTTCTTCTCCCCACCAGTCCCTGGATGATGGGCCACTGGCATCTCCACCTGGACAGGCTGGCTGATGTGGAGGTGACGTGCCTGCAGCCCTGCTAAGAAGACCCACACTCCTCCTCCATGCTCTCTGTGTCTCCCCAGTTCATCCCTTTAACCAGGACCACCCTTAGGAGGACTTTTTTTTTCCATGCTGATTTATTTGTATATCCCCTGGAGCAAGACCAGTTACCCAGCTCATGCTGGTTGCTGGTGATGGTCCCACCAGCTCAGTTTGTTACCCAGAGGAATGGGTTTTAGCTTTCCCCCAGTGCTTACAAAAGCCAAGGGAAAAGAAGACATCTCCATTTTTCCCACTGGTGGGAGGGGAGGGAGATGGGAATTAATAGCATCCCATGCAAGATCTGTCAGCACTCAGAGGGAGCAGGCAGAGTGGTTTTCCCCCATTATCATTTTCCCCTGCTGTCATTTTGCAAGGGCTCTGTGCTCTGCCATGGAGAGAAGTTGGAAGGGACAATTGACTCTCAGTTACCACGTGGCACACGTGGGGCCCTTCAGGAGTGGCTTTGGGGATGGTTCTCGTGGCGGGCTGATGAAGCTGGCAAGGGGCAAGGAGCATCTTTGTGACTAAGTGTGACTGCAGGGATAGCTGGCCATGCCTGGAAGCCAGAGGGTGTGGACAAACCTTTTATAAAGGGTTGTGATGCCCCATGAAGACAAGAGCTGATTCCCAGGAGGTGGGCAATGGGGAAGGGCTGCTCCTTGGCCGTGGCTCTCTGGGATGGGAGGCCCACTGGTGTGCCTGACTGTCCATGTATATTTATGGAGAAGACTTTGCATCCCTGGAAGGTGCTGTTGCTTGTTATTTTGACTGATTACAGGAGAGTGGCTGTACTACAATAGCAGGAGCCACTCATTAGCTTTGGCAGAGCGAGGGAGAAATCAGCAACTCATTCCATCCACATCCGCCCCTGGAGGTGAATATTAAGCAGGAATTGATCCTGGGTAATGAGAACACAGCCCGGCCTGCTGCGATTAGCACTGCTTGAATTTTAAATAGTTAATTATTACAACTGGCAGAGGGAGCTTGGGGGGGGGGGGGG
>JAAWXA010000044.1:3390933-3418156 GCA_038090715.1 Florisuga fusca
GCCCCCCCCCCCCCCAGGGCCCCCTTGCTGCGCCGGAGATAATAAACTATATAAAAATCTGTCACCGTGCGATAAGTGATGAATTAGAATCAATTATATGTTTAAAATAATAGACCTCCCCACGGTGTTACCCTCCAGCATCGTGATGGCTTCTGCCGGGGCTTGGCGGCGGTGGTGGCAGCTTTGCTGGCACTGTCACCAGCCGGGCTGGGACAACTTTGCAAGCGTCGGGGAGTTGGGCCCCACCTTGTGCCGTGGCAGCTGAAATGAAAACTGGCAGCAGCTCAGCTTTTCATAGAATCATAGAATCATAGAATCATAGAATCATAGAATCATAGAATCATAGGGGTTGGAAGGGACCTCGAAAGATCATCTAGTCCAGCCCCCCCTGCCAGTACATCGCATAGGAATGTGTCCAGGTGGGTTTTGAATGTCTCCAGTGAAGGAGACTCCACAACCCCCCTGGGCAGCCTGTTCCAGGGCTCTGTCACCCTTACAGTAAAAAAATTTTTTCGGATATTCAACTTGAACCTCCTATGCTCCAATTTGTACCCATTACCCCTTGTCCTATCGCTGGTCACCACTGAGAAAAGCCTAACTCCATCTCCCTGACACTCACCCCTTACATATTTGAAAACATTGATGAGGTCACCCCTCAGTCTCCTTTTCTCCAAACTAAAGAGACCCAGCTCCCTCAGCCTTTCCTCATAAGGGAGATGTTCCACTTTTGGCATTTCAGTTTGCTTTTCCTCCCCGGGCTCTGCAAACCCGCCCGGCACATGGATGCTGCTGCCTTCTGCCACTTCTTTTCGTGGTGTTCTGACCTCCAAGCCACACTCTATGGGGATTTTTATTTTTTTTTTAAATTTTTTTTTTAATTTATTTTTGAGAATTCTTATTTTTCTTGCATTCCTGAACACTTCACTCACGTGGCCTCCTTGCTGCTCCCTGCGTGGAGCAGCTCGGCAAGAGCTGCTGAGTGCTGTTGTGCTAAATAACACCGCTTGAGTGCGTTTATCCCCTCCCTCGGATGCCAGGAGGCCAAGAGAAGGTGTGAAAATGCAAGATTAACCCCGTGAATCATCCATCAAATGACGAGCGGTTGGTTCCCGAGCTCAGGGCTGGCAGGAGGGGGAGAATCACCCACTTGCTGCATGCTGGGTGAGTGCTCCCAGCCAAGCTCTTGCAGGGTGCTGGGGAAGGGGGTGATTGTCCAGCCTGGGATTTCATTTTGAGTTGAAACCCGAGGTATTTGGTCGCTTCACCATGCTGATTTCTCAAGGGGCTCAGGAGGAAGTCTGGGGTTTGGTTGAACGTCTCACCTGGAGGTGGGGGTTGCATTTACAAGCTGGTGGGCTTTTAGGTGAGGATCAGACCCAGTTGTTGTTTGTTTGCTTGGTTTTTTTTTTTTTTTCTTCTTTTTTCCCTTTTTTTTTCTTTTTTTTCCTTTTATTTTCTTTTTTCTTTTTCTTTCTTTTTTTCCTCTTTTTTCTTTTTTTCTCTTTTTTCTTTTTTTATTTTTCTTTTTTTCTTTTTTTTTTTTTTGCTCCGGTGCTTGCCATGGACTCTCTGCAACAGGTTTAGAGAGCTCAGCCTGTGTCTTCCCTAGGCCCATTTCCCAACCCAGCCTTTTTTTTTTTTAAAAAAAAAACAAAAACCCCACAACTCTAACCCTGCCCAGGTGTTCTCAGATGGTCCAGTTTGCTGATCCCCTTCCCCCGGAATGTAAAGGTTGCCTCCTGCCCTCCTCCAGCCCCTTCCCTTTCTTTCTGCAAGCTGGGGAGCTTCCCAGGGAGGGAAAAAGATCCCTCGGCCGTCCAAAGTTGAATCGGAAAGCTGTGCCTCGCTGCATGATTTTGTTAAACAGCCACAAGCTGTGGCCACGAAGCCCCTGGAAGCCTGTGCTAAGCAGGGGCACTGGGACCAGCACTAATGGATTGAAGTGAGCGGCTCACCAGCCACAGGGGTGCCCTGGGATTTCCCTTTTGAATCTTATTTACATTCGGCCTAACAATAGCTCCCCAGCTTGGCTATAAATAATTTGGAGGAAAGAGTTGTCTAATTAAACGTACAGCAGCAAAGAAAGTACTTTTAACCACAAGGCTGGTGTCCTAATGAACGTAATCACTGGATGGGGACAGCTTAGGAAACAGAACTTGACATCTCCCGGCGGAGGCAGAGAGATGGAGGGGAAGCATACTTGGGGAGAATTCCCAATCAATATTTAATTGTGTAGCATGTAATCTGCCATGGTGTTTTTTAAAAATAAAATTCAAGCCCCGCAGAAACTGGAGAACCTTTAAAGCAGATTTGAGGAGGGGGAGCCTCTTTAATTTTCTTTTAATTTTTTTTTTTTTTTTTTTTTATTTTTTTTTTTAAAGCTGTCTAGGGAGGGAGCAGCATCTAGCTGTCCCTGCAGACATGCAAATTGTGCTGTAGCTGGCAAAATGGCCTGAATGCAGGCTTTCAGGCGTGGATTTACGGCTTTCCCCCCCCCACCTGCTGCACTCTTCCTCCTCCCCTCGTGCCTCAGTTTCATTGCTTTTTAGCAGAAATTGCCTTGAACCACAACTGGACTGGCAGCTGGATGAGCAGGTGGATCCAGGTGGAGAGAAACAGAATGGAATGGAAAGGTGACTTAGAGATCATCCAGTTCCAACCCCTGCCATGGCCAGGGACACCTTCCACTAGCCCAGGCTGCTCCCAGCCCCATCCAGACTGGCCTTGAACACTTCCAGGAATGGGGCAGCCACGAATTCCCTGAGCAACCTGTGCCAGAGTCTCACCAAGAGCTTTTTGATCAGGACCTGATGCTGGGCTGGGAGGTTTTGGCTGCACACAAGAGTAGGTGATGGTGCAGATGCCTGAGATCCCTTGCAGGACATCTCCAGCTGGGACAGAGATGCTGGTGGGGCCCCAGTATCTTCCAGCATGGAGAAGGATTTAGGAACAGCTCACTGGAGTTTTCCCCTCGTTTTTGGTGGTGGCCTTGGCAGGGAGATACAGTGGTGGGATGCTGGAGCTTATTCCTGCCTGTTGCAGCTCTGTCTGCTCTTCCAGCCCTTGCTCCATCCCCAGAGGAAACATCCCGGCTCCGCTGCGATTAATCTCATCGGCCACTGGATGTCAATGTTGCCTCATCCAATTACGGGTGGGAACGTGCTGGATCTTGGGGAAGGGGGAGAAAAATAACCAGTGCCAGAACAGCAGAGGTTGGGTGTTGTTTTCTTCTGCGAAGTTGTCTGCTCAGCATCCTAAGGACCATGTCCGAGGGGCAGGTGCAGGAGGCAGTCACTGCTCTTGTTTTGCCCTGCCAGGGTGGGATTTGATCCAGTAAAGGCTAAATCCTGATTTTGGGGGGCAAAAAGCCTCAGTGGAATGAAAAGGTGGATTCCCTTCTTCAAGGCAGAGCATGCTGAGCTGCTGTTGGTTGGCATCAGGCCCTTGGGTGATGCATCTTCTGGGGAGCCGGGTGCAAGGAAGGGTTGAGGCTGTGTAGTCAGCAAATGCAGCTCTAGAAAGGGAGGATTTTCAGTTGTGTGTGAAAGAAAATCTGGATTAAACCTTCCAGCTTGGCCTCCTCTCTGTTATCTCACCAGCTGAGGGGAAGCACAGACGGCAGCTGCATCCTGCCAGGATTCACCATCAAGAATGCTTCTCCCCCACCTCCTCCTTCCCTTTGACAAATAGTTTAAATCCCAGCTCTGCTTTGGGAAGCAGGTGAGGCAGGTGGCCTCTCCAGCTTATCTGCATGCCCAGATGGGGCATCTCTGGGTCCAGCACCAGCCCTTGGGCAACGGGGACCCTCAAAGCTTTAGCAGGTCTGTTGGTATCACCCCGATAGGACAAGCAAGGATGGGGTGAGGAGTGTCTGAGTCCTCTCTTGTGAGCTTTAGAGTGTAAAACCACTTAATTTAGACCTCCCAAAACGAAGAGCTGGGGGTGTGGGAGCTGGGGGTGCCCTTGGCTTGGGTAGCAGGAGTCTTTGGCAGTGGGACCTGGGGCTGGTGAGAGCTCCTTGGCCTTCCCTGCATCTCCACAGCAGTTTAAGGCAGGACATTGCTCCCCTGAGCTCTCAGCCCTGCTGCTTTTCTTCCTGAGCAGTAAAAAGCAAGGAAAACAGGCTCGTGGTTTCCATCCCTTTGGAATTATTGGCCTCCCTTTCACATTGTGTTCGTTTGGGCGTGTTAATATCTCAAATTCAATGATAAGCCTAACGGAATTAATTTATAAGATAAATAAGATGTTATTAGTACATTAGTAGCAAAAACTGTGCAAGGACACTGCTAATCTAAGGTGAAAATGCCTTCCTGAGTGAAATTTAATTAGCAGATTGTGTTCTATTAGTGACTTTTATGGGAAGTTCATGAAAATGAATACAAATATGTGCCAGGCAGCTTCTCCTGTGAAGTGGGAGCTGACCCCACCCTCCCTTTTCCTGCTCCACCACTGCCTATGAAGGGAAACACCAAAGTGTGTCCTCTCTCCTTGGCAGAAGAGGACTTTCTGGAGGCAGGCTGGCAGCCTGGGGTGGCCACCTAGCAGCTCAGGTCTGGGTGTCACCTGAATTGAGGGTGCTCCCAGCAAGTGAAACAAGGTGGGGGGAGTCAGCTCTGTCCCTCTGCCTGAGCAAGTGGCTGGTGGGAGCTGCTTTTCCATGCTAAGAGCAGAGATGGGTCTGGAACTGGGGAGCTTCTCCCCAGCCAGCTGGTCAGCATCCTTAGCAGAGGATGCCAGGTCCTGCAAAAACTCCATCACAGAGTCTCAGCATCATCAGCCTGGGCTGTGACCTCTCTGCTCACAGAGTCTTGTAGCTGCAGGGGAATGGATCCCATCCAAGAACATTCTACATCTTTTAAAGCCTTAACAGTCCTCCAGCAAGCTGGAGGGTGTTGTGCAGCTGTTACTGCTGGAGGCAGATGCTGCAGAGGTGAGCTGGTGTCCCTTGTCCTCCTGGCTCCCCTTGCAGAGCCAGCACAGCAGGGACACCCATGTGAAGGAGCCAGGGAGGTGACATTGACTTCTAGGTTTTGTGCTAAAATTTTTTTGGGGGGGGAATGTTTCCAGGGCTGGAAAGCATTCGTTTGCTGCATGTGGTTTCAGGATGACTTAGAAATGAAAAGCATTTTGGGATCAGCAACAAAAAGAGAGATAAACAAAAGGTCTCTCTGTTCTAGGTCTGTCCTGGGAAGCCTTTTTTGCAGATCCTGCTTTGGCACTGGAGCATGAACTCATCTGCTTGACTGAGGACTTTTTCTGGTCCCAGTCAGCGTGTGGCTGAAGGAAATATCCCTTGGTGATGCTACTGGCTCCTGGGTTTTGGGACCCAAGTCCAGAGGGAGGTTCTGCCTTCACCAAAACCTGTAGCAAATCTGTTGTCAGCTCTGGTCTGGACTTGGAATTGCTTGTTGAGGGTTTTTGAGCTCCAGAGGAGCAGGGAGAGGCTTTGCCTGAGTGCAGTCACCTTCCTCTTAGCAGCACTGTCCCCATCCTTTGTATCCATGCAGAATGAATCTGGTTTTTGTGGCTGGGGGAAGGTCTGTTAGATCCAGGAGGCATCTGGTGGTGGTTCCAGAGATCCTTCCCTCCCATCTGGGGCTGCAGGATTTGGCTCTTGCTGATTTCTTTGCTGAACAGAGCAGCAAATGCATGGGGAGTCATTATTCATGCAGATGATCCTCACAATTCAATCGAGGTAATTAGGAGGATGATGGAGGAAATTAGCACTTTCTGTGGGTTTATTAATATTAATAAAATGATTCCACGGTTTAAAAAAATATAATAATATTAATAAAATAAATACAAAACTGCTGAGGAATTCTGCCCAGCTACTAAACACCAGCCTGCTTCAGGCAGTGAACAACCAGTAGCTTGAATTAGTCTCCAAAACCAGGTTTTTATGCCCTCTAAAGATGGTATCACAGAAGTCAGAACAGATCGAGGCGTATTTGGGGTCACTTCTTGTTTCCCATTATTGCCTTTCTTTGCTGAAGCTCAGCAGACCCTTGAGCCTTTGGAAAGCAGAGTGGTCTTTAGTGTGCCAATGGTCTTGAAAATCAGATGTTTTCTCAGACCTGTCCCTGGTGTCTCTTGTCCTTCTTCTTCTTCACCTCTGTCTGTAGCTGTCCGTGCAAGGGCAATATTCCCACATCCCCACCTGCCAGAGGTTTGGTTCCTGGGTCTGCCCTGAAGACCCATCTCCAGGTTCTCCTCTCAGCCCTGTTTCCTCTTCCTTCCTGCACTGATGGCAGCAGAGGACTAGGGGCCACTGCCACCCGTGTGTGGGGTGGCCTTGGGACAGCTGCTCAGCTCTTCGTGCCCAACATGCTGGAGTATTTTGGGGGGGGAGTGATTTGCAGATGGTGAGGAGGCTGAAGACAGCAGAGGGTGGTGTTAATGAAAATATAGGACAACTGTATTCAAACATGTAAAAATTTAATTAGAATAATTATTATGAAAATGTTGCTAAAAGTGCTTACTGAAGCCCTCTGCTTTCTTTTGAGATCAAGGCTTTTTTTTTTTTTTTTTTTTTTTTGGATTCTTGCATGCTCAGAGGAGGATTTGGGGTAAGGAAGAGAATAATCAGTCTCAAGTGGCTTCTGCAAAGGGCAGGGGGACTTTTGCCTTAGATCTTGGATGCAGGATCAGCCCTGGCTTTGCCCATGGCAATACCTGGTCTTTTAAGAAGGAGTTTCTAGGGTTTTGCAGTCACTGAGGTGCTTCCTTCCTGGTTAGGAGGGACATCTGGGCAGGTTTGGTGCCAGGGATGGGTGGAGGATGGATGGATGGGGTGACGTGGACTTGAGACTCTTTCCCCCATCCATGTGTGCACTTCAAAAACTTTCTAGGGGGGCAAAGAAAAGGGGCTCTCAGGTCCCAGGCTCTGTGCTCCTCCCTGGCTGAGGGCACCAGGGAGCAGCTCTGTTTGCTCCAATTCCATAGGGAATTGGGAACAGCTCTCTCCTGCCTGACCCCATGGCATTCCTGCTCCCCTTTCAGAGCTGCTGGTCTGGTGGGTGGTGCCAATTCTCAGAGCCTTCTCCATCTGTCTTTATTTAAAGGGGGAAAAGATCAGAGCAGTTGAACCCACCCCTTGCTTTAATGATAGGTTTCATTGTATTAACCAGTAAGTGCAGAAAATCAGTTTTTACAATAAAATAAAAACAAAAAAAAACAACCCCAAAAAAACCCCCCCCTCCACGGTTAGACTTTCTGATGGTGCTTTATGGGGGATCTCCATCTTCTAGCCAGACACCCTCCTGTCCTCCCTGCTTCTGTCTCACAGCACTTCATCTCAGGAGAGCCACAGCTCCAGGGTTGGGATCCAGATGGATTTCCCTCTCCCATCCCCTGGTGTCTCGGGAGCTCTGCCCAGGGCCATATATCCTGCACCGAGGTGGCAGAGCAGGCCAGGAGAGATGAGTTTTTCCATTCCAGAAGAATTTGCAGGGCTGGCAGTTTTAAAAGAGGAGAGGGGAAAGCAAGCCCATCTCCCAGCTTGTAAATTAAGCAGCTCTGGTGGGAAACTGTCACTGCAGGAGAAAAAATATGAAACCTCTGGGGTCGTGTATGCAGAGTAATTTCTCTGACTGTAACTCTACTTAAAAGTAAGGCTATGATGAAAATGCTCAGAGTATTTTCAGTGGACCTGGCAGAGCTCTGATTCAGCCCCAGTAAAGTCTGTACAGACTTTATTGGGTGTTGGTTTACTCCAAGCTCTCTAACACCAGAGTTCAGTGCATGGCTGAGAAATAAATTGGTTCCTTCGCCTTATTAACTGAAAATATTCCTAGATGAAGGGAAAGCAGTAGTTTGTGGTGGTTTTTTGTTTTGTTTTTTTTTCCTGGTGGGTTGCAATGCAGGAGAGCAAGGAGGCTGGAGATCATTTAGAGGAAAAAGCAGGAGGGATGCATTCTGACCCTTGCTTGGCATGCAGGGATGGGGAACGAGGGTGTTTCCCTCCCCAGTTCTGCAAATTCAGAGGTTTATGAAGCCATTTGGGACACTGCAAGGTGCAGGACTTCTCTCCTGCTGCAAGGGAGAGAGAAGGCTTTAGAGCTCCTATCTGTCCCTGCATGATCAGCTCCCTCTCTGTGGTGATGCTCCTGCCTCCCTTGGCCATTCTCTCTGAAATGGGATGTCTGGAGCAGGCACATCATCCCAGACAGCAAATATTATTCCCTTGGCTTTATTTAGAGGGGCAGAGACAGGGCAAGCTGTGCTCCATTGCAATGTGCTTCAGTGGAGAAAGAAGTGGCAGGCTGGCCACCCAGCCTCCTCCTGCTCTGGCATCAGGTTCAGGGAAGGTTTTTAAGTGTCCAGGTTGTGGCCACAGGGGGAAGATCCAGGGAAACTTGCTGCTTTTTTCCTCTTTTCAGGAACTCCCCAAACTCATTGCCCGATTAGCAATGAACAAAACTGGGTTTGGGGGCTGACTGAAAACTGGGAAATTGGGAGTGAAGCATCAAGATATTCAGGGTTGTGTTGAGATTGGGAGGGAAGAGGAGAGGAGAGTGAAAGCCACCCCAGCTCTCCCCTCTTTCCCACCCTTCCAGCCTCCCCTGGCTTTCAGTGATGTGAGATTTCCACCCCATGTCCTGGAAACAATCTCTTGGAAGAGCCTTGGAGCCATTTGTTTTGCCTTTAATTGGCTGGTGGGGAGAAAATAACAAAGGGAAGTCATGCAGGGGAAGTTCTCATCGGTGCTGTTTTTGGCAACAAGAGTCGCAGCATCCTAAATTTATTTATTTAATTGCATTATTAAAAATATAAATAAAAATAAATCCAGGAGAGCAGCCGGATCTATGCTTTGCATCTCTAAAATAGAACCATAAATGCCATGGAGCACTGGGGGAATGATTTATTAGCCTGTTATGGTGAGTGACTGGGATGCTTTCGATGGAGTCCTTGCTAATTTCTAACAGCTACATTAAATCACAGATGCTATCAGCTATTATAAAATAATCACCCAGCAGTCTGCACACCAGCATGAGCCCAGGGTCAGTGCTGGAGCCCTTTGTTTGCTTCACATCTCAGCCCCTCAGCGAGGGTGAGAAAGATGTAGGGCTTGTAGTGGCCTCATTTTAAAACTTTTTTTTTTTTTTTTTTTTTTTTTAGTATAAACAATAAATAAAACCTATGAACCTTCTATAAAATTTGCAACGAGAGGAAACCTTGTTTTGGGCTTAAATATGGCTGTGTGATGTTGGGGCTCCGGGGGTCCTATTTCTAGCTCTGAAAGGGAACCCACGTTCTCTGATTTGTGGGGCAGATGAAGGATTTCAGGGTTTGGAAGGAAAAGAGAAGGTCCAGTGGCAGGTTGGGGTGTCTGTGCCTCTGCTCTTTTGCCTTCACTCCTCGGTGCTGTTTCAGACAAGTCACTTCAATTTCCCTGCAGCTCGGCTGCCTTCCTCTCCTTTGACAAATAACGTGTGTGTTTATGTGGTTGAGCTCCGGAGGGGGTTAATACTTGGCCTGGAAATCTCTTTAGAAGTGCCAATTTGTAGCGACAGAGAAACAACAATGAATAGGAGAGCTTGGAGGGGCAGGAGAAGCCAGGAGCTGCTTATCAGGAGGGTGGCTTGCAGAGCCAGCCCTGGAGCAGGGGTGGTTTTAAAAGGGTGATGGCAATGGGAGGGGAAAAAACCAACCAACCAACAAACCAAAACCCCCCCCCATTAAAAAAAAAACCCAAATAAATAAATAAAAATCAAGCAGTCAGGAGGAAAAGGCTGCCCATCCGCAACGCTTGTATTTTTCATGACAGTTTTGTTTTGTGCTGGAACAGCTGCTGAAGTGCCAGCTGCTGGCTCTGGTGACAGGGGGTAGGGATGCAGGAGTGGTGGGATGGGGTAGGAGCCCCTGAGCTCCTCCTGCTGTCATCCCTGGGGATGAAAAGCCCTAAGGAAGGGTCAGCCTGGTGCTTTGCGCCATCCTCATCCAGCTTGGGGAGATGGTTGGGGAAAGGGTGCCTGCTGGTTTGGGGAGGGTGGGGGTTTTGCTGCCTTGTGGGAGTTGCTGGGGGGAACTGGGGTGAACAAAGACTTTGCCCTGAATTTGGTAGAAGGAGCCTCAGGAGGGGCCATCTCCTTGTAGCAACTCAGGATGCTCCCAGGGCCGTGTGTCCGTGGGGAATGAGGTGCATTGCATGGACTCTGGGGTGTCCGGGGTGACCTGGGGCAGGTCACTGATTTCCTCCAAGGTATTTGGGTTTCTTTGTCTTTTCCTCCTTCACTATTCTCTCTGGGGATACCGGGGCTTTGCAGCTTGCAGACTGTTTCCTTGCTGCAGTATCAGAGATTGTCGGGTTGTCAGCAACCTGGAGATAGCTGGGATTGCTGACAGTGAGCAGAACTGAGTCAGGGCTGTGTACAGAAACCTTGCTCAGCCTTGGAAACTGCAGCCAACCCCTCCCCCAGGGTTGCTCTTGCTCATAAAGCGTGCTTAGTTTTCTTTGCTGCAAACCTGGGTTTCAGTCCCAAAATCCAGACAGACCCTGGCTTTGAGGAGAATTGGGAGTCAGAAGTGAAGAGCTGAGACCAGGCTGACTTTGAAAGATGAGTTAAAACTGACCTAGGAAGATGGAGATGTTCACATCCCCACCCGGGCTTTGCAACTTGAATATTTATCTCCTTGTGCCCAGTACCCCTGGGAATAAATCAGCAGTGAGCAGATCCCTGGTGCAGATACTGTGGGACCTGCACCAGCATTTACCCAGAGCTGCAATAAACTCCCAGGGAAGTTTTCCAGAGCTTGCAGAAACTGAGATACTAATGTTTTGGGTTTTTTTTTCCCCTTCCCCCCTTGCTTCAGCCCTTAGAAGTGAGAATTTCAAAGGTGAAAAAACATCATCTGCACTGGCCACAGAGAGGAAAGACTGAAAGTGCTGAGAATTTATATTTCTCTTGGGACCTGCAGCCTGTGAAGCTCTTGTAGTTCAGACAGGCTGAGAAGAAGTGTTCAGACCTCTCCTTGCTCAACACGACTGCCAAACCTGCCCAGCAGCATGGCTGCAGGGAGCATCCAGGGGCAAAGAGTTGGAAATGGGGATGTTTTCCTTCTTTTTCTTTAAATCTTCTGTCTGGCCCCCTCTGCTGATACCACTGGAGCAGGGTTTGGTCCAGCAAGCCCACCCCGTGTCCTGCAGGGCACCAGTGGCACCAGTTGGTTGTTGGAATGGGTTTGCTTTCAACCCAGTGCTGGAGGACCCCAGTCCTCGTGTACTGGCCCAGCCAGCCCTGAGGTGGGTGTTTCTGGTGCCATCCAGGTGTGAAAAATACCTGTGCAGACCGAGGAGAATGGGTGGGTGGGATTTTCTTTTCTTTTACCTTTCTTTTCCACCATTCCTGAGCCTCCCAGGACAGCTCAGAGCGTGTGTTTCCCTCTCCCAGCATCTCGTGTAGGTGGCACAACTCAGCTCTGCTCATTTCTCCGTCTCTGTACTTTGTAAATAAGCCCAGAGGCCGTGTGATGGCTTCATATTTAGAAATAGGATCAACAGGGCTGTGAGCTATCTGTTCATTTGTTCTTTTATTCATTCAGTTAAGAATCCACAGAACATTTTGCGGGCGGCTGTGCAATGAGCCTTGTAATGCTTCCAGAAGAGGGAAGAAATGTTCCTGCCTCCCTTGGCAGCTGGGGGAAGATGAGGGGCTCCAAGAAGCTTGCTGCCTGACCCACAGTCAGGGTGAGACCCAGGGGTATGTCTCAGGTCCTGTTTTCCATTTCTAGTCACCTAATGGCTGCTGAGACTCAAATGCACGTTGCGTGTCCATGGTTAGCAGCGCCGAGCTATCTCTGGTCAAGATCCTCTGTTCTGGTGTTTTTCCTGCTCCTGGACTCATCTGGGAATGTGGCTGTGCCTCCACCCCTTGGCCCAAGGAGAAGTCAGGAGGTGGTGCAGGAATAGAGTACTAATGATGGAGAGACCATGTCAAACCCAGCCTGGCTCCTTTGCTGTCAAGGCTCATTCCCACCTGCTCCTCTTTCTGTAGCTCCCCCATCTCAGAGATACCTTCAGGGCCTCTTGGACCTCAGCGTGGCCAGTGTCCTCAGCTGGAGACCACCAACCTGTGTGTGGTCACCTTCTGGATGCTCCCTTCTTCCTTCCTCATCTGTGAGGGACTTGAAAATTCTCTGTGGCTTTTCCTCCACCTCCCCACCCCTGGTTCAGGCTCATTCATAGGTTTAGGGCTCAGGCACAGCAGGGACTGAAGTGCATGGATGTCCCTTGGCCTAGGCTGGCAGATGGTTTTGCACCCCTCATGGGCTCCTTTCATCTGTGCTCATTTTGTGGTCCCTTTGGGGGCCCTTGGAGGTGGCAGCAGGGGGTGGGATGGGGCCATCCTGCTGCCCTGTGCCTGGTGGTGGGATTGTGCAGTGCTGCTGCCCTGGTTACAGCAGCTCTTCTGCCTCCACTCTTCCTAACCTACTTTCCCTCTCCTCCCTATAAATAGGACTTTGAGCCACGGGTTGATGGAGCAGCTTGTCCCCATCCCTTCTCCCCATCCCCTGTCCTTTGCAGCCCAGAGGGTTCAGAGCAAGAAGGGACATTTTGCAACCTCAAACCTGCCCACTCTGCCCTTCTCTGGGGGGTACAGACACACACAGACTCTTTCCCACCCTGCAGCCCTGTCCCCTTGCCCAGTGGCTGTCCCCAGCTGTCCCCAGCTTGCCCATGATGCTCACACAGGCACCTGGAACACCAGGTACTGGGGGGAGGGGGAGGGCTGGAGCCTCTTTTCTGTTTAATACTCTTATTAACCTGCTCCAAGTCCCTTCTTGTAGCCCCAGTCTGATTTCTCCCTCTGCATGTCAGGGATGTGGGGAATTTGGGAAAAGGGTCCTGGAAGCATCTCTTTGAGGGTTGCCAGCAGGGACTGTGCAATGTTTTGTGGTTTGTGTCATGCTGCTTGGCAGTCAGCTGGCAGTTTTATTTCTGCAGTGTCCTCCATGGAGGAGGTTGAACTTTGGCGTGTTTTGATATGGAAATGTTTGGGTAAGGAAGCAAAATGTCACAGGGCTCTAATCACTGTCCCCCTGCCCCTTCCCTTGAGAGTCAGATTTTAAGGGAAAGACCACATGGGAGTTGAAAAACCTGCCCAAGTGCACTAAATACCAACAGCAACAATGACAACAAAAAATCTTGGCATCATGCAGAAACTCATTTTGCTTTCCCTAAGAAAAAAAGACAAATAATAATAATTAAAAAGTTGGTGTCAGAAGTAGTGAAATTAAATCCTTACCTTCCAAGCTTTCTGGGTGATGTTGTGATGGCTCTGACATGGTTCTGCCATACCCAGGTGTCCCAGGTTTGCTGGAGCAGCCCTGGCTGTTTTCAGACTGATTTTGTTGGGTTTTCTTTTGTTTTAATTTTACTATTTGGTGGCAGAAGTGGGGCTGCTTTTAAGCCAACAAAGTGGCTGGCTTCAGTTGTCAGGTTCCCAGGGGGTCTGAGGGTGCCACGTGTCCCCAGTGCTGCTGGGGATCCGGGTGCTGAGCACTGGGTGCACCTGGTGAAATCCAGAGCAGGGACCTGCCTTGGTCCCTGTCACTGGGTTTGTGTGTCCTGGGAAGGATTTTATGGAAATCTCAAGGATTTGTGCTTGCTTTAAGGCATGAGGATGGTGTCGGAGGGGCTAAACCAACCCAGCAGTGGGGTGTTAGCAAGGAGCATTGGCATTTTCTGCCCAAGCACAGTAATCAATTTGAAGAACAGGCTGCCTTTTTTCCCCAATTACCTCAACGTCTTGTTCCTTCCTTTCTTTCTTTCTTTTTTTATTTTTCCCCCCCTTAAATTCATGCAGTAAAACGCGTTTAAATGAAACAACATGGAAAATAAAAGTTCAGTTTGCCGGGAGAGCCTGATTCAGTGTGAAGATAAACCAAGATGAAACAACTGGAAAAATTAAGTGGGATAAATAAATCCTACAGGAGGGAAGGAGGGGGGTGACAGAGGGGGAGAGCTGTGTGTGTGCCACTGGTTGGGCAGTGGTCAATCCAGTGGGGAAGAGCTTCCCTGAGGCTTTTATCCAGGGAAGGGGTGATGCTTTGCTGTCTGTCCCCCACCTCTCATGCTCTGACAGATGCTGAGCTTTATCCCAGGGCTCTGCATGGGTGTGGGGGCTCCTCCTGCCCATGCATGGTGCTCTCTGTCCTCACTTGTGGGTGAAGGAACAGGAATATTTGGCAGCAAAGGGGAAAAGCAAAAGAAAGAGGGTGTGGGGGAAGAGGTGTTGGGATGGATTGCCAAATATGCCGGGGAAAAATTAGCAGCTGCAAGTGTGGAAGAGAAAAGGTGGAGAAGAGAGGGGGTAGGGACAGATGGAGAGAAGGAGGGAGAGAAAGAGGAGGTGGGAGAAAAGGGAGGAGGGGATAATGGTGGAGAAAGATAATAGTTAAAAATCTTATAGCCCCGAGCCCAGACACCATCTGTACATAGCAGGATACCAGCAAGGCACAGCTCTCTGTTCACCGTGGAGGTGTTACATAGATCTTGGCCAGATAGTGTGGCCAAGATGTTCAGGATTAGGAATTTGACATGCCCTGGGAGAGAGATGACTTAAAAGAGCCCCGTTTTCTGGAGAGCTGAGCAGCTGCCTGCGAGCCGGGGACTGGAGAGGAGCTGGCAGCTTTGAAAAAGCTTGTCTGGGGTTTCCAGAGGAGGATCTGGAGAACTTCCACTGGTGCTGGAGGGCAAATCCCTGGGAGCATGGATTGACTCTTTGATTAAACAAGCCCAGGGCCTTCTCTCCCCTGCAGTTCTGCTGTGGTTTTGCTTTTCTGGGTGCAGCGTTTTCAGTTGTGAAGGCTGAATGGCTTAAAGACACAAAAGTTCATCTTGGAAAAATAGAAAAACAAGCTGTTTCCCATTATCCGTGCCTTCAGGTTTAGGGTTTTTGGCCTGCTGAGGAACGTGCCTTCCCCTTTGACACAAGGACATGGTGGCTTGGTGTCCCCACCACAGGAGAGGATGCTGTCCCAGGGCAATGCTGTGGCTGTGTCCATGTTCCACAGCGTTCCCCTGCCTGGGCAGTGCACTCCTGGGGAAGCTGTAAGTTGTAAATATCTGTGTCTTGTTTAAATGGAACTGGAATTACTCTTTGGAACTCTTTTGGAAGGGTCAGTGTCTCAAAGGTGTGCCCATGAGTGCCGACTGTGTAGGGTCTCGGTGTGGTTTGCATCTCTCCATCCCTCACTTTCAGGCTGTCTCGAGGGAGCTGGACTTGCTCCTGAGCCCTGAACTGCAAGAAGAAGGGGAAAAGAATCCAGAAGCAGCAGTGAAGCTGAAAAATAAACCCCAGGGTGGCCACTGGTAGGTCCTGGTGGCTGCAGGCTGCTCCTCGGCACGGTGCTGGAGCAGCATTGCTGAGGAGCAGCTCCACAGCTCCCGGGCTCCCATCCCTCACTAATTACTTCCAGGCCTGTACTCTTGACATTTGCAAGTTCCTGATTAGAGCAACGAGGGAGAAATCTCCGAGGGAGATGGAGGCCAAACTGCACCACTAATAAAAGCTGAGATTGACAATGGGCTGGGAGGCGGGAGACAGGGAGGTGGAGGGACTCGTCCTTGCAGTCTCAGTTTCTTTCGGAGCCTCTGGGATGATGAGAGAAGGTCAGGGCTTGTTAACGTCACCATGAGGAGCAGGAGCTGCCACTGCCAGATGCCTGATGCCCCCAGGGCCTGTGCCAGCCTCTGAGTCCCTCTCAGCTAGGCGATATTTTTAGCCATGGACCCGAACTGAAGCCACCTGCATGAGCACCCATACAACCTCAGGTCTGCAAGCTGTCTGGGTGCAGAAGTGGCTCAGATTTTGTGTCTGCTGACTTTGTCATTGCATCCAGATTTTGGAGCCTCCTGGATTTGGAATTCTTTTGCCCTTGCCCTCTCCCCCCCCTCCCTCCATGTCCCACCTTCTCCCTTCATTTGATGCCAGTGTTCTCACCCAGGATGTCACCTGAACCAGAGTGGTGGGACTGGGAGATATTTTAGGATGGGGTGGTCCAGAAGAGCAGGGCAGGAGAGGCTGCTCTGGCTGCCCACACCCACTGTCAGGTGCCTTCTGAGGTGAAGGTGGTTGAGACATTGTCTGCAGCCTGCTGCTGTTCCAGGTTGTTGGGTCTGTACCCCGTTAGGCAGGTTTCTCTAATACAGACATGTATACATTCCCTTTCCAGCCCCCTCTTTCCCCTCCCTGGTGCCCCATATATGCCCAGCTCTCTGCAGCAGCCACTTTAGGTAACTGGCTATCCCTTTATGCCCAGCCTTTACATCCATTCATGTAGCCACATCTCTTCAGCCTCCTCAGAGGCTCTTTCTGAGGCAGACAGCCTTCTTTTTTTTTTTCTTTTATTTTCTTTTTTTTTTTTTCCCCTTCCCTTTAAATCTCCCCTTTCCTGAGTTGCACTCTCTCTGGCAGGCTTTCTGCTACACTCACTCTTACGTCTGCAGCTTCCTATCCCAAGGGCTAAACACCATTTTCCCCAGCAGAGCTTCTCCTCCCTGCAGCATCCTTCTCCCTGGAGCTTCATCCCACTGCTGGACGAGGCTCAGGAGCTCCCAGGCCTGGGCTGTCTCGCTGGTGGGGAGTTGCAGTGGTTTTGTGCTGACTCCTTTTTGCTCCTGCTCCCTCCCCGTTGGCAGACACGGTTCCTGTGCTCTGGGGTGGGAGCAGATCAGGAAGGAGATGGGATGTGCTTGTCCCCACAAAGGCTGCCCAGCCTTGGTTGTTGGGGAGGGGGTGGAAAGGGGAGCAGCCAGCCTGCCTGTTTGAGGTTGACCCAACTTTTTGGCAGCTGAAGGGCTTTCTGATGGAAAACTCAGCCCTGCTTCTCTCCGTCTTCCCTCTGCTCCTAGGCTGCCCTATTTATCCAAGCTGCAGTGAGCATCCCCCTGGTGCCTGCAGCCATGGTTGGTGCCGGGAGCCAGCACGCATCTCTGCAGTGCTAGCCCGTGGCTAGTGGTCCATTTAGGGTCACTGTGTGCCACTGCCATACACGACAGGGCCGCTATGCTTGTAGTGGGGGTTGGCATCACTGAAAATCCCTTGCAAAATCCCTTTATCAGTTTTAGCAGCTGTGTGTAGGTCTCTGGATAGGTTTGGGGTCCCAGAATGGCTAAAACCCTTTCATTGGTGGTTATGCTCCTCCTCTAGCCCCTGGATGGGGGCAGCTTGCCCAGTTTATATTCAGTGGGAGATGCAGATGCCCTTTGGAGGAAAGCACCCACCTGAAGTCCAGCCTGCCTTGGGTCAGGCACCTTGTGGGGAGATGAGGTGAGACTGGTTCCCTTTGGTAGGCACAGATGTGTCTGGGTCATGGCTGAGGTCTTGGTGCCCTCAGTTGCTCTTTGAGGAGTGAAATGGTGCTCTCGGGGTGTCCCCAGAGGAGGACATCTGTTGCTGATGGTGTGGCTGACGGGGTGGAAAGCCCTCGGGCTTCCCATCCAATAGTACCTGGGTCAGGGAACAGGGACAAGCAGGACTCTGGAGCTCCATTCCAGGCCCAGTGCACTGCAGCAGGACCTCGGATGGTCACCAGGGGGTCCCAGCCCCTCTCTGCTCCCCAGGCGCGGGGCAGAAACGCTTCCCGGCTGNACAACCCCGGGCAGTCAGCCTGCATCCCGCCGCCCAGGGATGCTGCCGGCCGGCGGGGCGGGGATGCTGCTGCCGCCGCCGCTGCCGCTGCCTTCCCCCCCGGCCTCCCCGTTATTCCGCTGAGCTCCGCAGCCGGGAGAGCAGCCCCCACCCCGAGACACGGCCAGACCCCTCCCCTGGAGACACCCGGGAGCTTCACCTCGTCCGGGCAGCGGGGACATCGTCGGGGACATCGCCGCCTGCAGCTCCGCGGGGAAGTTTCGATCTTGCGACAGAATCGGCATTTTGGGGAGCGTTTTTTTTTAATTTTTTTTTTCTTTTTTTTTTTTCCTCTCTCTTCTTCGTTTTCCTTCTCCTGTTGTTTAACCAAAAGAGCAACAGCCGGCAAAGAGCCCAACTCCAAGCCCGGTTTTTTTTTCGTTTGGGTTTTTGTTTTTTTTCTTTTTTCTTCTTTTTATGGCCGCCCTCCCTTTCCTGCCGGAGACACTTACGTTTCCTCCTTGGGTTATAAACTTTTGATGCCAGACCTCCGCAACGCGTGCCCTACTGAATCTTAAAGTAGCGTCTTGAGCAGGCACACACATCTGTGACCTTCATCTCTTGCTCTGCACCTTCTCTCCTCCTCCTCCTCCTTCCACCTCCCTTACCCCCCTCCCTGCNTTTTTTTTTTTTTTTTTTTTTTTTTTTTTTTTTTTTTTTTGGGGTGGGGGGAAAGGGGTCCGAGGTGCTGCTGCTGCGTGGCCAGGGAGTGAGGCTGCAGCGCAGGGCTGGCAGCCTGCCCTGGGTGCTGGCGGGGGGCTGCGGGTGCCAGACGAGGAGCTGACAAAGGGGTTGAAGGTGGCAGACAGTGAGTGAGCGCTGCTTGACGCTCCCGAAGTTGCCTCGGTGCGTGTGGCTGGGTGGGAGAGGAGGAGGAAGGCAGGGGAAGGAGGGGGGTAGGTAGGGTCTGCACCGATGCCATCCTGCACTGCCAGAGGGTTTCCAGGGCTGTGATGCCTCCGAGGTGTCAGTGCTTTGCCTTGATCACTTTATAGTCTCTGCACGAAGCTGTTAATATCAAATCAGTCTTTTACTCCAGGGGTGCATCTTATGAATCCTGATGGATGCTTTTTACCTTCCGCTGTTTGCTGGAGGAGGGAGGCAGGCAGCTTGTATGCAGATGGGCCACTTCTCTGCTACACGGTGCAGCAGAGCATCCCCTTCCTGTTCCCAGCATGAGTTACAGGTGTACGTGGTGCAGTGTCCACGTAGGGGAGCAGGGATCATGTAGGATAGGAGCTCCCATGGAGGACAAGAGGTCCCATGGAGGAGAGGAGCTCAGGGTGGGCATCACAGCAGATGTGCAGGGAGCAGCCCAGCTTTCCTCCCAAGGTGCTGGGGACTCAGCTGCTGTGTTTGGGGCTTTAGGTTTGTGCCCTGCATGCTCCAGGCAGCCTGAGGAGGACCTGAGCTGGTTAATCTGGTCTGTGAAAGTGATTCCAGGACATTGAGAAGAAACATGGGGTGGTGGTGGTGGTGCTGGGCTGTGAGCACAGAGTGAGTGAGTCCTGAGTTAGTCTGCTGCTTTCTCTGCAACAGTGAGCAGTGTGTGTGTCCCCTGCAAGGCTGGCTGCTCCCTCACTCCTACCTGGAGTAACAGGGCTGCAGCAGAGAGCAGCTGCTCTTCCCAAAAGCAGGCAGGGGGCTGGTGGCACAGGTGAGCCCAGCGTGTCGTGCTCTCCGTGAGGAGCTGGTGCTGAGCAGAGGCTGCTGGTCTTGCCTGGGTGGCTGGGGCAAAAGGGGGAGGGGGAGTCCTGCAGGATTTCTGTGGCTGGGGTGGTCTTCATAGAGGGGAAATGTTCTATGGGGAGGAACAGCCTCCGTCTCGAGGGGTGTGCTGCTGAGGGAGGTGTTGGTTGCTTGTCTGTCTGCCTCCCAGCATGGAATCTTTGGGATATTGTGTGTGCCAGGAGCATCCCTTATTCCCTGGTCCCAGCCAGAGACCTGCTGGGACATACTTGTCATCACCCCATATGTCTGGGGGAGGTGGCACCCCACAGGAGCAGAGGGCAAGTTTCCTGGTGTCCTTTATAATTGAACTGCAGTGATGATTAACCCCAGCCAGAGCGAGCCAGGCAGTTTAAAGAGAGAAGACAATCCCCCAGGGAGATGCCTTTGGCCTCAGTGCTCTTTTCCTTGCTGTCGGAATGTGTCTCCTTGGTTTGGGGCAATGCTCATGGGGGTCTGGGCAGGCTGGATGCCTGCTGTGGGGAGTCTGAGCCCCCTTCCCCAGGGGTCTGAGCCCCTTCCCCAGGGAGCCCCATGGCTTTGGCCGAGGCTGCTGCCAGCAGAGGGCTGACTTGGATCTCCTTTAATTTATTTTTTTTTTAAGCTTCTGGCCTCTTTTCTGCGCTGTTTGTGAGAGGGGATGTTTGTGAAGCAGCCAGCCAAGGAGCTGTGGGGCATTTGAGCTTTACTGTAAGAAAATCTGTATTCCCTGGTAGGACTCTGGAGTGCCGTCGTTTAGGGGAACTTCTTACTCCAAAAGCACTTCTTCTTTACCCATTTGCCCCCTCAGCATCTGCTCCTGCCCAGGCTCTCCAGTGCATCTTTCCCATGCTCTCACCCCCTCCTTTATTTCTTTTCAAGTTCAGCTTTCCCTGCTGCAGTCAGGTTTCTGCCCCCCCCAGCTCTCCTTTGCCCTCAGTCTGCCCTATCTCTTCGTCCACGACTGTTTCCAAATGGTCCCACTCTTCTCTCCCAGGCCCCTTTCCCTGCTCCTGCTCCTCCAGCAGCTTTCTATCATCCCTTGGACTGTGGAGGTGGCCAAGGCATTGCACACAGCAGCACAAGGGAGTGGCATCAATGGTGGGTTGCATGCAGCAGCCCAAGGATGGAGTGTTTTGAGGACGTGGCTGGTATTTATTTTCAAGCTGTTAGAGATCCAGGAAGGGGAATTTACCCTGGGAAGTCTTCCCATGGGGGTGATGTTTGTGACAGATGTCCAGAGTGGGGCCTGTGATGGGCTTTCCTCTATAGCAGGAGCAGACATAATGTCCTCTGCTGTCCTCCTTGCAGGATGGCACTCTCCTTGGGGTTCCAACCAAGCAGCTGAGCTTGGAGAAACTGAGACCTGTGCTTGTTGCACTTGCAGAATTAGCTGCAATCCTGCTAGGTCCAGAGGGACCAAATCCTCACCCACTCATATGGTGCTGATGGTGAGCTGAGCCTACTGGTGTCCCTGGCTTTGGCAGGGCTGATGGAAGCTCTTTGCTTTCTAAGATCATCTCTTTAACCACACGTTGTGTTGCAGAAAGGAGATGTGAGAGAGCAGAACCACATCCTAACGGTGGAGGAAACCTGGAGGTTTGTCAGGCTGGTTGTGGTTTTCCTGGTTTGGATTTTGGGTGCTTCCATTTCCAGTTCCCCACCCTTTTCCTGAGGGAGGCTCAGTGTAAACCTTACAGAAACCAAAGCTCCATCTGCAGGCAAGTCCTGGGTCATCTTAGATCAGCAGCACACGATTCCCTTGTTTTAAGCAGAGACTGATGATAATTCACTACTTTTTTGTGTAAGAACAAACAATTCCTGTAATAGTCGTACACCTTTCCTCTCCAGGGAGCTCAAGGCAGTTTGCAAATTCTGTGTGCTATGAAAAAGAAAATCGAGCTGCCTTTTTACCTGCCTGAGAGAGAAAACCTGCCATGAACCAGGGCAGGTGTTCAGATGGCAGCAGTAACCCATGTTCCCTGCCGGTTTGGGACAAGAGAGGCAACAAGGAGCACACAGCTAATCGACAGGGAGGTGGAAGAAGGTCATTTTTTAATTTCCCAGCTGGGATTTGATGTGGAAACACGGATTAAGTCTCTGCTTTTGGGACGAGTGCCACCGAGTCTCAGCTTTCTACTCACGCTGCTTCTTGGATGCTTGCCCTGCCAGCCACGGGGCAGCCGTCCCCTTGGTGTCTGTGGGGACATTCCTGGCAGGTCCCCAGCATTCCCAGTGGGCTGACCCCACCTAGGAACCTTGGGTTGTGTTTTATCCCAGTGGTGAAAGCATCTCCGTGGTGGCAGAGGGGACAGGCAGCAGCTGAGCCGCAGGTAACGCCGCTGCCGTGGCAAATATTCAAGTGGTGTTAAAAGTGGGAATGTGCAGTAAATGGGTTGTACTGCTTGTGCTGCCAGCAAAGCGACCTTTTATAACAGGCATCAGTACAGTTCATAAAGACATAAAACAACAGCTGCTTCGAATTTCAAAGCTTTATAGTTTTATCTGTGTTTAAGAAATATTGGCGGTTTGTTTTGTGGTTGTTTTTTTCTTTTTTTTTTTAAGGCCAAGGGAGGCAGCTGGGTTTTCTCCTAGGATATCACCACAGGGACAGCAGGACTTGAGGAGTCCTCCCTGCCTCAGTTTCCCCATCTCTAAAATGTAGCCAACAGCAGGTGCTGGCCAGGGATGATCACAAGAAGTGAGTCTTCATAGGCAGTGCCAATGTATGACTAGGACTTTCTCTAAATAGTACAGAGATGTTTCTACTCTGTATTTAAAGGCACGATTATTAAGTCACCTCCTCCTCCATCTTTTTTTGGTCCTGGTGAGCTGCTGGCCTCCCCCATCACTTGTCCATGAAGGAGACCAAAAGACCAGGGCAGCTTTGCTCATTCACATCCAAGACTCAGCGACTGACTGCGTTTTGTCAATTAGCAAGGGCGAGAACAATTGCAATTAGAAATGAAAATCCAGAATAAAACATCACGAGATGCTGTTCTTCCATTTCTTTTGGCAATTAGAGTTTTAATTATTTCTGACAATGCTCCTTTTTCTTTCTTCCCTTGCCTTTTTTTTTTTTTCTTTTTTTGAGTGTAATAATCTACCGCAGTCCATTCCCCAGTGCTCGACGAAGCCTCAGTAAAACCCAACAAGCAGGAGCAGCTGACAGGACCGCAGTTTCTGCTCCTAAGTCACGGAATCAGATTTTTCTTGGGTCTCTTTCTCAAGTCAAACCACCGGTCCTCAGTTTATCTACCTGTTAATGGGGGTTGTGACACTCCCCCGTGGTACCTGGCGGAGAAAAGAAGCGTTAATGCAGCCACGTCTCTGCTGTTAAATCCTTGCTGAGAAGCAGGGAAGAGAGTCTCTGCTTTGTGTGTGTGCAAATGCTAAAAGCCTGGGGATTAGCGGGGAGCAGATTAGCCAGGACTTGCTCCATTGTTGCTTCCCCCTTTCCCTTCCCCTCCTTCTTCCCCCTCCCCCCCCNCAGCACCTGCTGTTGGCTACATTTTAGAGATGGGGAAACTGAGGCAGGGAGGACTCCTCAAGTCCTGCTGTCCCTGTGGTGATATCATAGGAGAAAACCCAGCTGCCTCCCTTGGCCAAAAAAAAAAAAAGAAAAAAGAAAAAAAGTTTTCTGGAGCAGCTAAATATATACCTTCCGTTTCCAAGGTAGAGCTCTCTGCGTGGCGGAGCTGTAATTGGCGACTCAGTGAAATTACAGCCCTGGCTTCTGGCATTTGGATCCTCCCGACTGGCATAATAATTTCTCCCTAGGTAGCTGGTATTTAACTTGTCTTATCTGCTCCTGATAGTTATAATTACAGTGCCCGCTAATTTCCCTGTGATGTTTCAGCCCTTGGAAGGGTGGCTGGAGGAAGGTCGGGAGCCCTCTCCCCCTATCCCAATCCATGAATCTCCCCAGTCGTGCCTCATGGATCCCACCACTCTGTTGGCCTCCAAGGAGGAGATGCTGGAGGGATTTTCAAGTCCTGGGGTCCTTGCTGCAGGGTGAATTGAAGTCTCTCTCTCTCTCTCTCTCAGGTCATCTTAGGGTTTTCTGGGTGCTGTGGGATGTCTCCGGGTTGGTTGCCCCCTGCTCAGCAGCACTGTGGTGGTGTGCCTGGGGGAGATTCAGGGCTGGCTTTAGGGAGTTTTTACAAGGAGTTTATGAGGAGTGTTGGAGGAACCTGGGGGTCTTCAGTCTGGAGAAAAGGAAGCTGAGAGGAGACCTTGCTCTCTATAGCTCCCTGGAAGGAGGTTGACCTGGGGACGGGGGGTTGGGTGTTCTCTTTTCCCAAGTAACAAGCAACAGGACAAGAGGAAATATTCTCCAGTTGCACCAGGGGAGGTTTAGATTGGATATTAGAAGAAATGTCTTCACTGAAAGGGTTATTAAACACTGGAACTGGCTGGCCAGGGAGGTGTTTGTATCACCATCCCTGGAGGTGTTTAAAAGCCACATAGATGTAGTGCTGAGGGACACGTCTTGGTAGAGTTGTATTAATGGTTGGTAGAGTTAGTTTAATGGTTGGACTCGATGATTTAAAGATCTTTTCCAACCAGAATGATTCTGTGGTTCTGTTTGGCTTCAGAAAATCCTGGTTTTGAGGCCACAAGGAGCTGGTCCAGCTCTGCAGCAGGAGGCACTTGCCATCACCTCTCCATCCCTGGAGGTTTTTGAGAAGAGACTGATGTAGCACTCAGTGCCATGGTCTGGGAACCACAATGGTAGTGGATTAAGGGTTGGACTTGATGATCTCAGAGGGCCTTTCCAACCTGGCTGATTTTTGATTCCCTGACCCGGGTGCCAGCCTGTCCCCTGGTCTGGCAAACCCCCACACTGTAAGTTTTTGAGCTCCTCTTGCCAGAAGTAGGAGCAGCGATCTTCAGCTCCAGGGGATGAGCCTGAACATTCCGTAATCCTTTCACTATAGGTACACGAGATCCTTTTGCAAGGATAACAAACTCCCCGGGCTTGGGAGCAGTAATAGCTGTCCTTCCCCTGGCTCACACACGCTGCTCCAGGAGCTGCTGCTTTGTTTCTAGAACAGGATTAGGTGTTCAGGCTGCCAAATGAAGCGGGGGCACAGAGGCTGGCGTTCACGTTCCCGCTTTCCAAAATGTTTTTTTCTCTGTTGCCTTGACTGCTCTCACAGTTTGCCTCCTCCTCCTCCTCCTCCTTGTGCTTCTCAGCCCTAAACCACTGCTGTTTTTTACAACAGCTGGACATATTGTTTTAAGTGATAATCTTTAGATACTGCAGCCCAGCAGACAGTTCATAAGGAATATCTGATTTGGTGACTATCACTTTTTCTACCGTCCTTGCCAGCAGCTTTTGAGGGTTAGGATGTTTTGGGGTTTCTTCTTGTTTGGTTTTGGGGTTTTTTTGTTTCATTTTAATGAGAAAAATAATTCCCCCACAGCCCCTGACAGCAATTCTTAGCCTGTAATAGGTTGTTTACTGCAGGTTTGATTTGATGTGTTGGTCTTGTCTTCCCTGACAGACAGAAGCCTTCAAGGTCGGGTCTTTACCGCAAAATACTCACATATTGTACTGCTGTTTTCCTATGAATATTTCCCAAGATTTGCTTAAAATGACTCGTTTCCATGACTATACTCACTTGACGGGCTTGTTCCTCAGGGTACAATGGGTCTGAAAGCTTGTTTCTCCATGGAGGGGGAGGATAATGAGAACAAGGACTGTTGTGGCATAGGATCAGATCAGTAAATTGTGCTGACGCTGGTGAGATGCTCACTCAGGTGAGGTTCAGGTGGGGACATGTGAGGAGCTGTTGCACAGAGCAGCTTTTTCTTCTCTTGCTGCACCAAGAACTGTGTGTGGAGCTGGAGAGGAGGGGAGGCCAGGAGGGAGAAGAGACAGGAAAGTTGGGAAGGGGGGGGAAAAAGAAATGGGTGCAAGAAGGGAATGGGAGCAATGGAAAAGGTGAACAAAAAAAAACCCCTGTGTCTGGTAACTCCCACCAGGTGAAGTTCAACACTGTGGGATGAGTTCCTAAATCAGAGCCCAGCAGTCAGAAGGGAGCTGAGATGCTGGGGGGAACTTTGGCTTGATCCAGCTGGTACCCAGCTCCCAGGACTGGTCCCGATGAGGCAGCACATGCCCTCTGCCTCCTGTTTGTTTGAATTTTCTTTGTGTGTGCCCATTTCTGTGTATATATATATAAAAAAAATCTAACAAATTTCTAACCCATATAAATCCAATTACCCATGTTTTGCCTGCAGGGAGTGAGGGAGATTAATGTTTGGTATTTTGGCAGGAATGTAAAAAGAAATAGGTGGTAATAACAATGAAGGCTCATAAATAGGAACCGATGGCCGTGTCTGCGCCCGGGAACCCGGCCGTAATTCTCCTGAGCATTTTCCAGCAGGCAGAGGGACAGGAAAGAGCCAGGAGTGCTTCCTGGGCACCTGAGCATTCATCCTGCCAGCAGAGATGACATTAATGTGGTCATAATGGAAGCTGATAAAAAGAAATGGTTCCTGCTCCTGGGGCACCTTCTGGTAACCCATCCCTCTCTTGTCAGAGCCACGCGAGCGTGCTGCGGTTTTCCCGGTTTTGCAGAGGGACAAGCAAGTCCCAAGCAAGGAGGATGAGTGTAGGGTTTCTCTGGAAGGAGAGCAAGGAGCTAAGCTCTTCCCTCTCAGTGGTGAGTCTGTGGTTCTGTTGGTCCTTGCAGATCTGGTTTGGTGTGACGTGGCCCAGATATTTTGGGGCAGTTGTGCTTGTGGGTAGGAGCTGGGAGTTCCTGGCAGAGAAAAGCACTTCCCATAATTTTTTTCCTCCCTTCTGAGCCTTTCACTGGGGTGTGTCTCCATGCTGAATGTTCCCCAAGTCTTTCCTTTCCCCAGCATGAATCCAGGCACAGGACATACCTTTTCCCTGCAGCCCTTGCTTGGGACATAGTCGTCTTGTCAGGAGATGAGCAGGCACTGCATGGCTGCACCCATCAGTGGGACAGTGGAAAAGCCTCCCCAGGGAAGGGGTCAGAGCACCAAGCCTGCCTGAGTTCAGGAAGCATTTGGATGATGCTCTCAGGCCCATGGTGTGACCCTGGGGGTGCCCTACATAGGGAGAGGAGTTGGACTTGATGATCCTGATGGCTCCCTTCCAACCCAGCATGTCCTATGATTCTGTGATCACATTGTGTTGGGGTTTGGCTTCGTCCCCTCGGTCTGTCCCCATGGTGAAGGCAATGGGAGGGTGTCATGCAGCCAGGCACCTTTTCTTCCTTCAGCTTTGATACTTTGGAGCTGTCCTCTCACCATCCTTCATTGCCACCCCATACTGCTGTCCTCACAGGGATTAATCACTGCTCAGATGTTGATAGGTGTCTGCCTCCTTGGCTGGCTTTGCATCGGACTCCTTGCTCTCCATTTATTACCAGCACTGGGTTTTATAACCCTCTTTATCAGATAACTTTTTTTTTTTCCTCTTCTTAAAGAGCATAACCCATAAGCAACTCATCATTTGGAAAAGAGGGAGAGCACTGTTAGCAGAAGAGAAAGCCTCCATCCTTAGACCTTAAATGAAGAGCCTGATTCACCGCACTGTTGTTGGATTTAATTCAATCAAGGCAGTTAAAGCTGAGATTTAGAGTCCTTTGTGCCATCACGGGAGTTGCTCTGCTGCAGCAGCAGGTAGAGAGGAAGATTGAGCCCATTTCCAAGGAGACTCAAAGTAGCTGTTGGCAGCAGCCAGGCCTGGGGCTTCCTGTGGCAGCCACCACGGAGGGAAGATCTTAGCATTCACCTCACATCCCATCTCTCTCTCTGTCACCCTCCCTGCTCTTGCTCCTCATCCCCATATATTCCTTTAAGTGGAATTGATTAGTTTGAATTTTTCTCCCCCCTCCCCC
>JAAWXA010000044.1:3418192-3446778 GCA_038090715.1 Florisuga fusca
GGGGAGGGCTGTTTTTAATTAATATTCTTAACTGTCTGATAATTACTCCGGCTGGTCCCGTCGCTGTCTGAGTCACCCTCTCCTCCCTTGTTCTTGCGAGAAAGCTGTTTGGACTTAATTAAAGTTGGGGATCCAGGGCTAGTGGGAACAGCAGGAGTCTTGCAGGGCTTTTGATGAAATGATTGCTGTGGGGGAGGCAGCCAGTTACTTCCCAGAGCCAGAGAAGGTCACGCCAAGGCACTGTTACGACTGTCTGGTCTGACCACCTGCATTGCTCAGGCCACTGCCTCTCATCCTGAATCCTCAAACTCCTCCTTGATGCCACAACTCCAGGTTTGGGGTGAGAAGACCCCGTTTAGGTGTGTTGAGCCCCTGGCTGAGCCTCCCGTGCCCCTCACCACTGGGGTGTTGAAGATGACGACGTGGGGTGTTGGAGGGATAACAGAGAAGCTGTGTGAGCTCTCTGGGTCTTTTTCATCTCACATTTTGGCACTTGTGCTAGCAGTCAGTGCTGCCACCAGAGCTCAGATGCAGCCCAAGCAAGAGCTTAACAAGCTCCGAGAGCTGTCCAGAAAGTTATCCTTACACCAAGTGACAGGCTCTCAATTGATATCCTCTGGAGACTTTAAACTCACTTCTGCAAGGTTTCCAAAGCTGGTTTTGTCTCATACTTGAGGAATCCTTTATCTGCTGCGACGCTTCCCCAGCCTTGTTTCATTGCTCTTGACGTTTCTCTTTGTTTCCTGCTGCAAAACGGGTAAACTCTGCTGCAGAACTATTTAAGAGGAGTTTCTCTTTCTCTCTGCTCTTCCTTTCCTCTGCTCTGCACTCTTCTTGGGCTTCCTGGATAAATTACTCGGGCTGATGCCATTCCCACTTGGTTCAAGAGCAATGTCAGGGCTGGTGTTGCTCAGCAGGGGATGCTCCAGACTACTAGGGAAGGACAAATTAAGTGTCTGGTGTGGAAAAAGGAGGAGAAACAATCCTAGAGGATTGCTCACCTTCCATCCCGAGAAAGCACCGGAGCAAACATCAAGGAAAATTTTTGTCATCAGCTAGGGAGGGATAAGAAGCTGTGCCACAGCCAGCAGAGATTTGTCAAGGAGAAATTGTGTCAGACTCATTTAACATCCTCTGTACCACAGCCTGAAAAGCCCCGTGGGCAGGAAGGGAGCAGGAGATGCCTCAAATGGGGAACCCAAGCAAGGCTGTAGCTGTTGCCCTGTGAGCTGATGGGACCCCAAGGTGGGAACCAGCATCCAGAGCCAGGCTGTAAGGAAAGGGGATGGCTCCTGTAAGGTGCTTCCCTGCTTTTGAGACCCAATTTTGCCCAACAAAGCCAACCTGCAGTAGTTTGAGGTTGCAGCTGGTTGATAATGTCCTGCTGGCTCTGCGTGGAGGGCTTGGGGACCATTGGAATGTCCTAAATCTCCTTGCTCGGGATTCCTGTGTGTCAGCATGTCTGGTTTTTAGCATTGTGGTGCTGCTGGGCTGATGTTTTGGGGTGCCCTCAGAGATTCTGAAGGTTTCTGAAGTGGCACCGTGCAGTCACTGGTGTCTCGTGTGCTCCATCTGATGTTGCCCCGTGGGAGAAGGTCTGGAGTGGAATATTTTTGTTGGTCTGTGAGGTTGCCTTGGGTTTCCTCCCAGGCAGTGGGGATGGCCAGCCTGTTGCAGGATGTCTGCTGGCCTCATCCCACTGCCTTTTTTTTGCAGCAGTACAGAGCCACCACCCTCACTGTCCCCTTTCTTGGCCACCGTGCAGACCTGTTATGCACAGGAGAAGGTTTTAAGCAGCAGCTGATGCCTGCCCAGACTCTATCGCTGAGGCTGCAGATTCTCAGAGGTGCACTTGGAGCATTTTCCTTGATTTTGCTGTTATTGCCTGGTAAATCAGTGCCAGCCCATCTGCAGGGAAGCAGCTCCCTGACAAAAAGGTGCTGGCTCTCCCCATGGACTTTATCCTGCCCTGGAGCTGAGGAGCTGTGAGGCTATGTGGAAAATTCCCACCTTTGCCAGCTCCTCAGCTGGTTCCTTAGGACTGGATCCAGAGGGGGATAACACTGCAGCCCCATCCCTCTCAGTGATGCCCCCAGGCTGGGTCCCTGGTGCTGGCTCCCCACTGAATCCTTCAGCTGGCCCACTCCTAGCCCCCCCCAACCCCAGGGCAGGAGGCATGGAGGGTGGCTGGGACCATGTGGTCCTGGCCACGGGCTCCCTGTGGGCTGGAGCTCTGACATCTGCTCGGCCTCGCTCTCCGAAACCCCACGCTTTGTCCTGGGATTGCTGAGCTTGCAGCTGGTTTTCAAGACTGATGCTGCACTTAGTGGGGTGCTGCCAAACCCACTGAGTCCAGCGGGTTATTTCTCTTCAGGAGCCATTTATCTTTTCCCTTTCAGACTCAGGGCTACAGTCTCTCTTCTTTCTTTTCCTCCCACGCAGGAGGGAGCCCGCTCATCCCAACCCTCCCAAGTCAGACCCCCACCCCCAGAGCTCAGGGATGTGCTGGGGAGGAGAGGCAGCTGCAGAGAGTGGGTACCAAGGGTACCAAGGGGGTGGCAGGGCTTGGTGGGCCTTCTGCAGTGCTGCTTGACATCTATTGATTCCTTTCCAGTAGCTCTTTAGAGGGAGATATTGCTCTGGACTTTCAACTTCTTGAGTGTGTCACTTCTGATCAGGTGTGCGGATGGAGGGATGCCAGCAGGTACTGGGCTTGGGTCTGGAAGCTTTTTTTCTGGCAGTTTGTCTCTGTTTCCTTGGGTATTTGCATGGAGTGAGAGAGAAACTGAGAAGCAAAATATCAGATGGGGAAGTTTAGGAGTGCCTCAGGCTTTGCCACTGCCTCTTGCCCTGACCTTGGGCACCTCTCTTAACCCAGGGTTTGATGACCTCAATTAATAAGCAGGGGCTTCACATTTCCTGACTTTTGCTCCTGTTCCCTGCACTCGGAGGGTTCTGATCCTTGGGTAGGGGCTTGGATGCTGCTGAGCACTCCTGCAAATCCCATCCAAAAGTTCCCTTCAGGATTGCCAGGGCTTAACACTGGCCCAGCAATTAAACCAAATAACAGATTTTTCTATTAATCCCCCTCTCCTCCCTGATAAGGAAAGAAGAGAGAATAAGGGAGAGAGACTTATGGGTTGGAAACTAAGCTACACAACTTGAAATGAAACAGTAATGATAAATAGGAAAAATTACTAAATATATACAAATATACAGGAAAATTGATCCCATGGTCCTTCCCCCTTTCCCCCAATAACTCTCACGTCACCACGGAGGCTGCAGGGCAGCCCTGGGAAAGTCCAGGCTGGAATCCTGGAGTCAGGAGCAGTTGGGAGCTGGAGGCAGGAACACACAGATTCAGGCTGGAATGGATCAGGAGCACAGGCAGAGGAATGGATGGGATCCTCCCAGGATGCTGAAGCAAACAGGGACAGGTGAAGGAAGGGTGGGAAGAAGGGTGTTTGGCCCTTGTGATCCCTCAAATTTATCCTGAGTATGATGTGTATGGGATGGAATACTCTGTTTGGTCAGTTCTGGCATCTATCTTGTCTTGGGCCTCGCCAAGGAGGGGTTCAGGTGGGACCTCTTTACTCCTTCTGCAGGGTAAAATGTTCCTCAGAGCTGAGCAGTGTCCTTGGCTCTGCACACCAGGCTCTGGCTGTACCTATAAACATCCAGTGGGATCAGTCCCAGGAGCAGACACTGTCTGAGGAACTTGCTGTTAATTCCAGCAAGTGCAGCCACTGACAAGAGACTGAGCTGAAAGCAAAAGTACAAACCAGAAAACCACTTTTATCCTGGCCCAAACCAGGACAAGGATCAACACTCTTTTTCCTTGAACACTGCCTTGCCAGCAGAGGAGGATGCCATGTGATGGTTATTAAAGTTGAACAACTTTGTGTATCTGTTACCTAGCTGCTACATCTTTCCACGCCTTAAATAATCAATTGATATTTAATTAGCATACAGTACCATTACTGCCTTCCGAAATCTATAATGATAAACCAAGTTACAAGTTATTGGATGTTAATTACTAAGTGATGATTAGAAACAGCAAGACATCTTACCAGCCTCATCCCAGCTATAACACAGCGTGGCAGTGCACACAGCCCAGCTGAACCACGCTCACTTTCTCTTAATAATCAATGTGTGTTTAACATGCAATATTTGTCTAATTAGCACTAAATTAAATCCTCATTGACAACACTTCAGGGTAAGAGATCTGCATCAAATATGATGGATTAGCCATGGAAGGGCTGTTATTGTAAGCAGGAGATGTGCACAGTGTCATTTGCTGCGCTTGTCATGGCTGGCATGTGCCTCCCTCTGATTGTCAGCCCGGTCCTGGGGGGACCAGTGATGGAGTGATGCCTCCTGGATGGATTGACAGCCCTGCAGACCCCAGGTCTCTCTTTACTCAAGCTGTAGAGACAAGCAGCTCTTCCCAGCACTCTCCTTTGCTTCCCAGCCCCTCTCACCCTTGTGCTTCCAACAGGGAGGATGAACTCTGACTGGAGGGGGGGGTGGTCCAGGGTGCCATCCATGCCCAAATCATGGGCCCATCATCTGTGGCCATCATGGGCAAACTTCTTCTCCATTTTGTGCTACTTTTTTAGGAGACTTTGTAGTCTCTGTTTGGGCAATGAGGACTGGGAGGTGTTTGCAGCCACCAGTCTGAGCTCCCATCAGGGATGCTGGGTGCAACGCAGAGGGCTGGAAGGTTGGGAGCCCTCCCCAAAATCTGGTGGGGGGTGGCAGAGGGCCCTCAGGGTGCTGTCTCATAGTGGGAAAGCCCTTGCTGCTGTTTGTCAGCTAACAGGGAAGCTGCTTTTGTGAGAGCAGTGGGATGGATTGCACAGCCCGCGGCTCTTTGTGAGAGCCAAACTGTCCTTCACACTCAGTAATCAAGTGTGCTGAAGGGATGGTGTGCCACCAGCAAAGCAGAAAACAGCAGAAAATGAGTTGGATGCAGTGCTGGGGCTGTTGGATGTGGAGGGGCAGGGTTGATGCTCTGGAGAGGAGCAATACAGCTATCACGGCTGCCTCAGGGGAGGTTTCTCACCACCAATTTCTCTGCTTCATTCAAGGTTTTACCAAAAAGGGTGAGACCTCCTGAAACCTGAGCAGCTCCTTGGTTTCTAAGAGGTCTTTCTTTGAAGAAGAAGCCCAAATCCCACCAAGCACAGAGCCCCAGTGGGTGGGATGGGGTGTCTCCTGCACTTGGGAGATGAGAAAGAAACAAGGAGAGGGGGAAAAAAAAAAAAAAAAAAAAAGAGAGACTTCCAATTAGCAATTGAAATTGTTCTTAAAAGAATTTGCCTATTCTGCAAGGAATGTTTAGTAATTGATTGCAATTTCTAGCAATTAAATACAAATTAATTCGTGCAGTTTATTTATGGCTCTGTATTTATGGGCACTCCCTCTCCTTAAAAATATCGTCATTGCCTTTGATAAGTAATTAGAGTTTTACTGAATAATTTCCCAACGTAGGTATGAATTTTAAATAATTTTTAGTGCCGAGTGAGTGTTTCATTGTGCAGCTGAGTGAGGGATTATCATTATTTATCCTGTGCTTGGGCCTGGAGTCTGGGACAGGCACTGTGCAAAGGCACAAACCCTTCCTAGATGAGTTTACAGGGATTTGTATGTCTTGGCTCTCTGCAGCGGGCTCCTGAAAGTGTTTTCCCAAGAAATAAAGCTCTTTTGCAGTCATTTGCACCTGTGCAGCATGAGCTCCAACCATGTTCCTCCTTTATTTGTGGGCAATAATAATTCCCTACCCATGGGAGTAATGGTTAACTGCTCTGATGTCCCAAGTGTCTTCTGTGGGGCTGTTGCCAAGCTGAGATTCACTCCCAAGTGCCCTAAAACATTGTTCTGGGTTTTTTTTTGTGTGTGTGTGGAGGTCCTGAGGTGTTGCTTTTACTGAGGGTCCCACTAGAGCCTGAGAACCTCAGAGGAGTCACCACCCTATGGCATTAATGTATAGGGGACACCTTTGGGGTGTAGCATGTATTCCCACATTATAGATAAAGCACCCATGTGCTTTCTGGGGGGCTTTGAGCCTGATGGGACCTTGGGATATGCAGAGGTGCCTGGTCCCTGGCTGTTCTTGTCACCTTTGTCACCTGCAGGCAGCAGGGTCTGCCCCTGCCTCTTGTTCCAAGGCTGCACAGTCTGTTCTGGCTCCTTTCTGGTTTCATTACTGAGCTTGATTGAATGGTACTTGCACAGCCAAGGGTTGGGAAAACACACAAAGGGACTTTTCTAGTTATCTGAGGCACTCAGGGACTGTGGAGACAGATGCTGAAGGGAGAGAGAGAGGCAGGATTTGACACTGTGGTTGCAGTAATAAGATGTAACCCACCAGGACGGTGTCCTCCTGGGATCCTTATGCCTCTGGGGAAGGGAGAAGTTGGAGATGAAGCCTCCAGACCTGGAAAAGGCTCCCTCTGAAAAGAGGAAGAGTCAGCTGGAGAGTTGCCCTGGCCTCAAGGAGATCTGGGGAGAGATCCTCTCACCCTGGCTTTTTGCAGGGGGTGAGAAGGTGGGGAGAAAAGGAGGCTGAGAAGGTTCTGACCCCAGGATCTCACTTCTGTATTAGTCTGTGCGTGCAGGCAGTGATATTCCTCGAGCTGTTAGAGCCCAGTGAGCTGGGTTTGGGCATCTCCCTGTGGGCTGTGCAGCTGCTGGGGCATCCAGGGCTGTGTACCACTCACGGGTGCTGCTAAGGAAGGAGAGTGCTCTTGTTGGGAATCCTCAAGCAGGGTGCCATCTCCTCAGCTATCAGGTCAAGCTTGTCTTCGGGGGCTGTAAAGCCTGCAGTAGAAGGTGGCAACTTCTTGCAGGGCAGCAAGGGGTGGTTTTGGCCAGCCCTGAAGCTGCCAGGCTTGGGTTCCATCCGAGTAGTGATGCGAGGCAGTTGTCTTGGAAGAGAGAGGCGCAGAAGTGATGTTTAAGGACAAGGAGCAATTTCAAACCAGCAGCTTTGTGATGGTGAACTCTCCCGGGCTGGCAATCTTCCCTTAGATTTCACAGTCCAATTATTTTTGTGCCTCCCTGCCCGTGCTGGAGGAGCTTTCCTCCCTGCCCATCTGCAAACCTTCACTTGAATGTTTTTCTTCTCCCTGTCCCCTGCTGCCACCAGGGTCCGGGCCACGGCGACAGCTTTCATCTCCTCTCCTTTCTTGTGATGCTTCAGAGCTGGTGGCTTTTGGCCTCTGCTCTACAGGTCTCTGGTTTGTTATGAGCTGTTGTGAGGTGGTTTGTGGTGCCTTGGTACGTGGAGCTGAGATGCCACTGACCCTCTTGGATGAATCCAGCTGCCCGGCTGCGAGGGAGGAGACCCGGTGACCCAGCGGGTCCCCTCGGGGAGTTGTGTGACAACCCCCAGCTCACCCTGTGATCTGAGCTTGGGTGTGTGTCTGGCTGCTGAGATCTTAGGAGATGCTTGAGACTTTTAACTGCTGTCTCTGATGGTTCCACTCTCCCTCCCAGCGACTCGGGGAGGTTGGAGTGTGTGATTAACTTCACGTCCTGAAAGTCACCACCTCTGCAAAGCCTCAGGACTCCACCAGCACTTCTGACTGCTTGAGTGCCCTGCAAGCTTCCAGACAAGGGTCAGCGAGGCTGCAGCTGCTGCCAGAGGAGCTCAAAGGCTCTGGGTTTGAAAGCCAAGAGTACTCCTCTGCTTTTTGATCACAGACTGAGATGGAGTGCCAGGGGTGTATACAGGGAGATGCTGTTGCTTGGTTTCTGTGCTCAAGCTCCCTCTGAGCAGAGCTCATCAGGGATGATGCTGGTAGATGCCAAAATTACCGTGTGATGAGCAAGAAAGTGGTGGTGGCTCTGGCTGATCTCAGGGCTGCATCCCCAGGACATGGGGAGGAGATGGAGCTGAAGCGTCCGAATCCCTTCTGGAATGATCACAGTTAAACTCCAGCAGCAGGATTGCTCATCGGTGATTCATCAGCCCTCTGCAGCTCCTTCTCCTTCACCGTCTGCAGGAATAACACTTACAGCACTTGGGGACAGGGGAGGGGAACGTGTCATCCCCTGGGGAGTTCTCAGTGGCTCTGAAGTGCCACTGCCTGGAGAACCAACCAGAGCCACACCTCGAGTCCTGTGTCCAGTTCTGGGCCCCTCAGGTCAGGAAGGAGATTGAGGTCCTGGAGCAGGTCCAAAGGAGGGCAACCAGGCTGGTGAAGGGACTGGAGCACAGATCCTATGAGGAGAGGCTGAGGGAGCTGGGGCTGTTCAGCCTGGAGAAGAGGAGGCTCAGGGGAGACCTCATCACTCTCTACAACTCCCTGAAAGGAGGTTGGAGCCAGGGGGGGGTTGGTCTCTTTTCCCAGGCACCTCTCAGCAAGACAAGAGGACACGGTCTCAAGTTGTGCCAGGGGAGGTTTAGGTTGGATATTAGAAAAAATTTCTTTATGGAGAGGGTGATCAGGCATTGGAATGGGCTGCCCAGGGAAGTGGTGGATTCTCCATCCCTGGAGATATTTAAACAGAGACTGGATGTGGCACTCAGTGCCATGGGCTGGGAACCCCAGCGGTGTGTCAAGGGTTGGACTTGATGATCTCTGAGGTCCCTTCCAACCCAGCTAATTATATGATTCCATGATACCTGAAGAGCAGAAGCAATGCTGTGATGACTCCCTGGTGTCTCACTGGCCGTGTGTGACCCAGGGATGCTCCTCTGCTGGGTGGACACTCAGGTCCAGGGTGCAGAGGTGTCTGCCAGTGCCTGCAGTGGGGTTTTGCTCTGGCTGCCTCCCTCCCTTTCCCATTTTAGAGCAGGTGGCTTGAACTTTCCCTGTTGCTTGGCTAGAAGTAGCAGCTGAACCAGGCAAAAACCAGGCAGACCCTGGAAAAGTGCATGTGCCAGGTCAAAGCCTCCCTGCCTGAATTGCTGCCTCCCCAGCAGCAGCCCCTCCCTCCACAGAATAAAAATTCTACACATGGAACCGGTTAAAAACATCAATTAGCTCTAAAACAATTATTATTTTTTTTTCTCTTTTTTTTTTTGAAATGCCATTTTATATATGCAACAACACAACGCAATAATCCCGGGTTATTTAACAGAGCATTTACCATGAAAACAGTCATTACTCTTTAAACGCTGCTGACTGTACAAGCCTCTTAACATTAAATGGCATGTGAGGCAGAAGCCTTGCCATCAGAAATGCCACATTCCCCTGAATATATCAGAGACACTCTCACTGGGAAGCTCACAGCCGGGAAGCTCTCGTGATGCTGCAGCCGTGGGGTGTGGGGGTATCCCCCCCAGTTTTGCCAGGTTGGTTTGACAGATGTGTCAGAGAGGGTCAGGTGGGTTCAGTCCAACTTTGCTAGCACCCTTCTCTGCACCTCATCCCTCCTGTCTGGACAGCCCTCATCTCCAGGGGCATCACCCATCTTCGTTCTCCAGCCTCAGCCCAGCAGATTTTGCTGTTTTACTCTTGCTGATAGGGCCTGGCCCGCTGCACAGATAAATACAATTTTGTGGCTTAGTCAATAATGAATTTAATAGGAAATTCTGCCTCCCCCCTCCCTTTTGTGGCCCTAGGGAATTGTGGTGGATGTCTTTTACTTACTTATTAGACTTCTCTGAGACACCTGGCACGAGCCCAGGGGAACTGATGGCAACACCATTCTCAGGCTACCCAAATCCTTTGGTTTAAGCAAAATAGTTGTGTTTAAAGATTAATTTAAGATGCTTTAAAAATTGAGCAGGGCATACATTTTTAATATTGATTGATATTATTATAAAAGATTCAGCTGCAACGCTTCTCACCAGGACCTCTCTGGGCACCCAGACAGCGCGTTTGTCTGCGAGGGACACGGCGTAGTTATTTTTAATCTTTCCTACTCATTCTTCTGAAATTTATGGGAAGCGTTGGCTCATGTCTGGCACATCAGAGCATCCCGGGCGGGGGAGCCTGGAATGTGCTTGGGAGGGATTTGAAGCTGGATGAAGGGCTGAGGGTGGTTTAAGACCGTGGATGAAGGGAAGGGGCGGGTTCATCTTATTCCAGTAGCATCACAGGACTGGGACCAGAACTTCCTCCACTCAGTGCAGGAAACACTGAGGGCCTGTATGGGCAGAAGATAAAATGTGCCCAAACATCCAGTACATGGGGGGTCTTGATTTGGCATTTTTTAGCATGGAAGTGGAAAAGCAATTACCTGGCACAGCACCCTGGACTGGGTGCCTCTTTTGCTAGTGTTTTGTTGGCAAGTTGGAGAGACAAAGTAGCCACCCGAGCCCTGGAGGAGCTGAATTTGCTGCTGAGGAATAATTCTCTAAATTGCATTTATTTCCCAAGCATGAAAGGTCACAAAGTGAAGGGAAACAAGAACTGTATTCAATTAGACAATTCGATCAAAATAAATCTGTCAAGATGGCATTCCTGCTGAGGAATCAATTGACTTGGAAAATGAAGGCAGCTGCTGCTGCTGTTGTTATTATTGTTGTTATTATTATTATTTTAAATTAGCTCCAGTACCTGACATGAGTACCTGAGTTGGAGTGCCTGAATGGTTCACATCATCTATCACTCTTATTAGATATTAATACAGCCTCCTCCGCCTCGCTTTCAGCATCCTGTTAATAGTCAAGTGGCCCCAGAGTGCTACCTGGGAGGCTGATAGGAATGATTAGTAATGAGAAGGGATGCCAAGGCTTTTTTCAGGCAGAAGGTTAAAGGAGGGGGGAAAAAAAATTATAATAAATGGGAGTTGGAGAACCAGCCAGCAAGCGTGTGGCCCCTCTGCTTGGTCAGATGTGTTTCGTGGTGGCTCTAAATCAACCTGAGGAATATCTGGGTGTATTCCCTTTTGTTGGTGGGTTATATAGTGGAGAAGGTACCCAAATAAATTATCCTGTGGCTGGGGGTTGGGAGGAAAGGGTTTGCTCCAGGTTGCTGCTCCTGCCTCCCTGGCTGGGCAGCACCAGGGGTGTCCCATGGATGGGTCGAGGTGTTATTCCCTAAGGGCACAACTCAGTTCAGCTTTCACCCACTTCAGCTTCTCCTCACCTGGCTGGACTGTGTTCCTCTACCCCCTCCTCTTTTAGCATCCTTTGGCAAACACCTCTACCCATCCATGGGACACCCCTGGTGCTGCCCAGCCAGGTGAGGAGAAGCTGAAGTGGGTGAAAGCTGAACTGAGTTGTGCCCTTAGGGAATGAATGATTTTGCAAAGGAAGAAATCCTGTCAGTGAGATCTTGAAGCCTCCACAGACCACTCCATCATCTGAGCTATTTAAAACTTGACTTGATAGAGCACTGGAGAATACAGCAAAGAAAGAGGCCTGCCCCAGCTGGATGAGAGCCTGGATAACTCTGACAGATCCTTCCCAGCCTTGGCACTTCCCTCTCTGCTGCTGTCAGGCCCTGGTGGCTGTGCTGGCATCACCTCCCTGCTCTCCCAGGGATGCCCCTCTTTGAACACACAACATGGGGAAATTAAATGTGAAGGTCTCCTGGGGCTGGCAGGTAGAAGTTGCTAGGAGCATCAGGGCTGCTTGTGATAAGAAAGGTGATGAGAGAAGATTCTTTCATCTTTTTACCAGCTGGGGTACTTTTATTTTTTTTTTTTGTTTTTGTTTTTTTTTTGTATTGGGCAGCTATTGGAAAAAACCAAAGCCAAAACCAAACCACCACTCAGAAAAGAAAGAAAAGGCACCAACCTCCTTCACAGGCTGCATCACAGTGACATAGTGATCTGCTTCCCAGCTGTCTTCAGCTTGTTGCACCTCATCAAAGATGCTCTTCCCATACCTTCGGCATCTCTGCCTGTGGCTGGGAGGGTCCTGGGGGATTGGGTGGGTTCTCCACCCAGTGCAGCACCAGATCCTCCTCTCCTGCCTGTCTCAGAAGCTTGCTGAAGTGTTAATATTAGATATCCAGGGAAAAACAAGGTCCTCCTTGACCTCCAGTAGGTACCAGTGTGCTGGTTCAGTGCTGACCCTACACCCCAGCTGGTTTTTGTGGCTGTGACTCCATCCTTCTCCCCTGCACAACCTGTGCTGGTCCTGCCTGGGCATCCAGTCCTAGACTGCTGCTCCAGACCTTGAACTGGGTGCAAGTGGGCACCTGGAGACCTGGGGACAGGGGACATGTATTGAGCAAGGCTGGAAATGCCTGTGCACACCTGGCCAGCATCTCCCGGGTGCCAGGCAGAGGGCAAGGGACCCTGGCTCTCACCTCCTCCTCCTCCCTTTGCTTCTGTTTTTATTGACTGGTGATGACAAACTGGTTTATGGACAGATCTTTTATACCCGCTAGGACTCAGCAGTTATTTTTGAGATGATGCTTTGCCTCCAAATCTTCCTTCCTTCATCCTTCATAAATCTTGAGCGAGGCTGCTGCATTCAGACCAAGCTTAATATTCTTCTTGCAGATCTCTGCACCAAAATGGCTGCATCTCAGCAGGGAGGTGGAGGCAGCCTCCCCTCCACCCTTTTGCCTTTGCTCTGCTCCAAGGGCAGTTGTGAGCCTGGGTGTTAGGGGCTGCAAAAGGCTGTGGGGTCCTTGGACAGGGCAGGGTGGTGCTACCTTTGGGGCTGTTTTACAGGAGGACCTGGGGCGTGGAGATCATCACATTGTGGGTTGTGACAAACAGTTTGGAGTGTGGAGGTGATGTGCTTAGCCAGGGAGGACTGAAGGAGTGCAATGAGCAATGGGAGTAAGAGATTAGAGTAAGGAGGAGCTGGAGAGGTCGTTTTGCAGCCATGTGTTGCTTTTGTTGGCTTCTTTTCAAGTAAAAAGCAGAGGAGAGTGTCCAGTCCCCTCATTTCACCTCTCCTCTGCTAATGCATTCAGTTGCAAAGGACAAATCTCATTCACTTGGCCTTTCTCCCCTCCTCATTAACTCTGATGACCTTGGGGCCCTGGTGAGAGCAAAGCGTTTTATCCCAACAAAAGGATCATCAAAATAAATAACCAGAGTTTTTGGAAAGGTCACGTCCCTCGCAAGCCCATGCAGAGGCAAAACCTCTGTGCTCAGCTGAGTTTGGACTGGCTTTCCTTCCCAGTGTCTCATCCCCCTGGCTGTCACCTCACCCATCAGCATCTTCTCTCCACTGCTGTCCCCATGGCAAAACTGGACAATATTTCCCAGGGAGGTGGGGAGTGAGGCAGTGCTCAGCAGCACAGTGCCCAGGAGATGTCAGAAAAGCCCCACAGGGACTCAGGTTGGAGCTGGCATCACTTTTCCCCTTCCCAGAGCATCTCAAGGATCTTCCAGTGGGTTGTGACCAGCAAAATAAGCTCCCAAATTGCCAGTTAGGTCCTTCTGTAAATAGTTCCCATGACATGAAATGTCCTGGGAGGGGATGGGAGAGCTGGAGGTGGTTCCTACAGATGCACCCGTGTGTGTGTGTGTGCACAGAGGAGCTTCCCAGATAAACCATAACATTGTAACTCTGGATCCTGGAGATAATAATACTAATAATATTAATAATAAAAGCAAGTGATGAGCTGATAGGAGTGTAGTACCTGCCTGGTAGGAGGTACTACAGGAGATGGCTGCTGCTGGAGGTGTTCTCACCTTCCAGGGTGAGATCCTGGTTGGGCTCTGAGCTGGCTTGGCAATTCCTTTCTGCTCCTCTTGGCTCCATGCAGCTGGGGAAAAAAAAAAAAAAAAAAAAAAAGCACCTGCCTTTGCTGCCAGGGCCTGACTGAAGTGTTATCAGGTTTTATTCTTCCTCCTATCTCCCTTTTTCACACCTGTATAGCATAAAAAAACATCTCCTGTCATCACACACCCCGTGAAACTCTCCCAGAGCATTTATCTATTTGAGTGAAATAGAAGAGGATGTGATTTGGGGCTGGTGTCCTCCCTCTGGCTTTTGTCCCTTCTCTCTGATGTGATTTAGCATCTCCAGAGCTGCACCCAGCATCTCTCCCCGGGCAGATGCACCTGCTCCCCGGTGGGTGATGGTGTGGTCGTTGTGAAACTTGTCAATAATTTACCTGGCAGCCAAGGGGACCCATAAAGCTTTAAATTATTAAAATACAGAGTAGTTTGGAAGGACAAGTGGTGGAGATGTTTGCTTTGGCTGCAGGCTCTGCCTCGGAGCTGGGGTGGCAGGAGCAGAAGTGTCTCTGGGAAGATGCTGGTGATGGATGGGCTGGCAGAGTGGGACCCAGCCCAATAAATAAATAAAAAGATCCAGCTAGGCACAAGAACAATCCCCAGAGCTTTCATTATTTAAACTGGAGACGCCCTTCTCTGGGAAAGTAGAATAATAATGAAAAAAAAAGTGACCTTTTGTTGCATTACCAGAGAAATGACATTTTCTTTTTGTCACCTCCCTCTCTTCATTCATTCAGCAGGCGAGGAGCAGGGCCTGCTGTCTCATTTTGGCTCAAAGCAGCTGTGTGCTCCAGCCGTGTGTTGTGCCATGGAAGGGCCTTAGCTGCTTCTCTCCCTTTTTTTTTTTTTTTTTTTTTTTTTTTTTTTTTTTTTTTTTTTTCTTTTCAGGCACGCTGAGAGCCGGGAGTTAATTCTGGAAGCATCACTTGTACGAGGATGTTTCTGGCAGGCTCAGGGTTGCTAAGTGTAGCTAAGTGCCTCGAGCATCCGTAACTGTTTCAGCTCCTTTTATTTTTTTATCTTTTTTTTTTTTTTTTTTTTTTTTTTTTTTTAGTTTCTCTCCCTGAAGAGAAACTTTCCGAAGGGAAAGAAGAAGATGAGCACAACCAACCGTGCTAAATAAATCCTCAGGGTGCTGCAGGAGGGTGCCCCCAGGACTGTCTGGGCTGGGGCTTTCCTCAGTTTTTCACTCCCTCCCTCCTTCATCACCTCTGGATCCTCATCCCAGCATCTTTTGGGCAGGGAGGAGTTGGGAGTTGGGTTTGGGGAGAGCAGTGAGTGTGATGAGGGGATTTGGGTGCCTTTGAGGTGTTCCTGAGCTCGGGGTCTTCTTGCTCTTGGTGCATGGATGGGTCAGGGTTGGGGTGTCCAAGGCTGGAGAGTGCTGGGTACCAGCTTCAGAGGGCAGTGGCACCAGGGAGACCTGCACCCACCCTCCTGCTGCTGTTCCCCTGTGCTTGGGGATAGGGGAGAGCATTAAAGTGGTGGTGGGGAGGGCTGAGCCTCCTTCCTTTTCCAGCACAATGAGGTGGTTGGTACTGCTGAGGACTCGGGATGAAGGAGCTCGTTCCCGGAGTGATGTGCTTTGCCTCTGGTGTTTTCAGGATGGATTTTCTTAACTGTTTCAACCTGATAAATTGCAAATTAGTTAAAGCGTGTTTCCAAGTGAGGTATAAAGAAGAACCAGCTGAAGCCTTCTAAGTGGTTTTTAACAAATACAAATTTCATTTTCTATTAGGAGCTTGGAATTGGTTCCTGAGGTGGTTAACGCTGCTCTTTGTAGCTGGATGGGGTCCTGTTCTTGCAGGTGTGGTTTATTTTCTCTCTCCCCCCTCATCTCATGGTACTTGTCTCCTTGGTTTGAAATAAATGTTGTCACCATACATGATTCCAGAGCCTCCCTGCCAGCCCCTTGGCTCCCCCTGAGGACATGGCAGCTCTCCCCTGGTCACACCCGGCTGTGTGAAGCGAGGAGCCACGATGAGCAGATCCCTGCCCACATTAAAGAGATGAGAAAAGGCCTGATGGGTGCCTCCTTGGCCTTTCCAAATATCCCACCGTCGGCACATTTGTATTAGGTATTGATTCCTGTTTAATAGAATAAGCCAGGAGAAATCACACTCTTTGTTGGCGTTCAAAGGATAAACCATAAAAGCCATTAAGAAGTACTGTAAGCGGCGGGATGATTAATGAGACTTTAGGTGCATTCTACTGACTGCTTCCAGATAATGTCTTTGAAAGATCCCATTGCTCCTGGCTGCAATTCAGAGCTATTTATTTGCAAAGTGAAGCTCTGAGGGAGCCACGCTTCCAGCTCCAGCCCTGCCCGATACTGTTACGGAGACAAACTGGATGCCCCCGATTTCCCATCTCCAGAGGGATCTTTGTGCTTTGCAGCTCTGCTCGGCAGCTTTGCCGAGATACCAGGGAGGTCAAGTGCTGAAAGATGCCCTCAAATCACTCCTCTGTGTCTGTGGGGTTTCATGCTTGTAGGAAGGAAACCCTTATCAGGAGCTATCGATCCTCTTGGGGTTTGTTTTACTTGGTGCTGGCATCTTTCCCTCTCTCTGTCCAGGCACTTGGGCTGTCTGTGATCCTGACAGCTCTTGTGCACCCATAAATACCATCCAGGGCTGGAACCCCCCCCCCAAACCTGTCTGCTGGGTCTCTGTGGGGCTCAGCATCCCACCACCAGCCCCAAAGCTTTGTATCCTTGGGAAGCCATGCCCCTGGCACAGCTCTCCTCCTTCCTCGTCTTGGGGTCAGCACTGGGGATGTCACCAGGGTGCCCGGCTGAGCTGGAAATGAGCATTTCCTTCCATCCCTTTCATGGGATCTCTGTGGGCTTTTACTCTCTGGGTTTTACAGGAACCCAGTTTGGTTTTTGGCAGCTCCTGTTTGTTTCTAAACGGAGCCCATCTGCGGCGAAATAACAAAAAGAACCCAAGGAAACAGATAAGGAGAGTTAAAAACCAGAAGCTGCACTTGAAATGTTGTTGGTTTGGTTTTTGGTTTGTTTTTTTTTTTTCCTTCCCCTATGGAAAAAATAAGATCCTTCCCTGTGGCAGGGCAGGATACAGGAGGCAGGGATTTGCTGTCGAGGGAGCGGGAGCTGCCGGAGTTTGTCATCAAGGAGAATAAAAACAACTGAACTGTCATTTGAGGGGGTAGTGAGGATAAAACCCAGCACAGCAGAGGAACAGGGAGGGGGGAGCAGGGCAATATCCCATCCCTACTGAGCAGTGATGCTGCTGGTGTGAGAGGAAGGACCTGATCCTGCTGTTTCCTTCCTTGCTGGCCGTGCTGTGGAGGGAGCAGAAAAGAGAAGCCCACCTTCCTCAAGCAGGGGGTTGGTTTTTCCCCATTTAACTCTGAGATAAATCTCTGCTGCTAAATTGCTGGCGCTGTTTTAATTCTCCCTGGCTCGCCACCTCCCGTCTCTCCCTGCTACCTCCTCCTTCTGCTTTTCTCCTTTATTTTTGTCTCCCTCTCCACTCTCTGCCTCTCCTCCATCTTTGTTTCTCTGTCAATCTCTTCCTTTTTTCCAAAGCTCCTTTTCCGTCCTCAGCTCTCCCCTCTCCTTTATTCCCTTTAAATTCATCACTTGCCTCTCTCTCCCAAGCCCTCCTCCTCCTCCTCTCTCAGCATCCTCTCCCTCACCGGGCTTTACAGCCTTTCCCCAGGGCCCTTCCAGAGGCTGATTTATTGGCTCACTTGGAGAAAATTTGGGCTGTTTTCAGCTTCTCCAAGATGCTGCAGGCGTCTGGGAGGCCACAAAAAAAGGCCACTGGGTTTGTTTGGAGCATCACTGCACCAAGTGCAGTAGTTTGGGCTGGGTGACCTCTCCCTTGGGCAGTGTGTTTGGAGAGGCAGGTTTTATGGGCTCTCAGCATCCTCTCCTTTTTAAAGCTGCCCTTCAGACATGAGCTCTCGAGCAAGGTGCTCTCCAGGCTTTGCTTGTTGAACGCCCTCGGCACTTAATAAGCAGCAACGAGTTGTAAAACCAGTGAGTGGAAGGATGCTCAGGGCCAGGAGCCCTGAGGTGGGGGATTTATAATGTTTATCAGCTCCGGGTTTGCCTCCGCCACTGACTGCTGCTGGAGATTTAGCAAATCCTTTAATCTCTTGCCTTCCTCAGTTTCTCCAGTCAGTTAAGTGAGGATAATGAGCCATAACTAACTTGCAAGCTGTCGAGGGAATGGTTTAATTAGCAGCTTGATCTTGCTAGGTGCTGTGGGGCTTCGGTTCGCATCGTGGTACGGGCACACACGTTCAGGCATGAGAAGGCTCCAAGGGGCTCAGGACCTGCAAGATATTTGACCACCTAAATACTTGGGATGCTCCAAGCTCCAGCTCACACTGAAGGGGCCCTTGGTGTTGTCTCCTAGGAGGGTAAAGTCCCCTTTCCCTTGGCTGTGCCCCACAGCAGTGAGGGGAAACTGGGGGGGTTGTAAGGGACCTCTGCAACCCATTGCCCCTTTTCTTCCCTTCCCTTTGCTCCTTTGCTTCCCTTTATCCCTTTCTTCCCCTTTCTGATCCTGAGAGGGTTAATTGCCTGGTGCATCTGCCAGCCTCAGGGCTTCCCAGCCAGCCCTGCTCTTCCAGGAACAGAGGCTCTTGGTTTTCAGCTCTCTGTCATAAATCCAAGAAAGAAAAAAGGAGAGAAAGAAGGGAGGAAATCTATTCCTTCCAGCTGCCTCTGGCTTACGTGGCCGATCAGATACGGTGATTTCTTTAGGAGGAGGCAGGAGGTAAAGCCAAGGTAGGGGAGGAGGAGAGGTACAGAGATGCTCCTCAGACCTGGGGGTCAGCTCTGGGCCCTCCTATGGGCATCTTCTACCCTCCCCTCTTGCATTATCCAGCAATGAGCCTTCCTCTTTCCCCCATTTGGTGGCTTCCTTTGGCTGCTCTCTAGAATCTGGCTGCATTTCTTTCACAGGGTGGAAAAAAAGCACTCAGTATTATTATGGGATCTCATCTGACTTTTATTGGGGGTGTCTGTGTCTTCTCATCTCCATCGGGTTTGTAACAAGACTATAGATGCATGTTGGATGTATTTGTTACTGAGCCCAGCTCTCCTTGCTGCATCTGGGATCCATCCCACTTCTCTCCCTTTGAGAAGGAAAGAAGCTCTTGAAATCTCCCTCCGGAGTGACCTTTTTCTCCCCAGCTTCCCATGAGCAAAAGGACGTGGTGTGACCCATCCACTCAATCCCATAAATCGTTTTTGCAGACATGTAAAAATATCGGTTAAAAATACTTCATCCCTTTTAAAGAGAAAAATAAACAGTTTCTCTCATCATTATACGGTTTCTAGGAAGAAAAGCACAGTTGGTATTGACAAAGCTTATAAAGGAGGGGGGAGGAGAAAGAAGAAAACCCAAACCCAAGATGCTGAACTTCTCACTGAACAACTTGCCTTTGATATTTGCAGATGTGCAATTTGCTTCTTGTCAGATTTGGTGTGAGATTCCCCTCCCCAAGGCACAGGGATGAGCAGTTGGCTTGAAATCATCAGCTGAAAACCTTGTGGAAGCTGCTGAGTGTCTTGGTGGTCAGTTGGTCTCTCCAGAGGGTGATTCACTGTGCCCTGAAAAGTCACCCAAAGCAAGGGTCCTCATTTAGAGGGTGCTTTAGAGGGCTCTGCCAGCCCAGATTGCTCCATGCTTGGGGTTGACCATTGCTCTTCGTCAGCTCTGGGGGGAGCTTTGGATGTGAACCTGCAGGAGGTTTCCATTTGGAAGGGGCTACAGTGAGCTGAGCTCAGCAAGGTGCACACCTGGGGTTCTGCAAGAAGTGTTTTGCCATTCCAGAATTCCCTTTCCATCAGCTGGGATTGATTTTGAGACATGAACTTGGTTTCTCTTGTGACCTGGAGTCGACTGTGAGCTCCGTCGTGTTTCAAAATAGTCTGAGAGCCATAGAAATGTGAGGCCTTGTCTTCTGTCATTGAAACATTTTCATTCTTTCACCTTCCTGGGCTTATTGCCTTTAAGTTGTGCTGATGCCTTTGAAGTAGGGATGAATTTTAGCCACGGAGTGTTCATCTGGGGGTGTAGATCCACGTTCAAAGGAGGGAAGCATTCACTACATTTTCTGTTTCTGCTCAGCCTGTTACAGGGTTGGACCCAAGCTGTGAAATTCAGATGTAAATTCCTCCTAAGCCAAGGCATGGTTTGATCACCCAGCTTTTAAGCTGGTGAGCAACAGCTCAGGGGAGGGAGGCTTGGGGTGCTTTCATGAGAGACAGGAGGGACCACTGACTGCCTCCAGAGACCCTGTTGGGAGTGGGATTGGCGTGCCTCAAATCTCTCCATCCCCAGCTTCCCAAATCTGGGCTTAAAAAATGCAATTTCTGCCTCTGACATGAAGCAGGGACGTCGAAGAAGCACCAAGTTCTGCTGGAAATGATGGGAATCAACTGGGATTCCAGCGTAGAGGGAAAAAACTACCATCCAATGCTCTGTCACCACCTTGAAAGCATCTACAATGAGGGACTCTGTCCCTACAGAGTTCCTCACCTTGTATTTTGGTTGGTGGCCTCGCTGGCAGAGCCACCCTCCCCCAGTGCCCAGTTGGCCGTAGCCACAGCTCCCCAGCTGCCTCCAGTTACATCCCTGAACTGGGATTACTGGGAGCTGAGCATCTTCAGCACCAGCTGCAGGGGAATGGAGGGGGAGAGGAGCAAATGAGCCGTGCAGACGTTGGGAAGTGAATTAGCCTTTAAGAGTGTTTTTCTGTGGCGAGGCAGGCAAAGGGAGAGGGAGGGGGGGGATGCTGACAGCATCCCTCCAGCAATCCCTCTTATTTACCCAGGGATTGAGAGGAGTTTGTTCTCTTCTGGTGGATCGAAGGCTGCGGAGATGGCAGAACCTCCCTGGGTGCGTGGTGGGGCTTAATAATAAAGGATGAGTCAGGTCTTCCATGTTACACCAGGCTGAAATAATAAATGAAGCAAAATTAATCAAGGTGAAGGGAGATCCGGATGACCCGATGCAGGGAACTCGGGAGCAGCCCTGCAACTGTCAACACCCAACAGAAATGAAGTTGTTTCTAAAAACCAGGTGGAGAGGAGCCTCTAGATGGTCCACTCCCTTTAAGCAGTGTTATTTGATCAGATATTGTGTTAAATACTCCACTTCCCAGGGAGTTGCCCATGGCCAAGAAACTTCTCTTAGAGAAGTCATAGTGCTTCACAGTTCTGCTCCTGTCTGGTGTGGGGAAGAGGTGAGGGAAGGTGGAAAAGCAAATGTAACAGAGCTGAGCATCTTGAGTGATGCTGAGTAGGTGCAAATTGCAGCTGATCCTGCCAGCCTTGTTTTTCTTCACGCTGTGTGTATAGGGAAGGGGAGAGAAACAGGATAGATCCCAGTGACTTCTTCTTCTGCTTTAGCTTTTGGAACAGACAAGCCCAGGCCCAAATGCACCGGGTTTGTTTTTTTTTCCATTTAGAGGGTTCAGAGCAGCCTTGTGGGCTTAGATGTTCATCGTCCTTTGACTTGCAGTGGGCTTTGGGTGCTCAGCTGGCAGATCCCTTTGCAGATCTCAGCTTGAAGCCTTCTGACTTTCCTCTCCAATGAGGGCTGCATTTAACCTTTCCTCTTGTCTGAAGCAAGCACATCACATTAGCTCATGCACGCAGATGGAAAATTGAAGAGGATCTTTGCCCTTTTCCTCCTGGTAACGTAACAACTCCGGGATCCCCCGTAAAAGCTGGATTTCCCTTACAAAGCAGTTGATGGCAACAGATCTACAAGGTAATTGGAAAAGTAGCCAGGTTTGAGATGAAAGGTGTTCCATCAGCTGAGACGTGTGCCGAAAGCTTCCCCTCTGGCTGCTTTACATAATGCTCCGAGCCATTTCAGGAGTGTTGGGAATCCCATAATGCAAATAACCCCCGAGCCTATATAATCAAATGCCTTCCCTTGATCCGGGATGAGTGCAGAAGGAAATTTGCCACATGTTTTATCCAGCTCAGCAACGTCTCCTCCGCAGACGGAATTGCTAACAATATTCCGACCTGTTGGAGCACAACATTGAAACGTAGAGAAACAAGACCTGCAGCCACGTTCTGCAATTCAATCTCCTCTTTATTGCAGCAGTGGAGGTGTGCTGCATATTAGCAAGGCTTTTTTCCCCACGACTAACCTTGGCTAGGTCTCATTACCCATCACCCAGCTCTACTGGGGGTCAGTCCCCGTGGGTCCTTGCCCTGTCGATGGGAAGGTGACTCACTTCCCATCCTGCTTGGGGACAGAGAATCACAGAATGGTTTAGGTTGGAAGAGACCTCCCAGATCATCCAGTCCAATTTTTGACCAACACCATAAGCTAACTACTAAACCATGCCCCTAAGGACCAGTGTTGAGTCAACATTGGGCCCCACAAACCTTGCCCTGCAAAATGTCTACCTTGAATTCCCACCCATGGCTGAATGGATTTACACCTGGTGGGAGAGGACATGCTGCTCCCCCCTGATCTGCACTACTGGGATCCTTCCAGAAACCCACAGTGCCACGTGGGTTTCAGTGCCCCTCTGCAGATTTCCCCTCGCTGTGGATCTGTGCTCTAATCCTTTTCTTTCTTCTTTTTCCCCACACACACACACTTTTATCTTCTGGAGGAGAACAGTGTATCTCTTCCCTGCTTGGTAGTTTCCTTTCTGTTCCTCGATTGAATTATACAGAGGGTGCACTTGAGTGATTTTTAAATCTAAATGAAAATGTAAAGAACCCTTTGCCTTAGTGCCGCGTCCTACAATAAGGCAAATTGTTTAACTTCTCTGCACCTTCAACTGCCCCTAATTGATTCTTGTAACCCAACTGTGATTTCTAACATGCTCGAGCCAGAGAAATCTACCAGCACTAATTCAACACGGGGAGTGTGGGTGCAGTGTTTAATGTCACCAGGAGATCAATGTCGAGCACCCACCACCCTCCCCAGCCACAGCTCTGGGGCAGCAAGTGCTGGAAGTGCAAACTTTTGCTAAAAACTTTGTTTCCCAGGATACAAAAATAAGTTTTTCAGTTTGGTTTTTTTTTTTTTTTATTTCATCCTCCTTTCCCCCTCCACCCCATGTGTACTTGCAGCTCTTTCTTCCCATAGAAATCCCACGGGACCAGGCTGCTCTTCGGGGAGCAAAGATTAAAAGCATTTTAGATAAACCTGTGTTCACCATACCCCTGCTTGCAAACCCCAGGATGTTTTTTGGCATTCGGATTCAGCGAGTGGTTTGGGCAGAGGTTGAATCTTGTTTCTCTGCAGTGGCTTCCCTGAGCCTCAGCCCTGCTGTGCTCAGCAGGGATCCAGGAGCTGTCTCCAAGGATGCTTTCACTCAGCATTACAACTTGTATCCTCTTGAGTTCTGCTGTGAATAGAAGTGCTTTTTTTTTTCCCCTCCCTTTTTTTTTTTTTAATGCTGAAAATATGAGATTTCTGGATATCTTTGGCTTCTTACTAAGTGGGATGAGAGTATGGACCCCTGGGTCTCTGCCAGCTCTGCTGGGAATAGCAGGAGGCCCTAGAAGGAATCCAGCCAGGTCTCTGGAGCCATGGAGGGGTTGGCCATAATTTCTCTCTTGCTACAGCTTGCTGGAAGCGTTAATGTTTATCTCCTTGCCCTGGGCTTTGGATGTCAGTGAACTGGAAGCTGTTTACCCTGGTCGTCCTATTTTAAATGAGGTAGGACTGGAGTAAAGGGTGTGTTGGTGGGAATGGGAACAAGCAGCATTTCCAGGCTTGGTCAGTGCTCTCCAGGTGTCCCCTTCCCCCCTTTCATTCTTTTCCATGGTGCTTGTGTCTCAGGAATGCCCTAAGACCAATATTCTGTCTCAAGATGATGGTTGGAGGCTCCTTTTTGGTCACATTTCAGCAGCTGAGTTGACACCAGGAAGCCAGCAGTGACCATGACACCTCAGACCATGTCCAGGCAGAGCCCAGCTTCACCTTGAGCTTTTTTTGGGTGCCCAGGCAGGTCTCTGGGTGCTGGTAGCTGTGTGATGGTGGGCAGGACATGGAGAGAGCTCCTCTCCCCAGGCAAACCTTGTAATTCCAGCTCCAGAGTTGTCTGCTGGAGCTTCTCTGACAGTAGCTGCACTGGGATTTGAAAGAACAGGAAAGAAACAGATGCTGGAGTCCGTGGAAGATGAGATTTTTGTAGAGAGAAGGACTAAAAAGCTTCGTTTTTTGTTTGGTTTTGTTCCTGTTTGTTTACTTTTTTACTTTTCCTGACTGTTTTTCACATTAAAAATTCAGGATATGTCTGTCTTCTGTTTTCTGGGAGGCTCAGAGGACATCTGGAGAACTTGTTAGGAGGATGTTGTTTGAGACATGATTTCTGTGGAGGGTGAGGTAGAGCTGGCTGTTTGAAACTCCACTTTTGGGGGTGGATTTTGTTGTCACCTCCTTTTTTAATGAATTTTTTTTCTTTTTTTTTTTTTGAGAAAACAACATGAAAGAGATGTCCTTGTTAAAACCTGCGCTGTGAAATAACACCTCAGAAAACCTCCCAAGTTTGGGGGGACCTCTAATGAATCTCCCCAGGAGACAGAGCTCTGTGCTGATATTTTGTCTGAGGTAATGTGACAAATGAAGAGGCAAGTCAACTATCAAAACCAATTTTTTTCCAGTTAAAAAAGCAGAGAACAGGCAACCTCAGACCCCAGCTTTCTGTATGCACTGCTTGTAAGTCAGGAAGAAAAAGGCAGTACCCCGCTTTTTTCCATTAAGCTTCTTCTATAATGTATTAATAGAGAATTATATCCTGGCTATAGGATTATTAAAAAAAGGAGAGAGATAAAAATGATAGAAATGAATCCGTATGCTATTATCTGGGTGACAATAGATACACTTAAGCCTTCCAGCCCTGACCTTGGCACATGTTTCATCTCAACTCTCAGCGAGTCTGCAATTGATACACTGACACTTACCATTAATATGAAGAGCCATCATCTTCCCCCAGGAGCTCCAGGGGATGGGAAGGAAGGATTTTGCCCATGCTTGGAGGGACAGAGCAGGACCTTGTCTCGTCTTGGTGCAAATCCTTCCGTCTCCCCCCCCCCTACGCCCGTGATTTATTTTTGTTTATTTTTTGGTTTTAAATTAAATGTGCTACAGATTTTTTTTTTTTTTTTTTTTTTTTTTTTTTGTGCAAGGCATGCAGCAGGCTGCCTGCCTTCTCCCTCTTTGCCCCTTGTTGCCTACCCCAGGTCAGGGACCAATTTACATGAGGAGAAACCCTGCAGATCTCTGTCCTAAATACCACCTTGGTACTGGGGCTGCCCCCAGCTTGATGGTTGCTAGTAAAAAAGATTGGGTGTGAGTGAGACCAAAACTGAGGGGGTTTCTCCCATTTATTCAGCCATGTGTGCCTTCCCATATCTGGTGGCAGCTGTGAGCTTTTCCCCCTGGTGCTCAGCATCCCTTGCAGAGGGATGTTCTTCATCCCATGGCAGAGGGATGTTCTTCATCCCATAGCAGAGGTGGTACCTGTACTTCCCATCCCTCCTCTGGTAGCTTCCCCCTGCCCAACGGGGACTCCCCTGAGCTTGGAGAGGGAAATTTGTTTTCCAGGACCCCACCACTCTTGGTCTCGGAGTTTGGAAAGAGGGGAAGTTGCTGCTGTGGACTTGTGTCCACCAAGAGCTGCTGCTGGGCAGCAAATCACATGGTGGAGGCCAAAAGGTTTCTCCTCCCCCTTCCTACCACAAACCAAGTTTGTTTAGCCCTTGGGCTACTCTGAATATTGAGATGGAGAAAGAGCTGTGGAACGCAGTGGCCACTCTGCTGTGTTCCTGCTAATGCAGATATCATTTGATCCGTGTGATCCTCTGTGAGAATTAATAATGAGGAACCTTTCACCAGAGTGAAACCAACCAACTGTGTTAGCTGAGAGCTTCAGGTGGGAGCTGGCTGCAAGCAGGGCCAGGGATTTGGAGCCATGCCTGCAGATCAGCTGTGCCCCTGAGATGCTGCCCAGGGCTGGGGAGGATGCAGAAAACACGGGGTGATGGGGGGAGGGATGGAGAAGGCAAGCTGGCACCTTTCCTTCCACCTGAGCAAAGGGTTGCAACAGCCCCTGGTGCCTCTCCCAGACCCCTGCATCCCAAAAAGGAGGGCTTGGCCACAGCACTTCCCCATCCTCATGCTCTCAGGCATGTCCATGGGATGCTCTCTTCCTGCTCTTGGGTGCGTGTGGCCGTGGTGCCAGGTGCCAGGCTTGAGATAGAGCATCCAGCCTGGCCACAAAGGGATAAATGCAGGATAGCCAGGAGGACTTCAAAAACCTCAGCATGGTGGCTTAGCTGCCTCCAAACACTGTGTGAGCTTTTCTTTGTCTCTTATTTTATTTATAACCTTGGTTGTCCTTTTTTTTCTTTTTTTTTTTTTTTATTGTTATGATTACTCCTGCCGAGCTGTAAAGTCATTGAGGAAGAAAAAGAAAAAAAAAAAAAAGAAAAATAAAAAGATTAGGGCTAATGTGCCAGGCAAATTAAGCTAGCTTGTTATCATCAGCTGCTTCTCCTGTATCCTCTGCTTCCTGTGGCTTTCTCTCCCTGGTCCCCATGTACATATAGATGCTCTCCCTCCTCTCAATTTCAGTGTCAGGAACTTTATTGGCATGACAAGATATACTGTGTTGCTGGAGTTAATACAGTCTCAAGTGTGTATGGCTGAGAGAGGTTTTCACAGTAGTAATTGGGTTTTATACAGTGTGTCCAGTTCTATATTTGGTGGCTGAGGCACAGCTATATCAGGAAGCCATTTCTGCCACCTCTGCTTGAATTATGCAGATGAATTTTTCCTTCCATTTTTAAGGGTGAAATAGAAGCAGTTTGTGCAGCTGGTTTGCTCCTTGCCCCCCTCAGCCGTGAAGGATCAGACTGTGCCAGCTTGGCTCTCCTGATAATTTCTGCTCCATCCCTGCTGGGATGGGGACACTTTCCCAGGGAGGCAGATGGAGCACAATTGGTGTGGCTGAGCCTCCAGAGGGGACCTGGGAGCATCTTTGTCCCTGGTGCTCAGCTGTTGCTTGGTCCAGGTGTTGCCAAGGTGGAACTGCTCCAGGAGAACCTCATTGATGTCCGTGTGGAACTGGGACTGGCTTCCCTCCATAGCTCTCCTCCCCATCCTCACTTTGCTTCCTATTTATTGCCCTCTTTTGGGGTTTTCCTTGTCCCCCCATCACCTTCAATCACTCCCTGGAGCCTTATCCTGGTCCCTTATCCCATTGCAACTCCCCCAGCAGGGAGGACCACAGCACAGGGGCTGTTTGCAGAGCTGAGGAACAAACAGGACCGAGGACAGACCCGGCACCTTTGCTCCGAGAGGCGATGAAAGACAGCAGGATTGGAAATTATTTTATTTCAATTAGATTTTAATTAGCCGCTGTCTCCGAGCCATCGGATCCGTTGCCAAATAATTGAAAAGCAACAATATTTGCATGTGGAGCCTCGAAGAATAGCGGCGTCTGATCTCTGCCAGGGAGGGTTGGAGGGAGATAATTCCCAAGGTCAGCTGCTCCTCGTTGGTAGTTCAGCCTGGCCAAGGTTCCTGCAAATAACCCGCTGGAGCCTCACGCTAATTTTACAGCAAATTAATGCCGAGCCGGCATTTGTATGGATTTAATTAGCAGGCAACACAAACTTTTATAAACCTTTTGCAGTGGCAATTTAAAGCTGATTGCCAAGTTATTAAAGGCAGCCATGGCAGGCTGCTTCCAGGAGCCTGCAGGGACCGAGGCACGGGGCTCTGCAGCCTGTTGGTACTGCCCGAGCTCTTCACAGTGGGGGAAAATGGGCAAAGCCCCTTCCAGCGTGCTGGAGATGTGTGATTTGGGGATGAGCTGAGGGGCTGATGCGCAGTCACCAGTCTGGTGTTTGCTCCATGCCCGGAGCTGTGCCTTGCTCCTGCCTTCCCCAGCCCGCTGCATCCTTCTAGGAATTCAGAGCATTCTTCTCCACCTCAAGGATGCTCTTCTGCCCGTTTCCAGGTGGCTGCTGCATGGTTTTTACAGCAGCTACAAATAGCTGGGAGGTGGTGCAGCCCATAAAAGCCAGTGCTCTCCTCCCAGCACAGGCAGACAGAGCAGTTTATGAGCAGGTCTGTTGTCTGTGGCAGTAATGGGGTGTGTGGTCCCCAAAGAGAGCTGCTAGAAATCACAAGATCATGAGTTTCACAGTAGATATCTATAGCTGGTGACACAGAGAAGCCAAACAAGTGGGTTAGTGGCCTCGGTGGGAAGTGTGGGTTACAGCTCCTGTAATTCAGGGTGGGCTCTGGGTGTCTGTCCAGGCGTGGAGGAAAGAGCCCTGCAGCAGCTGGATGAAGCTGGCTGGCTGGCTGGCTTCATTAGAGACATGAAAAATATTTATACGCTCTGGAATGGTGGGATTCCTTCTTGGATGCCTGCAGAGTGAGGCCATGGCTTACTTTGCAAATAATTGCATTTAAAACAAACCTATATGTATAGGTGTGCGTGTACAGATACATGGGAAAATGTATATTTAAGAGCAGATTTAATTGCCACCTTGCCTTGGTAAAAAATGGGAAATAACAGCTTTTAATCACAACGTGGTGAGTCTGGGACACTCCTGCAGTCAGCCAGAGAGACTCTCTCCTCCATGCTCCCCTCCTCACATGTTGGCAACTCCTTAACAAACCAAAATGGGAAAAGCCCTATTTGCTGATTACATTTCTCACAGTGAGGCTGGGGGGGGGACTAACCACGGGTGCACTTTTTCTTCCCTTTTTTTTTTTTTTAATTTCTTTTTTATTATTATTTTATTTTTTTATTATTTTTTTATTTTTTTATTTTTTATTTTTTATTTTTATTTTTTATTATTTTTTTATTTATTTTTATTTTTATTTTTAAAGTTTATTTATTTTTTATTTTTTTATTTATTTATTTGCTACCAGCCTTCTAGTTAGAGCCAGTCAGACAGCCCAGGTGCTGCTGTTGGCTGCTCTGGGTGATGAAGG
>JAAWXA010000044.1:3446796-3471487 GCA_038090715.1 Florisuga fusca
TTACTAGGGAGAGCAGAGGGGGTGTCTGCAAACTGGCTGCTCGGCAGATTTCCTGTGAAAAGTGTCTCACTGAACTCCAAATGTCATCAGTCAGCAGCAGCTGAACAGCCTCTCCGAAACCTCCGAGTGGGACGTCTGCCCTGGTTCATTACAGCTGTCATCCTCCCGGTGCTTGGGTTTATTTTTTTTTTTAATTTTTGTTATTTTTTATTTTTTTCTTTACTTTTGTTTTTATTTTTTTTTGTTATTTTTTTTTTTTAATTTTTTTTTTTTAAGTTTATTTATTTTTTATTTTTTGTTTATTTATTTGCTACCAGCCTTCTAGTTAGAGCCAGTCAGACAGCCCAGGTGCTGCTGTTGGCTGCTCTGGGTGATGAAGGGGCCAGCCCTGCTTGGCTGGCTGGTGCTCTGTGTCGATCTGGAGTCGCTCCACGGGTTTGCATTTGTCTGACATAAATGGGAGCAGAGCCTGGCTGCCTTCAGCCCCCTTTCCCTGGGAGCTGGAGGAGAGCTCTGATTAATGATGGATTGCAGGTATTAATTTGCCACATGTAAGAGGTGTCCAAGGACAAGTCTGAAATGGCTCTTGCGCATCCAAAGGGAGTCGGGTGGACCTGATGGATTCAGGGGGAGCTGAGCACCAGCAGACTCCTTTCCTTTCCTTTGGGAAAGGTTTGATGTGGCTGCATAGACCCGGATGACTGTGGGTTTATTCTCCCCTTCCCTTCCTTCCACCTCTGGGCCCCAAAGACACAGCCTGGTTTTCAGGGATGCTGGGCTGGCATTTTTCCATGCAGATTGAAACTATTGGGTGTCCAGCATCTTTCTCATTGAATTGTTGAATTGTTCTCATTGAATCATTGAATTGTTTTGGTTGGAACCCTCTTTAACGTGGGGCTGAGATGCTGAAGAGGGTGTGAGGTAGGGTATGAAACCCCAGGAGTTCTGGCACCATCCCCTGCAGCCCACAGAGGTGATGGGCAGGATGAGGCGTGGATGCTGGCATCTTTGGAGGAGTAATTTTGAGATCTTGGGCAGAAAGGGAGCAGCTTTGAGATGTTCTGGGCTTTGAGAAAGTAGCTTCTGCAATCCAGAATCATTTCTGTCTCACTGATCCCTTCTGCAAACCTGTGCCCTGATCTCCTAGAGGGCGAGGTGGCAAAGGGAGTGCTAAAAAAGTCAGGAACACAAGAGCAGAAGAGCTGAGGAGATATTTCCAGATGGGTGTGGGTAGGAAAAAGAGAGAGAATGCTATTTGCAGCCTGCAATTAAAATAAATCTGAGCAGGAGAGGAGATGGCAGTGCTGAGTCTGTTGATGTGTCTGAAGAAGCAAATCTGGTTCCCCTCGGAGCTGACACCACTGCAAGGAGCACCCGGGGGGGTTAGGGAGCAGCATCAGGAGGGAGGTACCACGACCTGTGCAAGCATCTCAGTGGCCACCAATGACTTTGTTTTGGGTGCATGTGTGCAGAGGGGCAGGAAGAAGGACAGGGGGTGGGTGTGTTGAGGGTGGGGGACTTGGGGGGGGAATGAAATGGGAGCAATTTACCCATTTGCTGTTGTGAGCACCACCGAGTTGTCAGGTCTGAGCAGCAGCCAGTGCTGCCCTCGGCGTTTCAAGAGGGGAGATGAGGGATGAAAACCCTCCCTCGGGGGGGTAGAGGATTCACACTCCAACACCCCCCACCCCTGCAAGTTTTAAAAATAACTTCTTGGTAATCAAGCTGCTGCCATTGTGCTCTCCTGTGCTGCTGGTGCTCATCAGTCCCTTGGGGTATAAATAGCTGCTGACAGAGCCACTCGCTCTTGCTGTGACGTCCCCATCACTGTGGTGGTGGCACAGACATGGCCTGGCACACACAGCCTTGGCATGGACCCCCCCGGAGAAGGCAGCAGCCCCAGGGCTGGGGCACCCACCCACCTGTGGGGTGTTGGGAGGGAGAAATGCCAAGGAGGTGGAGCAGGGAGCAGGGCTTGCACGTTGCTTTTTGAGGTCTTTCTCTTTCCCGAGCTAGGAATGAGAATCTGGTCTGCCAAGTGTTACTCCTCATGTCCTTCCCCATCCTGTATCCTTCAGGCTCGGGGACTTCAGGCCCCTGGTATAACAGGAGAGGAAAGGAGGGAGATGCTGGGTTTGCCAAGTTTGCAGACCTGGGTTTGCAAACCTCCTGGTGCTGTTTGCAGGACCCGAAGGCAGCAAAGGGAGATGCAATCTCGTTTCTTCCCGTATGTCAGAAGTTGTTACAGAAAAGAGAGCAATCGATGTCTCTCCGTGTCCAGTGCAAGAGAGAACAGGAAGGAATGGGATTAATTTGCAGGAGGGAAGATCAAGGTTAGATATTTGGGAATGGCAAGCTCTCTGGTAGTGAGGACAGCAAGAGAGATTGGTGTGTCTCACTGTTTTTAGGAGCAAGGGAGGGAAATATCTATCAAGGAGACGCTGGGTACAGTGGAGCTTGGGTTCAAGGGTGAGGTCCTTGTCTTGGTGTCGTCCCTCCCCTCGCTGCTCTGATATGATGCTTATTAAGGAATTACTAGGGAGAGCAGAGGGGGTGTCTGCAAACTGGCTGCTCGGCAGATTTCCTGTGAGAAGTGTCTCACTGAACTCCAAATGTCATCAGTCAGCAGCAGCTGAACAGCCTCTCCGAAACCTCCGAGTGGGACGTCTGCCCTGGTTCATTACAGCTGTCATCCTCCCGGTGCTTGGGTTTATTTGTGGCTGTGGTGTTGTGCACAGAGAGCCTCTACTTTACTTTTTTGGATGTGAAGGCTTGGCTCTGGGGGCTGGGAGCTGAGAAAAGTTTCCATCTGAAGGCAGAGGTGGTGTCAGCACCTACCATGGTTTCCCAAAGCCGTGCAGGGATAGCACAGTTCTGGCAGCCCCAGACCCTCTCTGCAATCTCTGGAATCTCTGGCTTCCTTGAAAACCCAGAACTCTCCCTTGCAGCTTCCTTCCTCACTGTGCCTTGTTTGCAAGACCTTGGAGAAGATGGAGGCTTCACAGCAAGGTTGGACAAGGGATGAGGAGGGGACCAGGGGGACTTGTGAAGCTGCAGTCTTCGTGGTGGCTGTGGCTTGTCTTCCTCCCATGCCAGGTGGTGGTTTGGAGCAGATGGGTAACCCACGTGTCCCCTCGGGCAGGTGTGCAGCTGACAGCAGCTCCTCCACTTCAGCAGAACCTTTTTTTTGCCTCCAAGAGGGGATTTCTTGAGACCTCCGCGATCCCTGTGTATGGACATTTGCCTGAACTCCTTCCCCATGGCTCACTGCAGGGTTAAAGTGTATCCCCACTGCAGTCAGAAAGGGCATAAAATGTGGAGCCAGGAAAGAAGAAACCTAATGGGTGTGTGATGAAAGGAGATGCCAGGGGTTAGATGGATGAATAGCGGGAGGATTCGGAGGGGCTACAGAAACACATCAATACATGCATGAGGAAGGGAGATGAATGAGAAGATTAATTTATGATGGCTCCTCTCTATTATTATCCTGAGTCGGAAGCACAGATCTGGAAAGTCTCCAAACCTGCCCTGGTGCCACAGGGTTAATACCAGACCAGTGGCTCCACCAAGATCCCCTGGGCTTGGAGCAGGATTAAGGTGAAGAGCAGCTGAAATCTGAGGTGGGCAGATAGGGGAGTGAGAGATAAGAGGGTGAGCAGCAGGGTTAGAGGGCTTCGTGGCTGGGATTAGCAAACCATGATATGGGCTGGAACCAGCTCAGGGGCATCTGAGCAGGATTATCATTCAGGATGGCTCCAGCCAAGAAGCCTGGATCTGGTTTAGGAGGGAGGAGGCAGCTCCTTGTTGTTTATATCACTGGATGGGGTGGGCTTTCTGTTTGCTGTGCTCTCTCCTGTCTGGACTGTCTGGTTTGGGCAGCTGCATCTAAAATCCCTCTCTGCCCCAGAGGTGCTTCAGCAGTTGAAATCTAGCAGAGGTCTGGGAAACCTCTGCTGCCCCGGAGCTGCTTTGGATCCTTTATAATAAAGGTCTTGATTGAGTCTCAGGAGCTGGGGAGTGTTGAAGGATCTTGTTTTGTGTGAATCTTGAGTTAAGACCAAAAGGAGAGGTTATTTTGCTGTTTGCTGTAGGTCAGGAGAGTAAGATGGGGTGATGGCCAAGCAGCTTCTGATGTTACCTGCCACGGAATGGCCCTTTCTCCTTGTTGAGGTGAAGCAAGTGGCTCGCAGGCAGCTGCTTGCCATGCTGTAGCATTGCTGCTGCCATTCAGAGGAGGTTGAGCAACTCAGGAAAGCTAAAGCAGCACTTCACAACCAGGGGTGAGCCCTGAGACTTGTTGTAAACCACAATCATTAGCTGTGATCCTCCCTGGAAACCTCCGGAGCCTTTTCCTTTCCCCGCTCCTGATGCACACCAAGCACAACATTCTCCCTCCAGCTCTGCAGCCTGGGAGGGCTGAGCAGGATTTTTCCTTTCCAATGACACAGAGGGGGGAAAACATACAAAAAAAATCCCAAACCCCAAGCAGGTTTGTCTGCCAGAGGCAGGAGAGTGGGGCAGCACCCAAGGAGGGATGAGCGCTCATCACCGTTTGTTTATTCCCCACTTTAATAATCGGCTGATTAAGTTGCATTTTTATTTGGTTTCGGTGGCAATCAGAGCTGTAATACCCACTCACACCTTGTAATTACCATTAATTTTTTTCAGCTCTGCTCAGGCCGGGGTTGGCAGGGAAAGGGGGTCAATCAGGTGGCAGCACTTTGAGTCTGGCTGAGCCGGGGCAGTGCCCCCTCCTCAGCTGGGACAGGCGGGGAGGGAGGAATTGGGGAGAAAGGGTGAGGAGTAGGGTGGGAAAATCCACCTTAAATCCCAGACAAAGGCAAGCCCGGCAAAGTGTTGGAGTCAGCACAACAGCCGGTGCCGAACCTAATTACCATAACGATGTGAAAGAGCCCAATCAGCAATCTGGGGCTAATCTTTCATGTATTACAGGTCTCTCTTTCAGAGCGCTCCGCAGCTAAATTCATTTTTAATGAAGATATTCCTAGACTCACAGATAATTTCCCACCCTTTACAAGGAGGGTATCAGAGCTCATTAAGCTGGTCGTTCCTCTTTTAATATATATATATATATGTATATATCTGGGTGGGTGTGTATAAATATCCCAGTTGTTCAGGAGGCCAATGCCAGTGCCAGCAGCTGCAGAGGGAAGAGATTCCCGGTTGCAGGGAGGAAGGGATGCTCACTGCAGAGGGACTGCCTCTTGCCAGGAGAGTTTGCTTCCTGCATCTCCCATGGGTTTAGATGCTTTTCCCCTCTCCTGCTGTGGCCAGCATATAGAAAAATAAAATTAAAAGCAGGGAGGCAGGGGGGGTGGCTGAGGGGCAGCAGGGAGCGTGAGGATGGGTTGTGGCAGGGCCAAAGCGATGGGTGCAGTTATTGCATCCTCAGCTGTGACTCTAATTGTCTTGTTGCACCAACAGTGATTTCCTGCACTGCTTTCTAAAGTGCTGTCAGGTGGAATCTGGCTGGAAATTAATGGGGAAGCTGAGGCTGACCTGCAGAGGATGAGATATTTTGGGAAGGGAGCGGGGTGATCTGCTCCCACTCCCCCTGGTGTTTGTCTCCTCAGGATTTTGGCTTTTGTGGGGAGCAGGAAGGGGGGGGAGGAAAATGGGGAGATTGACTTTAATGCCTTGGACATCTGTCTCCTGACAGGAGGAGGACAGGGAGGGTTTATTTCCAATTATCTCTGTAGATGGGGCCAAATCCCAAGAGGGGACGAGGGAAACTGCAAGTCAAAATGAGGCCGGGGAATTGCAAGGGAGAAAGAGGAGCAGCGAGGGGGCTTGTCCAGAGCTGTGTCTACAAGAGCTGTCTTGCTCAATTATAACCTGCCCAAAGGGGAGAGTCTTTGAACTCGAGGGAAGAAGCTCTTGCTGTGTGCCTGTGAGCAGGAGGGTGTCTGAAGTCTGTGTCTGATGTCGTGGCAAGGCTGGGTTTATCTCCTGGGCAATTCGTTGCCAAGGCTTTGTTTGAGGATTGACAGTACTGGGAGCTCCTTCCCTCTTGGGAAGCTGTAAACTTGAAGATGGAAAGGACTCTGGAGCAGAAAGCTCTTTGAACTTTCTGTTAGGTTGTGTTAGGGCTGATCCCTTGCCTTGCAGGAACTCGCTTTGGCCCATGGCTGAGCTGGACTCTACCTTTGGGTGGCCAAATTTCCTGCTTCTCCAGCACCTCCTTCCACCTTGCAGGGAAGTTTGGGTTCTTCTTGGACTCATTTCTAGCCTTGCTTCTTCTCAGTGTGGGGGTGGCAAGCAGCACGTGAATGTCAGGGGAGATGAGGGGCAAAAAAGGCTTTTGTTCAAGGAAGGACCAGAAGTTTATGGAGAAAATGTCTTGGTGAGGGTGCTGGGAGCTTGGGCATCCTGGGGAAATCCTCCTCCTTCTTCAGCCCATCCTGAGGAGCTCCCAGGGTGAGGGCAGCAAGGGGTTGAAGAGGTCAAGGAGTTAGGTGGTGGCAGAAATTTGCAGGGATAATGAACACAACCAGGGATGTTTTTCTGTCCCTGGAGAGGGGCATTGACCTGTGATTAGAGTAGCTGAAGCTTTTACAGTCAATCAGGTAGGAAATCATATCCTTGGGAGGTTCAGAAATTGGGAAGAGCAGGGGGAGAGGGAAGAATAGCAGGAGGGAGGAGTGGTCAGAGCCTCTTGGAGCAGACCCACTGCTTTTTTTCCTTATTTTCCTCACCCATGTTCACTTTGAGGGTCCTCAAAGGGGTGCCCAAGGGGCTTTAGCTGGGCTTGGCTGGAAGGTTGGGAAGGTCTGAAGCTTTCCAGACCTGTGTCTGTGTCTTTCCAGACCATCAGTCCGTTGTCTTCTGTACTATGGATGTTTGGTGTCTGGATTCATAGCTGTGACCAAGAGATAGTTCCTCCTGTTGGACCTAGAGGTGTTCCTTTTGGAGTGGGTAGTAAAAACCCTGGAGTTTTACTGGGGCTGGGCTGAAAATCCATCCTTGGGCTGGTGTTTGCACTTTGAAAGTGAGCCCAGGAGTGAATAGATGGTGTGGTGGCAGCTGTAAATAACTAGCTGCTCTAACCAGGTGGCTATTATGGATTAATTCAGTAATTGGTCCATCTGGAGCATCTACTTACCATATGAATTTATCTACGTGCCTCCTAATGTCTTGAAAGGAGCTTTAGGTGGATGCATGCAAACAGCCAGGAAGGGAAAACTGGGAAGAGCTCGTTTAGCAAGGAGGTGATGGAGAGGAGGAAGGTCCTGGGATGAGCCATCAGGTAGGATGATACAGGGTTATTCTGGGGCAGATCCATTTTGCCTCTGGCATCAGCCCCACGGCTTCTCAGCGGGGTGGGTTTTTTAAAAAATATTTTAAAAATAGGGTGTTACTCTGTTGCCTGCTGTGCTTGGAGACCCATGGCAGGTGCTGACCTTCCAAGTCTTTTTGTGATTAAAACTCTTATTAATTTCCTGTGGGGCTGTAGACACTGTGAGGCTGTGAAGTGTTGGGAGTTCATTAACACGTGGGGCTTTAATTGGTTGGCAAGAAATCTCTCTCTGTCCTGATTTGTCTAAGGAATAAAAAATAAAGAGAAAGTGTGGGGGGGAAAAAAAAAAAAGAGACAGAAAGAGGAGAGAAAATGTTGTTGAAGTAAAAATAGTTGCAGCAAAGGTCTTCACAGTAGGAATAGATTTCAAGGCTCCAGTGGATTTATCAACCACAAATGATGGACCTTTATATAGAGATGCCGAGACAAGCTCCCAGGGAGAATCATCCCAATGGCACCTGGAAGAGTGTCAGGAAGGGGAGAGGGAGTAGGGGTTGAAAAACAAAGCAGGTGAACCCATGTGAGAGCCCCACAGGGTGGTGCCTGTGGGTGTGGGTTGGCACCACTGCAACCCCAGCTGCCACCAGCATTGGGGCTTGACCTTTCCTCTCCCCTTTTATGCACGTGGCATCACTGTTGGAACAGATTTAGATGGTTCAGGGAGCAGCATGGGGCAGGGCAGCAGGTGGGGAGGTCTTTTAGCCCTGGGTGGGGGGAGGCTGGCAACACATGGCCCTTTTATTTATTTAAACCTCGGTTGGAATAATATATGTTTGATTGCCCAGTTGATCTATCTGTGACAACTGTTAAAACACATGTGCATTGATTTTCTTTGAGGAGTGTATTTCTAAGGGTAATTTAATAGTGGTATCGAGCATCACTCTGACTGGGCAGGGAAAAGGCCGAGGGAGGGGCTGGGGGGATTAGATGAAGAAGAGAGAGACACTAATGGTGTTTCTGCAATGCAATTGCTTAGGTCAGTGAAAAGCTGTCACAGTTTAATGCACTCACTTGTTGGGGGTGTTATCATATAGAGGATTAAGCCATTCCAAAACATGAAAACAAGAGCAGCTTGTTAGAGAGGGAAGCTGTTAAAGAGCTGCTGCAAAGTTACGAGCGCTGCGTGGAGGGAGTTACCTTGGGCTTCTCCCTGCTGCTGGGAGCTCTGTGAGGCTGCAGGGATGCTCTGGTTCTGGCGAGTCCTCATCCCTCATCCTTTTTCCTGGAGGAGCTGAGCCTTGGTGTTTGCACGGGGATCTAAAAAGGTTGTAAAGCGAGAGGCACAGAAAGGTTGGGGCTTGGGTGTGGGTAAATCCCTGCGTCTCTCCTGGCTTTAAGCTGAGAACTGATGTGCTGCTGTGTCTTGCTGTAATGACTGACTTGGTTAGCAGCTGAATCTTGGGCTCTTTAGGCATGTTCTCCATCTGCCACGTCCAATATTCACAAGTCATCTTCCCAGAGCCTTAGCAAGTTTGCATTTAAGCTCTCTTTGAGGTTGTATTTTACTTTATCCCCTTGCTAGCATGTAAGCTCCTCTGTACCATGTGTAATATTTAGTCCTCAATCCAGTCGAGTTCAAAATGTCAAAAACCATGGAGCATCTCCTCCTTCTTCCCAGGAGGCAGTTGTTCAGCCCTGTAGATCTTGGCATGGAGAACGTTTTCTGTATTTACACTTGACCTAAATTCTCTCCCTCTCAACTAGCCATAGTTTTAGCCCTCTGGCACCTATGCCTCCTCTTTAGGGTTTCTTACAAGTGAAATACAGGTTGCAATAATTCGGGTACATTTATACATAACTTAACCAGGCTATAAATCCTGCTGGTTGACAAGGTTATTGTTATCTGGCTTCCGCCATGACCCACTGTTAAAATACATGACATAAATTACACAGAACATATCATACAACCCATTTTTCCTTGTATGAAGCCTGATAAATATTAATGGCCCATTGCTGTAGCTTTGTACTGCGGTAGTATTGGAGTCAATGAGGTTGATCCGAGGCATGATAATTACTGGTGGACATGGACCCTGGGCAGCTGCTGAATTAACTCTCTTTCCAAGCATGATGAGTTTCTGGAGCTCAAGATTGTGTCTCAGGGGTGGGTTTTTTGGCCTCTGATGTTTTGAACTCCATCAGAGACCCAGGCTGGTTGAGAAAAGAGTCAATCCACGGCTCTTCCCATTTCTTTGAAACTGATTTGTCCTCAGCTTGGTCCCAGGTAATACTGATGACACCAGTGCATCCTTTCTGTGGGATGTCACCTCTGTCCCCAGCCCCACATCTGCTCTTCCTCGTGCCCTTGGGACCCGTGGGCCTGCATCCCCCCTTATCTCCCCCATCGAAATTCACGGCGCCTGCCTCCTGTAAATGGCACTTTATCTGCTGGAAATGTGAATCCGGTCGGTAGCGTTGGCTCTGTCATGCTTATCAGAAATATATTATCAGGTGGGGATTAGACAGAGCCTCACACTCCTGTTGCTGTCCACGCCAGGTGAATAATGAATAATGAAAATTCCTGGGACCAGAGACAAACGTACTTGACAGGCAGGGAAGCGCCCGCGCCTGCCTTTCACTCACTTTAATGTGACAAACTTGGCTCCTTCAGAAATCTTTCCACTCCATTCACCATGCTGTGGCTTGCTCTGTTTTTTTTCTTATCTTTTCCCCTCCCCCCATCCCCCCTTTCCCGGCCCCTGAGCCCCTTTGCCATAGAGAAGGAGAGGGTGAGGATGGATTTGGGAGGCTACAACCCCATCAACTACCCCTCAGCCTGCTGGAGACCACCTCGGGGCCAGCTCACCTCCTGTTAGGGACACTGTGTGATTTGGGTCCTTAATCAGATTTTGAACTTTGATGTTGATGATGTAGTTAATTATAAGGTTTCAGGACAGGACAGAGCATGGCAGAAATGCTTCTCTGCTCACACAGCCTTTGATTCTGCAGCCACGCTGAGTTTGGTGCAGGTGAGAGGGAATGGATCATGTCTCCAAGTACCTTGGTCCTGCATCCTTCAGTGCTGACCTTCCCCAACCCCTCTGGTTTTGCTCCCTGCTCCCTCAGGCACTGCAGACATCCCAGTTGTCTTCAGCACTTGCCCTTTTCTCAAGGTGGGTGGATGCTGCATTTTATTCTGTCTCATGCCATCTGCAGCACCTCTCTCACCTCCCCTGCCTTGGACACAGAGAGACAACGTGCTTTTCCTGGGGCTGATCATCCTCTCTTTTGGCTTTGCTCCTTAACATGGTCAACACATGACAGGTCCTGCTGCAGCCTTTGGGTGCTCAGAGAGGTTTCCAGCCATCACTGTCCTCCTGGGCTGTGTTTCTTGTGTCCAATTCACATTGACAGATGGATGTGGGGGGCAGGTGGTAAGGTACAGCCTGGTGTGGGCGGCTCTGAAGCTCCTGTGTGGGCTGGAGCTTCCATCAGGGCTCTGTAGCTTCAGTAGGTCCCCCAAATATGGGGCTGTGGGGAGGAAGGGGTTTCTTCATGCCCAGGTAGGGGATTTTTCATGGCACTCAGGTTTGGCCTGCCTCTTGTCTCATGTAAATCAGCTGTGGCTGTGCTACCTGTACAGGCTGTCTACACGAGACACCACTCCAGCAGTGGGTTGTTGTGGGGTGGGTTTTTTTTGTTTGTTTGTTTGGTTTGGTTTTTTTGTTGTTTTTTTTTCCCTTGCAGTTGTCATCTAGAAGCATACAGTAAATTTTATGGACCCGGGTTTATCAAGCACAGAGGATGAGGGATTGAGCTGCCTGGCTTGAATCTGAAGCTGATGTTCTGGAGAGAAGGAGAGCTCTCAGACGAGCACTTCCATCACTCACTACCCACTTACTGGAGGAAGGAAGGCAAATGACCGTGTCCCAAGCTGGGGGGAGCAGAGAGCTCTGGTGCCAGCCATCCCCCCTCCACCTTCTCCTTGTCTGTCACTGCTGACATCTGTCTTTTTCCCAGCCTGTCTCTTTTAAAACACATCCTGCCTGCTGCTGGGAGGACAGCTCTGTGACATCCCTCCTGACACAGTCTTCCAGGATGCTTTACACGGACTCCGTGCCTCCAGCTCATCCTCCCAGCTCCACCCAGCAGAGAGGGGGGGGAAGGAGTCGTGAGCCCGCAGCACATCTGCTGCACAGTGTGAGGGTTTTGCCAGCAAGATCCCTGCTAATTAATGTCAAACTTATTTTAGCAAATAACACACATTACCTCGTCCTGCGGAAGGGGTTGGTGCCAACACCGAGCGCGACGGCTCCGGGGAGGCGGCAGCTCCGACGTGTTTTGGGTTTGGGGATGTGCTGGGGACTGCTCTGTTTGAGGGGATGACATAAAAATGCTCCTGGGGTTTCCTGCCTGGGACTCTTGGCCAAACACATAGTCCTGGCCACGCTTTCATAATGGTGAAAGTGGTTTGTGCTGCTGGCTGGAGCAAGGACAGACTCTGTTCTCGAGGTGTGCTCCTTTGGTCTTTGACTGTAGCAAGAGGTATGTTTGCTTTTATCCTCAAGAACATGATCCTCCTCATGTAGGGAAGCTGGAGGACAAGGCAGAGCAAGTCCCAGTCCTCTCCTCCCTCTCCCAGGGCTTCAATATTCAGTAACTCCTGCTTTCAGGGAGATTTGCCAGAGCACGGCTAGTTGACCACTACCCCAATTCCCTGACTATCACGGAGCAGAAGATGAGCTGGTGATTTATTATTAAGGCCAGAAAAAAAAGAAATCGGTCTCTGGCAATGCTAGCAGGGTCGCTTCTGAAAGCTGAGACAGCTCACCTGGTTTAGCAGAGCTAATATTTCAAAGATTGCCACTCTTAGCTGGCTATTATCATCCCCATTTTTCTTGTGAATCGATGGAGGCAGGGGGAGAAAACAAGCACAGTATTTACAGCCAGCCAAAAAAAAAAAAAAAAAAAAAACCTCTGATGTCTTTGAAGTGATGGCTGGAGGGACCTACTCCCTCTTTACCCCGTGTCCAGGCTGGAGGACACACTCTCTCTTGTGCTCTATCTGGAGGTGCAGGGGGAGTCACAGGAAAACTGAAGAAATTTGGGATTAGAGCTCGGAGGTGAATTTCCTTTTCCCCAGCAGAAAAAGGCTGCCTTTGTCAAGAGAGATGCTGACGTGTGAAACATCTGTTCTGTGCTAAAAAAAGAGGGGAAAAGGCGTAGAGGAGCAAAAAACCTCTAGAATTTAATATCCTCCTCCCCTTGCTCGTTAACCAGCAAAATGGGGGGAAAAAAAAAATTAAAAATTGTTAGCGAATGGGGTGAAAAAAAACCAACCCAAACATATAAATGACTAAACCAGATACAATTATTTTTCTGTCTGGGCAGCTGATGTTTTGGCTTTTGTTTCATTTGTGGGTGTCAGAATTGGTAAAGGGAAGATAACGTAACGTCTGGACTGGTGGAGTGCCAGCGAAACTGGCACAGAGAGATCAGTTGGACTGAATTTATTACAGCTTGAGGAGTAGGCTGGTCATGAAAATAACACACAGGCTGAGCACTCCTGACCTGCTTGGTCAGAGGTTGTCTGTGGAACCCCCAAATCAGCCCCGTTTGCATGAAGGGAGCTTCTGGTTACCCCCTGGCTGGCTGTGAGCCCGTTGTGGTGCCTCTGGGCAGGGGAGGTGGCAAGCTGGGAGGAGGCAGAGGGAAGAGCTGAGCAGTAGATGTGGAGCACTCTCAGCAGATGCCAGGGCTGAACTTTCTGCCTCACTTGAAGTGAGAGGTGATATTTCTCCACAGGCTTGGAGGAGGAGGAGGAGGAGGAGTGAAAGCCGGAGCAGAAGCTGTGATTTTGTGTAAGGGATAGCACATCAGGTGGAAATTAAATGCCTCTTTGCCTGGGGAACATCTCCCCGTTGCTCTGCTGAGCTTCCCTGTCCCCAGGGGTGATGCCTGGTGTTGGTTGCTCCTCAGGGCTCCTTGAAGAAGTCACCAGGGGTATTAGTGTGGTTTAGGGCAGCAGCACCCAATGGCTTGTATGGGCGATAGCACCTTGCCTGCACCCCAGGGGAGATGAGCACTGGGATGGCCAGGGGACCACAGGCTTTGCAGGTGGAGCTCAGGAAAACCAAGAATGGGCACTGACCAGACCCCTTGCTCTTTGATCCTCACAGCAAAATCACAGCTTCTCCTCATGCCCTGCCATCCCCACAGGACAGCTCTCCTCCCCCAACACCTCCACCCTCCCCATCCCACCCCTGCCCCATCTCATTGGGATCTCCAAGGATGAGGTCCTCTCCCTCCCCAGGGGCTGTAAACTTGCCTCTGGCCACCCACTCTGCATGCCTTTGGAGCTTCTCTTGCTCATTAGCTCAGAAATAATACGGACCAGCAGCATTCAGTGCTAATTAATTTTGTGAACTGAACCAGGGTGAATGGGGTAATTGCCCATGGTGTGTGCGGGCTGCCAGGTGAACCCTCCTGCTCTTGCCCTCCTTGTTTACCAGCTTCTCTCTGTTTATTTTAAGAAGCATTTGGTCCCTCTCCATGTGAAGAAGAAAAGCCATGTGATCTAACCCGGGGAGAGCACAAGAGGCACTGAATATTAAATTAAAACACATCTTCACACACACACACACACAAAAAAAAAAACCCAAACCAACCAACCCGAACTGGAAAGGTTAAGAGCTAACAGAAATCCTCAGAACAGTCTCTGTCTGGTTGGAATGAATTAATCAGACCATTAAACAAATCTTTTAATCTAAAGTATCCCTTTCATTTCAGTCCTCTGTAAAATAAAGTGAGTGGAGTGTTGAGGGAAGAGTTTGCCATCACTGTGCCTTATTTGTATTGCAGAGGCGGGCAGGTACAAGGATTTTTTTCCCTCCCTCCTCTTTTAGAAACCAAAGCAAGGTTAGAGAGAGCACCTGAGCTGGGACAAAGCGGGCACAGAGAAGAAAGGAGTCCCCGTGGCTCACAAGGTGTCACATATGTCATGGGCAGAGTGTGATTAGTTGTCTTGGAGAGCAGAAAAAGCTCAGGGAAAGGCAACATCTTGGCTGCAGATGAATAATCCATGGAAAGTGGTGTGGTGCAGGTGTTGTGTGTTTTTAAAGATATTTGGGAAGCTGGTGATGCTTTGAGTTTCCCACCCCTCTAAGCTCAGGTGGTAACCATAGCATCCAGCTCTGTTTTTATGGGGTGCTTGCTGGAAGCAGCCACAAGTCTCAGTGGGGCTGTTCTTTTCCCCCCTTCTTTACCCTTCAGACTTTGCCCGACGGGATTTTTTCAAGCTCAGCTGAATCCATGTGGGGCTGTTGGGAGGACCTTAGCACCCTGGGCACAGCCAGTGTACCACGACACGAGTGGTCCAAAATTTGGTGGGGAGGAAGCCCTTGTACAGTGGGTGCGTTTCACCCACCTCTTCCTCTGTTATCACTCCCACAATGCTGATCCAGCCGAATATTTGAGCAAATACAACTATTGCCCTCTCATCCGTGGGGGAGAGCATGGAGGGGAGAAGAAGAGATAAAGGGAGGACAAATCCAGGTACAAACCAGGCAATCCTGTTGCAAAAAAAAAAAAAAAAAAGAAAAAAAATCAAATGTATCCTATTTTTTTTTTACATTTTATTTTATTACTTTTTCTTCCTCCCTCTTTAATACACTCTTCAAAGCTCGCTAAGATTAAGTGCGCGATTTATCTTCGCCGAGTTTGAATTTTAAAAGGAACAGCCAACTGTGTGATCGTATTATTAATATTTATACCTCGTCACGGAATGTTGACAGATTAATTATGCAACACGGTGCAAAAATCAGCAGGCAGCGTGGGAGGGTGGTGGCAAAGTTCATGTATTAATAACACAGCGGGGTGGCTCGCAGGTTCCCCGCGAAGCTCAGAGTTATCAGCCCTGTGTCCCCTGTTTGTGGAAGGTGCCTTCATCCCATGAGGATGAGGATGGAGGCAGAGGGAAGGGAAACACAAGCAGCAAAAGTTGCAAAGTCCCAGTCCCTTTGCACCCCCTCTGAGAGGCTTCTTGGGGCTGGAGAGTGAGTGTGAGGAGTTTTCCAACTGGACTTGACTCGGTTTTGGCCTGAGGAGTGTTGAGAGGTGACTTCGTGCAGTGGATGATCAGGGTCAGGAGTTTGGGGTTTGCACTGAAACTTCAGCTTTTGTCCCTGTCCTGTCCCCCCTCTGAATTTGCCTTTCATTTTGCAAGCAGGATCAGCCCTTCTCCCCAAAATTGCATCCCCCCCCCCACCCCGTGCCTGTGCTGGAGGATGCAGTGTCTTGACCAGCACTCGGTTCTTCAGAGGAAGGTTTAAATCTTCTTTAGTGGATGGTGATGAGCTGTTCAGGAGAGGCTTTTCCTGCCCAAAGCAACCAGCTTGGGTGGTCAAACGTGGGGTCAGACTGATTTGTTGGGATGGGCAATATAGAAGTTACAGTTTTGCAAGCTCCACAAGTGGGAGCAGTCACCCTGGCAGGACCCTCGTCTGGTCTGCTGGCTGAAAATGGATTTTTTGAGAAGGATTTGGGCAGAGTTGCCTCTCGGTCTGCTGTCTTGCTCGGGGTGATGTTGTGAAGATGATGATCCCGGGTGTGCCCCAGACCCTTGGTACCCAGTGGCATCATTATCAGTGAAGCCCTGGCTGTTGCAGGGGCATCAAAGGGGTCAGAAATATGTTGGCAGTGTGTCCAGCTCTCCCTTGCCCTCCATCCCACTCCTGTTGAGCCCTGGAACAGCCTCTTTGCTAAAATCCCCATGTGCAGCCTTTGGGGAGCTGTGCAGAATCATCACAAGACAGATACCCCAGCTCCCATGTGGTCTTTAACCCACCAGACAAGAAAGGAAATGGTTGAAGATGGGCTTTTGAAAGCTTTTCCAAGGATTTGCCTTCTCAATTTCCATTCAAATGAACTTTCCCTCTTCCCCTGCATGCAGCTTCCCAATGCCTCTTTTTACAGCCTTGGCCTTTTGGTCTTAATTAAAAAATGGAAAGAACAAAGGCACAATTGAGTAAAGCACTTAAGCAAAGGGTTGAAGTACCAGATTTTCCCAGGCTTTCAGTGCAGGCTTAGAGGTGCTGCAGGGCTTTGCTCTCTGAAATTGGGGTCCTCAGGCTAGTGGTGCAAATCTCTCCTGCTTTTTTCGGCCCCAGAAGCAAGACCACGTAGATGAGGAAATGTTTTGATCCACCCAGAGCAGGTTTTCATCTCAGAAAATGGTAGTGTGAATATCATTTTTTTTTTGGTTGGGTTGACTTTTTTTTTTTTTCATTTGTATTGGTTTTTTTCCTAATTGTGATGTAAACAAAGACAGAAGCCTCCCAGTTGTTTGGAAAATGAGTTTTCTGCTAACAGGGAAGTTTATCTCCTTCAGGGTGGCCAGACAGGATTTGTCAGCAGAATCTGTCAGATGTGCAGAGAGCCCTTAAATAGTTGGGAATGTGGAAATGCAAAGGATTGGCTATCAGTGCATGGAAACTGGGAGGAAAAGGCAAAGAAGGTCCAAAATGCCAGTGGACAGAGCTGTCCCATGAAGCTCCCAGTCTGGAGCTGCATCATCCTCTGAGTTCCCTCTTGCCTTTCTGGATGAGAATCATTGGATAATTGATTTATTCCATCCGTGACCTGCATGGCTGTCTGCTGCCCCACTTCTTTCCGGTGCCTGCAGTGGCTTTTCAGGTCCTGCTCGACTGCTTTCCCACCGTGCAAGGACATGGTGGTTTGGCAAGGAGCAAATGGCCAACCCATCCTGTAGACATCAAGCATAGGGGGCTTAGTGCTGGGCTCCTCAGAGGCTGAGGGCTCCCAGGACCCCAGCGTGTTGCAGGGAGCATTGGAGAGGGGGCTGTTTGTCCCTGGGAAGGTAGCTTTTCCTGGATGAAGGTCCTTTTCCAAGTAGCCCTGAAGGTTAAAGTTGGATGCTCTTTCCAGATGGTCTCCATCTGATGCATCTCATTATGGGGTTGAGCTGCCTCGCAAGCCTGGCTTCCCAGTGCCAAGAATAACAAGGAATGGAAGCCAGCAACAGTGATCACTGCTGTTAGAAGGGCATAAGATGATTTAAGGGTCAAGACAAGACCATATGGCCCATCAAGGCCCTGTCCTAACAACCCAGAGGAATATAAACCCCTCATCCTTCCTGCCTCCTAGCAAGGCTGTTTGCTGTAACCTTTGTGAGGTCGGTTCCTCGACTCCTTTTTGTTGCTCTGGTTCATGTCCTGAGTGGCTTTCCAGTGGAAATGGGATTCTGCTCTTGGGATGTCCTTCTTGGAGGGCAGGCAGGAGGAGTGGAGGTATCCGTGGGGCTGTGGCTATGGGCTCAGTCCTGTCATCCTGCCTGGTGTAGGTACCTGAGGGTGTGTTGGAGGATTTGCAGCTCCTGCCAGGATTTCTTATTCTCTAATCAGTCTCAAGTGGCCTCTTGGTGTGACTGACACCTCTGCCCTCAGCCAGCCCCTCTGCTAAGCTGGATAAGCTGAATCTGACTGCTCTTTCCCTGGAAATTTATCAGCCCCTGGAGCACACTCAGCCTGTTGTCTTCTCCAAAGAGTCTGGGGTTCTCCCAGCCTTGCTTTTCCAAATTCTGGTAGGGATATCAGCTGCCAAAATAAAACCCGTTTCCACAGTGGGTGCATTTTGAGACCAAGGTGAAGTGAAGCACCTTGGCCCCACCCATCTGGGTGCTGTGGCTGCAGAGAGAAATCCTGGGAGCAGAGATGATGCTTTCCCAGCAGATGGGAGGCAGTCGTGCTGCTCCTTTTCCCAAGGCTTTTCCCCAAAAGGAGGTACACAGCACTCATCCCACAGTCCATTTGCCCAAGGGAACACTTCCAGCACTGACCTTGAAGAGCAATTTGGGGCAAGCAGAGAGCAGCTCAATAGTTCATAAACCTGACATTTATGTCTGTAAGTTTCTTCCTCTGCAGGATGCACTGCTTTTTATGATTTTATCAAATAAAATGTCCCTTCACCCCTAACCAACTTCTCTATCCTTCCCTGATGTTTTTGTGGGGTGATCATTGTGAACAGAGAGCTTGAAGGCATCTGCCTCTCCGTGGTGATGTGGCAGAGAGGGTTAGGGACATGATTGTGTGTGCATCAGCTAGCACGGATGGTTCAGCCTCTGCTTTGGTCCTCTAATGTTGGTAATTACTGAGCAGGGATTAGGGACTCACACCTCACACGTGCAGAGGAATGCAGTATTAAATATAAACAAATCAAACTGCCTGCTGGACCCTGACAAGTTGATTTCCTCTGATGTTTCACCACTCCACCAACATGCTTCCTCTGCTGTCACATCATGTCCCTGTTCTTCCCAGGGGTGGAACCCTGGCCAACACAGAGTCAGCATCCCTTCCAAACAGCCACTGCCTCAGGGCAGGGTGACTGACTGGGGTGTGTGTAGCTGAGTGTGTCTTCAGCTTCTTCCTTCCCTTTGAGTTTCTTCCCATCTTACAGAGGCTGCAGCCTTGGCCAGAGGCAGCTGTGTGAGAGGGATGCTGTGGTCTGGTCCTGGCCTGGTGGGGACATCTCCCTCTGTGCTGCTCCTCTGCCCCAGCTTCTCCCTCACCACTGGAAGGCACCCACTGGGTGAGACACGGGAGACTCTGCCCACCAGGGCACCTTTTGGCAGGTCTGTTCATATCAGCTCCAGGTGGAGAGCTCGCTCTCCTGGAAGTGTTAATTAGCCTTCTCCCTCCTCCCTCCTATTATTTTTCCACCTCGCTCTTTAGAAGATCTCTGAACCAGGAGATCAATGCCTCCTGCTAATCGGCTCTTCAGCAGCTTAGAGAGGCACCACCAAAGACTCAGTTTAATTCTCCTCTAACCCCTTTGCTAATCACCCCCTCCAGCCCAGCAGCCCCATGGGCAGCTGTGAGGAGAGCAGCAAAAGCTCATTTACACCCAGCTCAGAGCTCTGCCAGGACCCTGGTGGGAAGAGCAGGGCTGGGAGGAGGCAAAACAGTGGGAGAGAGAGGAGGGGATGATCCTTTGGGATGGATTCTGCAAACCATGCAGCAGCCCTGGCTCTGGGGGCTCTTGCTGCTTCCCAGCCAGGTTGCCTCCCATCTCTTTCTCTCCTTGTTGTGCTGGTGATAAGTGGCAGCTGCTCCTCCTGGCTTCACCCCCAGTCTGTGAGGGCTTGGTGGGGTGGGTCAGACCCCCAGATCCCAAGGTCATGGGTGCTGGGAGCTCTGCCCATGTGGCCATCCTGCCCTCCATGTAAAACCCCCCCAGGGTCACTTGGCTTTGATTCATCCCAGCAACTCTGTACAGTGCTGGGGAAGCAGAACCCCCATAAATACCCCAGCATCACTCCAGGGCTCAGACCAAATCCCCCATGGGCCAAAATTCCGTGTGCTTTGGGTCCTTGGCTAGTGCTGGACAGTTTTACCTGAAGTTGCCTCTTCTCCATTGAGAAAAAGCTGGCCTGGACTTAGCTACTAGGACCTTACTAAGCCTTTCTGTCTCCAACTGCTGTGATCCAGCTCAAAAAGCCCACGTGGAAATGAGAATGCATGCTAATGAGTTGTGTTGCCAAAACCAGAAGGAGTCAACTCTACAGGGAGTTTGCACTTTTATTTTTTTTTCCCCCGCTACCCAAGTTCAATAGCAGTGAATTGCATATTTCTCTGAGGCTTCTCAACAAACAATTTACAGTGTAAATATATTTGTTGGCATGCAAATCACTCTGCATTATGAGTCTTGATTAATATTATAATGTGTTGATGAAAGCCTATAAGTGGTTCTTGGAATTCAAGTTCCTGACAAAGATTGGCTGTTTGGGTGCCCAGTGTTTGTGGAATATTAGATGAGGGTGGTTTGTTTTTTCCCTTTGTTTGGGGTTTGTTTTTTTTTTTTTTTTCTCAGTGTGTGTTGTTCAACGGGTTGGTTTTCCCCCTCCTTGCCTTTAAGGGGCTGAGCATGAAGTGGCTTTGCACCCCACAATTAATTAATGTGACCAAGCTTCTTCCTTGCACTGCTACAACTTTTTTTCTGCTCCTCTGGCTCAGGGTCCTCAGCCCACAGGTCCGTGTGACACTGCCAGCTCCGTGGTGGCAGTTCCTGTGCCAAACCCAAAGCAGGTTGCTGGGTCATCCCTGGGGGAGGGAAATTATGCTGCTCCAGAATGTCCCTGGCATTTGCTCTGCAGGGTGATGGCTGCTCTTGCTGCCATTTTCCTTCTACCCTTTGGAGCTGGTGTCAGGACAAATGTCACCGTCGTCGGTGTGGATGCGCTGGGAGATGATGCCCAAGCAGGTGGGAGAGGGGAGAAAAGGCAAGGGGGGGAAAAATAACCCTCTTTAGCAGGCAGCAACGGCAGGTTTAGTGACAGCCTCAAGTTTTGACCTTTGTTAACTGCTGTTTTGCTCAGAGAGTGACAGGGAGAGCCAACGAAAAACCGGGTTTTGTGCTTGTACTGCTCAGCAGAGCCGCGTGGGTCATGATGGGCCAGCAACAGCTCGAGCAGGAGGAATGGGCCAGTTTGGGGCAGCAATTCCCCTTCCAGCAGCATCCTCCACTCCAGCCAGCTCCTGGGTTGGCTCCACGATCTCTCTCTAGTCCTGAGCAGTTTTCTCTGATGGCTTGTGGTGCATCCAGTCCTCCCTGGGGACAACAGGGTGGTCCTGCCTTCCCCACCCTGCTCGTTGCCCTCCTGAGTCCTTGGAGTTGGAGCCAAGCTGGGCAGGGAATCCACAGGCACCGTGAGGAGACCCCAAGAGCTGGGGGGAAAAGAGCACAGACACACCTTAAAAGAACACACTGCCTTTTTTTACACGCACACCCCCCCTTCCTTTCCCCCTTTTTTTCTGAAAGCAGCTGTGCCTTTTTCCAGCACTTTTAAATGGTTGCCAGGGAAACAGAGCAAGGGAGAGTGGAAAGGTTAGATGGATATTGGACGAGGCTAATGCACTTGTTTTAACCAAGAATTGACAGGTGCTTAGGACACCGAAGGTCCTGATAACTCCTCATTTCCATGGCTCCTTCAGTACCTCCCTACTGCCGTTAATTGTGTTTTAATCAGTTGCAAATGATAATCCATCTCCATCAGGGGATCTCTAATGGTTGGTTTATGGAGCGCGTCCGCATGTTCCTTAGCCCTGCCGGGACACTGGGGATGAAATATTGGAGCTGTTGGGTCCTGCTGGTACGGGTGGACTGGCTTGAAGGGAGTTTGGTGCTGCCGGAGATCCCGATGGAAAATGTGGGAATTGCAGCTTGGCTGCCCAAAAGTGCTCTGCCAACACGTGGAGGGAGCTGTGCACCGCCGGCTGCTTCTCCCAGCACAAATCCACTTGGTTCCTCCCCTTACCTGCTGGTTCATCCCCAGTGATGCCAGAGCTCCCATCCAACCCTGTGAGACCCAGGGGCTTGCAGCCCCACTTGGCTTTTTCACCTTCCTCTGGGTTAAAAACCTGAAATAAATGCCTTGCTAGGGACTTTCGTTGCTGTTGCGGCACTCAGAGATTTGGTTGGGGTTTTTTTTCCCCCTCTCTTCCGCTTTAGGTTTTGTTTGTTTCACGTCTGTCTTGTCTAAAATAGCAGCTCCATCTACAGAATAACCAAGGGGCCTTAAACGAGGCTGTTCAGGATGAGCATCACATCTGGTATTTGCAAAACAGAGCGAGCAATAAATAGCTACAGTGTCGTAAAGCTCAGGCTCTGGAGAGGCAAGGGTGGCTGGCGAGGCTTTTATTGCTTTTTGGGTTCTCAGAGGTTTCCTGGGGAAGGGTATTGATTGAAAAAAACAAAACAAAACAAAACAAAACCCCCAAATCCACTTGTGTTTGTGGGTGTGAAGGCAGAGAGGAGCAGCAGCGCTGTTATGCTGAGGGCAGGGGGAGCCCAGCTTGGCCCTGGTACCCTGAGCCTGTCCTGCAGCCCCCTGGATATCCATCACCTCTGAGTGACGGGGTCTGTCCCACCTGGGGCTTTCTAGGGTGACCTCAGGGGACCCTGCCATCACCCTGCCACCCCTCTGAAACCCCTGGCTGAGACCTCCCCAGGTCAGCTCACAGGCAGGTGATGGAAAGCAGCAACCTGTCTTTTTCTAAGCTGTTGTGAGCAGGGGAGGGAGGAGGGTTTAGTCTTTGCCCCGGGCCACAGACAGAACTGCTCACTGATCCTTCTTGTCAGCTGCTTCCCAAGCCTGCTGCTTATCCATCATGCTGGAGTGATGGGGACAGGGCCAGCACAGCTCATATCCCTCTTATGACATTGTTGGTGTCACAGCTGAGTGTGAGGGACTAGAAAAATGTCACTTCAGGTATTAGAAAATGCCTGTGTCTCTGCCATGCTCCGCTTCCTGAGCCAAAGTGCTCTTCTCCCCATCAGTCCTGACTGGAGGAGACTTTGGTCGTGGTAATGCTCTGCCCTGCCAGGTCCTTTGCAAGCATCTACCCCTGCTGTGGAAGGAGCCCATGCTTGGAAAAGAGGAGCTCTGTCCTCCTCACCAGCTCCATCAGCAGTGACGTTATAGCATCTGTCACCTGGGTGCCACCACATCTCCCGTCCCTTCCACGCCGTGCATGGAGTGGCTTTCTCCAGCCAAAGGCTGTTGATCTTAGAGCAGAGGTACTCTGTAGTGCTTAAACTGCTCAAAATGGGTTGTCCTGCCCTGAGCCCAGCTCTTGCAGAAGCCACTGATGAACTTTATTAATTCGGGAAGACACGCTGGAGCTGTAGGAGGGACTCTGGAGGAAGGGCAAGAAGGCACTGCTCAGTTTTGGGCTCAGAAAGTGGTCACTGGGAGGCAGTGACCCTGTTAGCGGGCCAAGTGGCTCCTTTTTGGTGCCATCCATCTCTCCCAGTTGCCTGCTCTCATTCCCTCAGCAGCAGCTCTGCCTCAGGTGATGTATCTTGGTGATGTCTGCCCAAAATGTGCCTCATGGCACTGGGGTCCCCAGTGAGCTGGCATTATCCTGCTTGAAAGAGAGATCAAGAGAGGGAAAGAGGGTGGGGAAAGAAGAATGATTTATGAGGCTTTGATTGGCCAAGCTGGGCATTCTCAGCATATTCCAAAATAATTTAGCATCATCTATTCTGCCTGCAGTGAGAGTTTGTTGCGGAAAAAAAAAAAAAAAAAAAAAAAGCCCCACATAAAGAACCCAGAAACCTCCTTGATGGGATGGTTAGAGCTTGAAGTTTCTTTTTTTCCTGAGGGCTGCTGTCTCCTCTCCCCAGTTCTCTCTGTAAATCAAACCACCGGTGTTGGAGTGGCAGCTCTGTCTTTTCCACAGCTGCTTCCCTGAGGCCTCCCCATGTGCCGAGGGGATGTAATCACCACCTAGAACAGCTTGAAGGACACAAGCTCAGGAGCTGAGAGGACGATTTGTAGTGAATAATTTAGTGGGTGAATGTAAAGCTTTTGTTCTCATCACAAATTACCTGCGAACTGTATGGGAAGGCTTTGATCCTACAAATTCATTTTACATCGTCTCTTGTCTGCCAACAAGAGCCACCTTCCTGCTTAGCTGGGGCTTTAACCAATGTCTTTTTTCCCCTCCACATCGGTGTGTTTTAGGGGTGGGCTGGACCCTGTAATTAACCTGTCATTTTGGTGAGTGTGGTGGTTTTAATTACCAGCCCCACATCAGCTGTCTGGGTTGCTCCGGAGTTCAGAGAGCGATGTTTGTAAACAGGAATAATTTTGTGCTGTGAAGCTTTCAGTACCACCCCCCCTTGTCCCCTGTGTATCCCGGGGTGTCTGCACAACCCTGGAAGCATTTTGATTTGGGGTGGAAGGGGATGAGGGGAACACAGGGCAGGGATGAGGGCTGCAGCGTGTAGCCAAGGATGCCTCCCACCTCTTCCTGCACCCTCCGGAGCTTTTCCCAGATGCTTCATGGACCCAGCCCTGAAGCTCTCTGCCACCCCCTCCTCTTTCAGCTCCAAGTTGCTTTGTGACTGGGGAATTTAGCAAAGTGCATGTGAAGGAGGCTGCAGCCTGCCCGGAGAGAGCCACGTGAAATGAAGTTGTATCACACTCCCAGATCAAATTATCCTTCTCTGCTGGGCTGGAGGAGGACTCTCCACAGCCCCGTGCCAGAGCTCGTCACCTCCTCAGCTGGGTTTCTATCCCTGGTCCCCTGGCAGAGGCTGCAAAGGCTCATCAGGGCTCACTCTCAGCACTAATGGCCCTCTATAAATAAGCCCCAGGAACCGCGATAGAGAACGATCATAAAAGGCAGGCGCATAAATTAAAGGAGATGTTATAATAAACCAGGCGAGCCCTTCAGCGAGGGTTTTATGTTTCTCCTTGAGCTGGCAGCTTTGCCAGGAGAAAATGCTTTCCGTGCACCTTGGCCTGGGCCTCTGGCTTCCCACTCCGTAGATGCGTGCAGCAAAAAGAGCTGGCATCATCCCCCCCTTTTTTCTTTTTTTTTTTGTGGCATTACGGGTAAAAAAAAAAAAAAAAAA
>JAAWXA010000044.1:3471504-3494123 GCA_038090715.1 Florisuga fusca
TGGCATTACGAAAAAAAAAAAAAAAAAAAGAGCTGCAGGGATTTCCCAGAACAGCTCTAAGCTTCCCTTACTCAGGTCCTTAGGGTGGCAACAGCATCATGGATTAACTGTCTGGGGGTGGCTTTGGCTGTTCTTTGTAGCTTTGGGGGTCAATAGAAATGAGATGTGGTGGCCAAAGCTCAGCCCTGCACCTCCAGAAAAAGGTGGAGGTCACTGAGTTCAACAGTGCTGACCTGCAGCCAGACCTCACGGGGCTGGAGGGAGATGCTGGTGTATAAAACAGCATCTTGGTGTGGAGAGAGCTGGTTTCTCCAAAAGGTTGCTCCTGCCCCTTCACCCTGAAGCATCCCACCAGCACGCAAGCTTACTGCCCTGGGGAGGGCTCTGTGTGCTGCTCCAAAGCTCCTGCCTCTCCTGGTGACTTCAGAGCTGTCTCTGCATCACGGGTGGGATGGCTGATCCTTGGCAGGGTGAGCAGGAGCAGCAGGCACCCACCTGCTCCTCAAGTACAACTTCATTGTGGTGCAGCCATCCAGACCATGCAGCAGGTTGTGCCACGGGGCCTTCAGGGATCTGGTTCCTCCCCCACCAAAAGCAGCAGTTGGTCTCCAGGTCCTGCAAATGAGGCTTAATGCAGAGCCTGGGTCTTGGTGTGAGCACAGCTTGGTCCCAAACCCGATTTGGAGACTTAGGACCTGAGCTAACAGCCCTGAGAGCTGGTGGTGAGCTTGCAAACTCCTGCTCCAGGCTCTGCTTTCAAGGCTGCCCACCTCTCCCTTGCAGTGATGTCCCTAGGGGGTAGGTCAGGGCTGGGGAGGTGGCAGCAGGTTCCTGGGGACCTGGCAGGCTCTTCTGCTCTGAGTGTGCTGTGCTTTGGGGCTGTGGTTGTTCCCCCATGTCGATGGCTCTGGCAAGGAGGGACAGGGAGATGTCACTCCCTGCCTCTTGCAGGGGGCTGTGAGCACAGCAAGGAGGAGAATTAGGGGCGATGAGGTTATGGCTGGAGGTTTAGAGCAGTTTGAAGGCACATGAAGTGGAGTTAGGTCTGTCTGGGGGCAGCTGAAATTCATCCTTCTGGTGCTTGAGCATCTTCTCCCTCCGGATGGTTTTATGGAGATTCATCACAGCCTGTGCTGATGATCCATAGCGGGTTATGTGCACCGGGCTGTGGGGAGGGGAAAGGGGAAGGAAAGGGGTCAGGAAGAGAGAGGAGGGAGTCAGGTGGAGGCAGAAAGGGAAAAACGGGCTCCGCTTTTTCCTCTGCGTGCTCCGGCCCGAGCTCCCCCTCGTGTTCAACCTCGTGTATTTCTCCAGCGCTCTCCCGACGGTCCTCTCCCAGTTGATGCAGGGATGTTCGATCGCTCCTGCCAGGTTGGTACCGGGGGAGCCAGCCCCATGGCAGGCAGCGGGCTGCAGGCTTAACTTTTCTTAGCATCCCCTCTTCTCCGCAGCATCGAAGGCACCTCCAGCCTTTCCAAATATCCCAGCCAGAGCCAGAAGCTCAGACCAGCTCTGACAAGAGCCCCAAATCCATAGTTTTGATGATGCAGGGAAAGGCACCTGCTGCAGATGTGCCCCGGAGCTGTGGGCTCTCTCCAGGGGCAGAGGCTGAGGTGCTGGTGCTGGAGCATCCCCGGTCCCCTCCGGAGGCTTCCTGGCCTCTCCCTGCCACTGTCACCACCACTCATCAGTCCCTCCCTGGTCTCCCACAGGGTCGTTTTCCACTCCATTTCCTCCCCTCAGCCTTTGGATCCCGCCCCGAGCTCTCTCTGCTCTCTCCTTCGTCATCCCAGCCGGGGATAAAATACGAGCGCAGCCGCCAAGCGCGGAGATCACAGCTCCCCCGGGGGGACGGGCTCTCCCCCATCACCTGTCGGATCGGGAGCCTGCGTGTCCTTGGAAAAATATGTATTTCGGGCCTCTGGGGTGCTAATTTGCAAGGCCCATTACTCAAACGAAACATGAAAATGGCCGTCCATAAAGCAGAGCCTTTATCCCTGCCTCTCCCTCGGTCCGAGCTCCCCGCGCCAGGTATAGGCTTCCTGTCAAGCCCAAGAGCCAAAAGCAAAGATTTATTGACAGGTACCTTGAGTCAGGCTTGCATTTTAATTGTGTCACCATCAGCCTGCACCGAGAATAAACGGGGTGGCTATTGTGTTATCCTCACTTCTTCTCTCCAGGTGAATGCTCCGGGGAAGACGTGGGTTGATGGAGTTCCTACCAGGGACTTGCTCACCCGCATCCTTTCCTCCCTGCTCAGCCACATGCCTCGGGGATGAAATACTGATTTTTCACAGGGAAAAGATGCAGGGCATCCTCATCTCTCAGTGCCACTGTTTCCCTTAGTGAAGAAGCTCCAACTCACCCTCTCCCAACTTGCCATGTTTGCCGGGAGGGCCAGCGCTCGCCCTGTTGTGGCCACTTCCACAGCGAGGGGCTGGAGACAGAATTGCTTTTTTGGAGGCTCAATTTCACACTGGGAGCCAAGCTGTGGTGCCACCAGGAACGGGGAAGTCACGCTTGTCAGGGAAGGGATGTGATGAAGTTGGGAGTTGCTCTCGTTTCTCTTCCCTGCGCCTTGGTGTGTGGGGGTGTGGATAAATATGATTTGCCCCTGCCAGACAACACTGGTGCAAAGCTTGGTGGGGGTGCAAAGTTTGACCTGGCACTTTCTGGTGATGCATATTTATTTGCTAGGTGCAGAGGGGGGGGGGGATGCATCCTTCCCTCACTTGTCCTGGCAGACACTCTCACAGAAAAAACGAGGCCTGGGATTAAAATAAACAAAAACAAAAGCAGCTCAGCCCTGACCACCTCTCCCGTGCTAACTTTGTTATGGAACAACCTCCTCCTGGGGCTGGAGCAAGGAGGAGATGCTCTCAGGAAGCCCCCAACCACACAGGGACAAGGTCTGCAAGCTCCTGCCCACTCCAAGCACTGCAGACCGTCTCCTGCCTCAGTTTCCCTGTTTGTAGCAGTGACGTATAGAGGTGATGGAAGGCTTTGCCAATGGCCTGGCAGGGATGTCCACAAGGCTCCCTCCATTAATAAGCCCAGAGTGCTTTGATATTTTTCGAAGGAAGTGCCACGTATTGTTATAATATTACTATACCTCATTTGATTTCTTTTTCACTTGCGAGGCCCCTCTTGATCCCGTTACCTGCAGTAACAGTTATCTAGCTATATTTCATCATCTGAATATTTCAATTAAATTACTAAAAAAAAAAAAAAAAAAGCTGAAGTTGGAAATGATCACTGTATCACTCCAACTTCCCTCCATTCCCAGAAGGTTAATTGAAAGGCAGCCATCTTGGTGACGTTTAGACAAATGAGGATAATTATGTGTTCTCCAGCTCTTTGAGAGGTTAATTGCTTAGATGTACGAAGACTTGAAGAACAAAGAAGGAATAAATCAGAAGCAGGACGATGATCTGATAATGTAATTTGGTATATTCACGTACAACTCCAACAAATAAACTCCCTAATTGCACCCAATCGTTTGGCCACCCCATGGGGTTGCTGCTGCCTGGTCCTCAGGGATGCTCAGAGTGGGGACACCAGCTGGAAGGAGGAGAGGTCTGGTGATGACTTCTTCATCTGGTGGTGAAGACCATGACCAGGGGCTCCTTAGAGCCTGTTGTTCCACCCCCCATCCTGGCAGCAACACGGTGAGTGGAAAATGGAGGGGACAGAGGAAGGCGAGGAAGCAGCGAGCAGAGGATTTCCCCTGGTGGGTTATTTGATTTTGCCTAATTGCTGGTGAAATTTCTGCAAATTGGCAATTATATCTTGAGGTTGATGCCTTACCCAGGCCATTTGCAGAGCTCGTGTTTGGCAGGAGCACGTCACGGCGTTTGCCATGAAATATGGCTTCACCCTCCATCAGCAGAATTTCCCTCTTTTTAGAGATTATTAGTGCTGCCTGAGGTGATTTCCTACTAAATCTTGTCCCTCCTTCGTCCTGATGGAACCTGATTTTTGTCCTTTTAATTCTCCCTGGTGATCAGGGTGAGGGGCAGTTGTTTGGGAGTTGGCTTGGCCACTCTGTCCTGTCAGGATGGGGCACATGAGGTGCTGGAAGTGACACCAGGCATGAAGGATGTGGATGGAAGGGGCTGATGCTTCCCTTGCCCATTGCACTTGCTGAGCACTTGTGCAGTTTGGACATTTATAGAAGGCTTTGGACTGTGCAAAACACCCAAGCTGTCCAGTCAGGATCAAATCCCCCTTCATTTTTCAGCTGGAAGATCAGGAGAATGGTGTTTTTTTTCCTCCACTAAGAGCTTGGGAGGGGTGGTGGGTAAAACATCTGTATCAGGAATCTTGTTTCCCCCTCTGCTTGGTCTCCAGGGAAGTTGGAATTGATTTCAAGTGAGAAAATGCCTTCCCGCCCCTGATGCTTGAGGAGCCCTGAGCCTCAGCCTCTGAAAGATGGGCGAGTGGTTTTCCTGCCTATCTGTCAGGTCTGTCTGAAATTGCAGTTTAATTCTCCGTATTTGCTCTTGTATTGTGCATTAAGATACAGCGAGTTTATCCAGCAGTCCAGCTGTTTTGAAGATAATTACTACAGAACTCAACCTGATGTAAAATAATCCTCCCGGGCAAGCAGCCAAGAGCCTGAGACTTATCCTCCAAAGACTGAAACCTCTCCATTACCCTTAAGAGCTGCAGAGATAGGAGCGGGTGTCTCATGACAAATATATTTTTGGTGGCAATTAATGGGGTGTTGGGAGAAGAGGTTTGCTTCTCCTCCAGCTCCTGTTCCTCTATTTGGACGGAGAACGTGAGGACCATGTGTGATGGAGACCAGGCCCAGGTATCCATCTAAAGTTCCCTACGTGCTGTTGTGTCCCCCAGGGACCTGTTTCAGGTTAATTACTGGGACTTAACGACGTGGCTAACTGGGACAGTGGAGCAAGGGGTTATTTTTTCTGTCTCTCCCTGTCTGGGAAAGGTGGGTGGAAAAAAAGAAGAGAGAAAAACAGCAGGAACAAGGGAAAAACCCATCCCCCAAACCCCACCATGCAAGGCTGCAGGTTCTTGAGTGGTTCTGCTAGCAGTGCCAGCAGCAAGCTCTACGTTTCTTCTGCTCCTTTTTGATTGAAGAACACTAGAAATCAGGCAGGCTCAGGTGCTGCATTGTGTTAGATTTGAGCTGATTGAATTTGTGTGTGGGCGCTGATTGAGGTGCAGGGTGATGCCAGGGGGTGAGGGGGGCTGCTGGATCGTGTCCCTTCCTCAGCACCCTTGATCCTGGTGATGGTGTCAGTGAGTGTCTCGTGTTGGGTCTTCTCTACCCTGCTGGGACACAGGGCAGAGGGTAGCAGAGAATTTGGTCTCCCTGGTGAGATGATGCTTCTCTGCTAGGATGGGTAGTGATGCCTTGGTGGTAAATGCTGGCAGATGTTGGTTGTCTCTTGAAAAAGGAAAGATGTCCCAACCTCCTTCAGACCACAGAATGGCACAGTGACTGTGATTAAGTTGGAGATTGGTGCCTGGCTTAGTCTGGGACCTGACTTTTGGGAGAGAGTGATATTACTCAGGTACCATTTTGGGGAAGGAAAGATGTCTCAATGCACTTCTTCCAATGTCCACAGTTTTTTGGGGCTGGCTGCCTGTGCTCGGTGCCTTCATTTTCTTCTCTATTTGGGAGATCAGGTGTGGCCACCAGCAGCGACTGACTCCGATGGTAGCATTTAAGTGCCACCTGCTCCACAGAGATCCCCAAAGATTTGCTCTATTCAAAGGCCTCCCACTTTATTTCTTTCACTGCTGCCTCAGATTTCCTGATGAAGATTTTTCTTACAGCAGCTGTTGGCAGCTGAGGCTTAGGCATCTCCTCCTGACCTTCCCTGCTGAGCATCCCGACACGTGGATGCGGCCGAACCGCAGCTGGGCAGGGAACTGGGGACCTCTGGGCTGGAGGCAGAAGCTGTTTGCAAGCCCAGGATGGTCCTGAGGGTAGAGAGTGTTGCTGTTATTTTCTGATGCATTTCAGGGCAGATTACAACAGCCTTGAGTTGCGTGGGGCAGGGGGAGCCACCGGGAGCTGCCAGGCAGGGATGTGACAGCTCCCTGATGGAATGGGCTGGGGTAGAGCCCTGATCCAGGGCTGGCTGAAGGCAGTGCTGACCTGCCCGGGGGCTGCGGAGGGTTTCTGAGCGGACCCTGGGTCATTAGGATGGATAGAGTATTTTCATGTCAGAAACAAGGTGGGAAAATGAAGCAGGAGCTGGGAGCAGAGCTGGTGCCTGTCATGCCAGCCCTCTCCTAGCTGATGGTGTTGTCAGCAAAAACATCATTGTGGGATGTTCCTGCATCCCCAGGAGCTGGAAGTAAAAGCCAGGAGTGAAAGAAGGGCTTTAAGAGTGAAAAGGAAAGCCCAGCTCGCTGTAACAGAGCTGACTGCAGTGTCTGGATTTGCTCGATGTGGAGCATTAATTCAGAAAATCCAGTGAGTGGCTTCGGGGAGCAGACGTGGTCACTGAGCAGCAGCAGGGACACGGTGCAGCTGCTCATCTTGCTGCTCGTCCCTTCCCCATGCAAACCTGGGCCTGTCTGTGAAAAAAAGGCCAAGTCCCTTCCAGGCCAAAAGTGGCACAGTCCCCCTCCCCAAGCTGATACCAGCTCAAGCTTGCTGGTCACCTGGCATCATGCTGATGTGCACTCCCCGGCTTGCTGCAGATGCCCTGGGGCTGATGGGTGTAGAGCAGCCAGGGGTGGTGGTGGTGGTGGTGGTGGTGGTGGGTGTTTGGTGGAGCTCAACCCACCACCCTCAGGGTCCACACAGTGAGCTCTGAGTTTTGACTTCTGATGCCTGAGGCACGCAGCTCCCGCCTTCCTCATCATCTTGTTATTATTCTAATGTCTGGGAGCTGCAGTCATAGACCAAAACACCATTAAACTATCTGAAATGGAGCAACTCGACAGCCCCTGCCCTCGCAGGCTTATTATCTTTGCAGATGGATATTTTATATTTAGCAACCTAATGTATCAGTTTGGGCTTTGATTTTTCATAGGGAGCAGCTTCCATTCTGGTGCTGGGTTGAGGGTAGGAGGACCTCAGCCACCGGGGAGAAGCCCTCCCCCAAAAAAAACCCCATAGGTTCTGGGGAGGGGAAAAGGGTCCCGTGGCCCTCGGATGGTTTTGAGGAGAGGATGAGGTAGGTCTGGAGCTTGTTTGAACCGAGCTGGGAGTGCTTGGGGAATCTGGAGAGCACAGAGATGGTGGGACAGGCAACTCATTTATCTTTTACCCCACATCTGAGCGCTGGGAAGGGGTGGGAGAAGGGATCCCCACGGGTGGTTCACAGAGGTGCCAGGGGAAGGGATCAAGAGCGAAGACAAAGTGCTGCCCATTCTCCACTAAATGTCAGAGGAGACAGTGAGGGAAGCCCAGGAGGAGGCATCCTGCCCTCGGGGGGCCAGACCCACCCTCCCCCGCCTCAGATGCCATTGTACCCGGGGCTCATGTGACACTTTGAGTTGTTGGGAGAGGATTAGAGAAGCGTTTGGATGGCCCCTTTCTCATTTGCATCCTTAACGAAGCGGGAGCCCAGCCAGGTTCTGCTCTTTTGTGTTTACTTCTGGAGCAAGTGTGTTTATTTCTGATGATGACAAATAAATCTCCTCTGCCTTTCCTCCAACCGGCCTGGAATAAAAGGCGTTTGGAGCCCGTAGCCGAGGCGAATTCTGGAAGCAGAGGAGAAATCCTATTAGGAGAACCCAACAAACGCAATTAACAATTTCTTCACAAAGATGAGGGTGCCAGGGTGTTGGCTCTGCCCCTGTTACACAGGGTGATGTACCACCCCGCTGCCACCGAGGGGCTTTGCTCCCGATCCGGGTGAGCTATTTTAGCTGCAGAAAACTGGGTCAGGTAGCGAGTTTGTGACTGGTTTTGGCATTGCCATTTGTCATTTTGATGAGATGCTTTGCCTACAGGAGAGAAAAGAGGTTTTGGGGTTGAAGGGGCGTGGAAAGATGTAAAAGAGGAGAGTTGGCTGTTCGCAGTAAGAAGCAGGAGGGGTTTGGGTTGATCCAAAGAGGAGCATCTCCGCTGAGCCTCTTGGATTGCTCAGGATGTGCAGCAAAAATTTTTGTAGTCCTAAGCATCCCATCCCTCAGGATCCTTTGCACCCCCCGGGGAGGGGTTTGCCAGACTTGCTTTGTACCTCCAGCAATTTAGGTGCCGTTTAGCCTTCCAAACTGATGCCAGAAACTTGTGCCATCCCCGGGTGTGCTATTTCCTGTGCTGCAGGGCAGATGTTGAGCCCATGCTGTGTGTGCAGCCCCTGCCCCTCCTGCAGGGAGCCGTGCAGGAAAAGGTCTGCGGTGAGGAGATGGGAAGGGGGGGGAAATGAAGACTGAGGATGTTCTGGCACATCCCAGAGGTAGGAGAAGCGCTGTCAGTGTCATTGATGGGGCCGGGCAGGAACCTGCAGCGGGAGCGACGTGGGGGTCCCTCCTAATAGGTCTGGGAGGAGGGAGCCGGTCACTTGGTGCCACCGAACACAAAAGAACCCGTCGGTGGAGTTATCTGTATTGTTGACACTAAGTGAAAGAATTCCTTGGCAAACTTCAGAATTAGCATTTAAGGAAGAGGAATAGGGGCAATTAGAGGGGAAGCGGCGCAGCGCCGGTGCCCCCAGCTCCCTCCCTCATGCATCTTCTGGTGCTGCTGCGTTTGGGTTCATCACCCTCATCACCGGTGGAGCACCGGGATCCTTACGGCAGCTCCTGCAGCCCCGCAGAGCCAGGGGGTCTGGGGAGATGGTGGTGTCCTCCAAGAGGCTCCAAGAGCATCCTGGGCATCTGAGGATATCCCCAGTGGAGAGCAGGCACAGTGGGGGCTGAAGGTGGTGAAAAGTCTCTGCTGGCTGGCAGGGAGGGTCGGGGTGGGATGCAGAGGTGGAGGAGCAGATGGGATGGGCTGTGGGGGGGAACTGGGAGGAGGCAAGAGCTGGGGGCTGGGGTTTGGGCTGGCAGTATTGGTCCAGAGATACACCCCCCCCCTTCCCCCCTCTTGCTGATGGGTGTTCTCCAGGTGAACCGTGGAGCCAAGATGGGTTTATTTCCCTCTTGTCTGACAGGTGCTTTATTGTCTTTTGTCCCTTCTGGTCTCCAAGGCAGGATGTGTTCTGGAGATGGATATGGCGCCTTCAGGAGACTGTTAATGGGGGTTTGCCTTTGTTCTTAATTAGATCCCTTCAAGGGAAAACCTCCTGGCCCACTTTATTATCCAGCTTTGTCAGAGCTTGTCTGCTTTATCTAAACACTTTGCAGAAGTCTCTGTACCTGTTTGCTTATTGGAGACATTATCATAATCCTGGTCAATGGGAAATAGGTAGCAAAGACAGCTCAGCAGACAAGAGAGCCTAGCTGATGGGAAAGTGTAAGTAGTCTGCTACTCATATATGTGCTGAACAGATAAAATTATAATAAATTAATAAATTTTTTCCATGATGGCCTAATTCAAATCACATATATGCCTAGACTCTGGCAGAGGGGAGCACAGTGCTTTAGGCAAATGGAACCAAAGGGACTTAATCCCAAATCAGCTGTGGAGTAGCAGCAACTGAAGAGATGGGAAGAAGGAGCCTTTGCCTTCTGGCTCTTGGCATGAGTTTCTTAGAAGGAGAAGTCTTCAAGTTGCTCCTGCTGGTTTTGAGCTCCAGATCTCCCCGGGCAGCACACCGGGTCCTTGCCGAAGCCAGGCAGCCACAGCTGAACGTGCCGACTGACAGCACGAGCTCCCTGTCCCTTCAAACCCTACTCCTTGTGCTTCACCCCTAATGAGGGGACCCAAGAGTCCCTCGCAGGGCTGTAGTCTGGATATTTATATGAGCGCAGACATGCAAGTTGTCTGTTTTACATATTGCTGCCCTGATTTCTTCAGTGCGCGCAATGAATAATTTACAGAAGCTGCGTGTAAGTATCTCTTTATTATTCATTATAATGAAGTGAGACAGCAGTAATAGTCCACTAGACTGGAATCCCCCAGGGCCAAACTTAACTCAGCGGCGCTTAGCTCTCCCCCAGTTAATGTGAAGGAAGGGAGGGCTCAGCTTCCCGACAAAGCCGATGCCATCCACTGGCCTGGTCCCTGGTTCCAGGGCTGCCCATCCGTCTTTCCTGGCAGCCCTAGGCCGGGAATTATGGCTCCTGCAAGGGGAACATGACTTGTTTGTGGGAGGATGTATGGCTCATTCCTCAGAACCAAAGGCCTGGGGAGACCCTCAAACATGCCAAGCATCGCCCCTTCCCTCCACCCGATGAATAATCTTGATGGAAGTGATGCTCGGCGAGCCTGGCATCCGAGGTATATAACACCCCTGAAGCCTCTGCAGGAGAGGTGCCACGGTGGGGATGAGGACAGGGACAGCTTGCCAGCCTGGCTCGGAATTTACAGGCGTGCAGAGAGTGGGGCTTGCAGGAGTTTCTTGATTTAACTGTGTGTGCCTTTTCCCCCAGATCTCAGCTGCAGAAAGCTGCGGCGGTGCTGCCAGCATGAGCATGCAGGGAGCTTGGTGCTCCCAGTTTGTTTTCACACCGAGAGGAAGGTTCCCTGCTGGGGGGCTGGGGTGGGAAAGGTGAAGCTCCTGAGCAATGGCCCAGTCTTAATATAGCTCAGTGGGTTTGCTGCAGGTGCCGCAGAGAAGGCCAGGAGTAAACAGATCAAGAAAAATCTATCAATAGGAATGAAAAAGCTGTGTTCCTCTGTTCTCCGGGAACATTTTAATTCCTACAACCCCCCCTTCAGTCTGCTCTTTGCTGTGGAGCAGAGCTGCCGATCCCCCGCGTGTCTCGGAGCGGGGAGGGTGGGAGCCAGGCAGGAGATAAATAATAAAAACGACCACGTTGTGTTTTCAAGGCACTTGTAGGATTTATGGCTGCTTACCCAAATCTTCCCTTCTCTTCCCCGTGCTCTGGCTTTACCATCTCTGCCTGTTTCTCCCCCACTCCCCGGGCGTGCGCCGCGGCCGCCGGGCAGCGGGTGTGTATATCACCCCGGGGATGGCTCGAGGGCTGTGCCAACAAGCCCAACTGTCAGCAGATTTTACAGCTTCATCTGAGATGCTCCGTGAGCAGCAAGGGATGGGGATGCACGCCCTGCGGAGGTCAAACAGAATAGGGTTTGTGGTTTGTTATTTTTTGTTTTTTTTTCTCTGTAGCTCTTTATGGAAGAGGCAGGAGGGGTTTTTTTCCCGGCTAAGCGGCCGTTTCAGGTGGCACAGGGATGTGAGACAGGGCAGTGTGGCCGTGCCACGTCCAAGCTGGTGGTCCATGCGTGATGGGGAGCCAGAACCCCAGCTCTTGTCCTGCTTTTTGGGAGGCAGGGTGGTCACCGTGTATCCTGCCCCGTGTTGGTGACAACTCTGCCCCTTTCTTCTGCAGGTGTACCGTGGATGACAGGGTGACGCGGGTAGCGTGGTTGAACCGCAGCACCATCCTGTACGCCGGCAATGACAAGTGGTCTATAGACAACCGTGTGGTCATCCTCTCCAACACCAAGACCCAGTACAGCATCAAGATATACAACGTGGATGTGTACGATGAGGGGCCCTACACCTGCTCGGTGCAGACAGACAATCACCCCAAGACCTCACGCGTCCATCTCATCGTGCAAGGTAGGTCTTCTGCTAGTGTCGAGCTGACCTATTGATGTGGAAGGGTGTCTGGACTTGGGGAGAGGGTTTGGAGGTCCTCTCGGTGATGGAGATGCAGGAATCTCTGTGGCATGGTGGAGGAGCAGAGGGAAGAACTTGTGAGCATCTTGGTGTCGCCGTGGGGCCACAAAAGGCTTGGCACAAGGCTTCATGGGTGAGCGTGTCAGTGTAGCAGATGCCACCAGGTTGCAAAGCAGCATTCCTGAGGCTGCTCCAATGGGGAATCCAGGTGCCAGCAGGTCCGAGGTGCCCATAGCAGCCTGGTGGATGCCACCCTTGGATCCTTGTGGCTCTGCACTGGCTATTGGCTTTTGTCGGGTCCCTAGATTAATTTTTCAGAGTTACTGTTAGTTCAGGTTAGATAAAGATAATGAAAGTTTCCTAATCCTCTTAAAGAAGATTTATCTGGCTGAGTAGAAAGCTCTCGGAATACAATAAAGCGTGTATAAAACCAGGACCTAATCTTTCCTTTAATTTCAAACAGCTGATGGGTATTGATTTTGCAATGAACAAATCTGAAAAAATTCCTCAGCCTCAATGTGTCTCTGAGAAGCCCCCGACAGAGATATGTATGTGTTTATGCATCCTGCTCATTTGCAGGAGGCAGGGTTTGTTTGTGACCACCCATCCAAGCAGGTTTCCCACCTGGTTGTCTGCAGGGGGGGGTCCTTGCTGGGCCAGGAAGGAATGGGGAAGAGAGGAGGACGAACCTCTCCCCCCGGCCTCTCCCTTTCCCCCTTTTGGAGTTATGTGCCAGCTTTCCATCCACGAAGTTTAATCTGTTTATCCTGCCTGCTCTGCAATCATGTTAATCCATCCAGTCAACACTGGTGAAGTATCCCAGTGCTTTTGCACCTCAGGAAATGAGGCAAACTGGCTCAACACCCATTCCCCTCACCCCCTTTTTCAGAGCAGGTGGAGGATGGCCAGGGGGAGAGTCCCCATCCAGAACAACCATCTGGTGGTGAGGTGATCCTAACTGTGCTAGGAAAAGTTTTCCCCTGGCGTGTGGAAGTCCCAGCATTGCTGCTTGCTTCTCCACAGCTGCAGAGGAGCTGGGGGTGCGTGGTGATGGGGTGATGATCAGGTAGCCATGGCATCCAGGTCGATTAATTTATATTTGTGTGGCACACAACTAAAAGTTGGCCGGATAGAGTATTGATTCTTGGTGCCTGTATTCAATTGGGTTTTAATTGTGCTACTGCAGGGCCCAGCCTTCCTTCCTTGCAACCCAGTGATAAATCTGCCAGAGAGTCACTGTCACCAGTAAATGTGTCTCTTAGTGTCATCATTAATATGTCTCTTGGACTGGTTCATTGCAACCACTGGTAACAAGGGTTTATAGGAGCATAGATAACAGGACACCAGAGGGCTGTGGTTTTGTCTCCCTTTTCCTCTCTTTTTTGGGGCCACATCGTGATGATGGGACAGGGAGCTTTTAGGGACATATCTGGGGCTTTTGGCATGCTGGGAGAGTTCCAAACCCAGAGAGAACTGGCATTCAGAAGAGAAGCCACATCCTCCTCTTACCCTGAGCAGCTTGAGCAGAGGATGCCACGGGGCTGGACCTACCTAATAGTGGTCTTTGGTATTCCTCAGATGTCCTCTGTTTCTGATTTATTTAGCAAACCCTCCTCTGAGTTGCCTTAATCCTACTCACCATAGATTTTTCATTAGAGCCCCTCTTGGCTGTTGGCATTGTTACTGTTAGTTTCTGGTGGGCACAATCCATTTTCCTGTCTCGGCGCTGTGCTGCTTCTTTCCACACCCTGGGAGCTGGAATGGGTTTGGAAGGACCAGGACCTTCATTTGCACTCAGTTCTCTGAATCCTCCTAAGGATTCTCCCCCAGATTGGGTCCAGAATCCCTCAAAGCAGCACGGATGCAGGTGTAGTTCTTCAGGGAGTGGCTCAAAAGCAAATTGAGTCTATTTTCACCCTCTCACTGATAACAACTGTCTCCTTGAGTCTCCAAAAAGGTGAGGGGGGTGGCTCAGCCTCTTTCATTGTTGTAGGAAAGACCAGATAATGGGCCTTACATGGAGAAAGAGTTTATATATTAAGTGCTTAGCATGTAGATGCTTCAGAGTTTGGTGTGAGGGAGAAACAGGATTACTGGGGTTAGCCCTTACCTGGTGGTTTGGGTTGGCTTTGTGTGTGTGTGTGTGTGTGTCTGCTTAAGAAACAAAGTGATAATGAGGCAAAAAGATGAGTAAATGGGATGCAACACATCTGGGACAGAAAATTGGACTGTGGTCACGTAGCATGCTGGGCTGGCAAGATTTTGCACAGATCTTGGCTTGAGGGTTTCCAGAAACACTGAAGGTGATTCCTGGGGCACATCTCCATCTAGGAAAGCCTTCACCACCAGGCAAAGGAGCTGGTGATGTTTGGATGGGTGCTGTATGCAAGCAGGTCTTCCCCTTTGTCACATCTCTGGGTCTAAGTGGGTGTTTTGAAGTGGACTATTTTGGAGACTCAGCTCTGGCCTCTGGGTTAATGGCCCCAGCAGGGATGAGCAAAATGGTGAATTGAGGCAGGAGACTCTCCCAGAGCTCAGGCTTGCAGTGGTGGCAATGGAGTGCAGGGAAATAACAGGGGAATCAAAGGGCTGTTAAAAGCAGATGGGGGAAAAAAAAATAACAGCAAGAGAGAAAACCCAAAGGACATAATATCCATGGTGTTTAAAGTGGTGATTCACACTTCCTTCTCTGGGGGTCTGGGATGGGGAAAGGGCTGAAAGAAGCAACAAGCCCACACCTCATCCTTCCTTCCTCCCCATAGAAACAGAAGATTGGTGAGATGGGGAGATGTGGCAGTGTCCAGCTGAGATGTAGCAGAGAAGTGCTCAGAGACAGTCTGGGAGGAATAGCAATGATTGAAGAAAGAAACAACTGGAGGAGGAATTAAAACCAACAAATACAAGATGGGAAGAAAATTCCAGAGGCTTGTAGAACAAAAGGAAAAGAGAAGGAAATGTGCACAGAGCATCAAAAGAGGCAGCAATGGGGAAAAATGCAAGAGTAATGAAGGAGCAGAGAGAAAAGAGCAGCCACTGCCCAGGCAGGAACTGGCCTTAAAGTGGCTGGTGTGATGTGCTAACCCAAAATCCAGACAGGAGTATGGAGAAGGGACAGGATGATGGGGAGCACCTGGACAGCATCCTTGGTCTCCTGTCCTCGAGGCTTCTTGAACTGTGACAAGGATCTGGTGGCAGTGGAGCTGTCGGAGGCATCGGGACATGCCCCGGAGGTGATGGAAGAAAAGCCCAGCTGCTGATTAATTAGTGGAAAAAGCAAAAATGGGAGAGAGGAGGGAGAAATGGAGAAGTTGTTTCCCCATTATATTTCTGAACAGAAAGAACGTTTTAGCGTGCACGCAAATAGCTCCCTGGGAAGCACTCTCACGTCCTAATTGTTCATAAATTTACTGACAGGTGGTTACACAGTAGGTATAACACTCCCAGTGTTGGTTTTATTGCTTTCCCTGGCTCAACATGAAAAATCTGGGGAAAAAGGGTGTGCAGCAAGAAGTCAGGAGACTGTCTGAGCAACGGGTGTTTGGTGCCCGGGTTTTGGTGTTGTAACTTCTTGTGAGCATTCAGTCCCCAGTGGAGCTAGATTCTGCTTTTGGTCTGTGCTGGCTTCTCCATCCCTTTCTTGTTCAACTCATTGGGGTCTCGTGGTGGTGTGGTCCAGTCTTGTGGGGGAGTTCCCAATCCACATGGAGATGGATCTCCAATCTCCACATGGAGTGGGGAACGCTCTCTGCGGAGGTCCTGAGGCTCTCTGAAGTTGTTCATAGGAAAGGTTTATTGGGTGTTGTTGTTTTTTATCATTTCTTTCTTTTCCTCCCCTTTCACCTGCACTCAGATGGTGTGGAGGAAGGCAGACAGACAGGCAGGGGCAGAGATGTGGTCTCCTGGGGATTATCAGCCAGGTTGGAAAAATCTCTGCAGCAGAGAGGATGTGTTTGAAATATGCACGTGATGATCCTTTCCTATGAAAGGGTTGCTCAGAGTGTGTTTTACTGGGGGAAGGCTGTGAAAAGGCAGTGTTTAAGCCCAGGAGGAGGGTCAGATCTCTGAAAGTTTCCCAAATGAAGTGCCTGTGGAGTATGTGAGGTGACAGCATGGCATGCTGCTTGCTTGGCTGGGGAATGTGATAAAAATCATTCTGTTGACCAAACTGTCACGGTTGGATGTTCTTAATCCATAAAATCAACTCTGATGAGCCTCTTGGATTGGGCTGTCAGAAGACTGGGTTTGATCTGAGGCAATAATCTTTGCTGCTGACAAGCAACACTTGGTTAAAACTCCCAACATCGCTTCCCCTGCAGGCTAAAGGAGGGACATTGGCACCAAGGGGTTCCCAGGGGGTCCCTGCACCCCAACACCAAAGATCCACCATCTCCCCTTATGAAAGGGGTAGGAAGAGGTGTCTTATAGTGGCTCAAGAGCTAATGCTGTGCAGGGGGGACATCAGTTGGTGGTGTCAGCCACAGGTTCCCTGCTCCGAGCCGTGCAGCAGTAATCATTTGGCAGCTAAAAATAGTGTTGTGGGGCCACCGTGGCGAGTGGCTCCGGTGGGGATTGGTGCTAAGGAGTAGTCAGGAGATGAGTCAGCCAGCATCAGCATCACGTGGAGTCAGTGACCACGCAGTGATGCCTGATGGGCTCTCTCTTCCTGCAGGGCTGAGGGGTGGCAGCCATCCCTCCTCACTCTAGGGTGACTGGAAAGCCCAAGCTCTCCGGTGGCTTTTGTCCCCAGCAGCAGCAGCTGGGGAAAAGCTGGTGCCTGAAGGAGGTGCTGGGACTGGTGGGCTTGGGGAGAGCCCCAGGGGCTGCTCGGCTGTGCTTGTGAGGGATATCCCAAGCGAGACTGGGGCACGCTGCCACTGCCAGCCCCCTGGGGCTATCTGCCCAGTTTGGGGCTATCTGCCCAGTTTGGGAGGAAGAAACTGGGCCCTGTTGTGAGCAGGAATCTGTGCAGTGTGGGTCTTGAGTGGTAAAGGAAGGAGATAAATCACAGGCTTATTGTTATTGAATTTAGTGGCATCACTTTCACGTTCAATTTCGCTTGCCGGCTTTCGGAGCAAACAAGAGATTGCAGAGTAAATGTTTTGGGTTTCTTTTTTTGTTTTGTTTGTTTTGTTTTGTTTTGGCTTCCCAAATATTATGCATTCGCTTACCTGTGATTAATATTATGTGGGGTCAATGAAATCCTCTGCAAGGTGCTCAGCAAGACTGTGCCTCTCCTGGCTTCCTTGTGTTCTGTCTTCTGTATTCCATGTGCGTGGCTTGGACAAGGCAGGCAGGACTAGGAGTAAGGGGGGATAGGGACTCTTCCCCACAGCTCCAGAGGGTGAGCATCTTTCCGAGTGGCCCTGAGGCTAGGGATTTCCTCTGGAGAAGGCAAAGGCTGTGTCTATCCATGGCATGACCCTGGTATCCTGCTTGGAAGCCACATCCCATCCCGATGGCTGCCAAAGTGTGGGTGTAGTGCACATGGGGGCTTCTGCCCATTATGATTTTATTCTCCTCAAGCCATGGAGGAGCACCTCGGGTCTTTTTCCTTGTTTTAGGAGGGGATGTTAGCAGCCTCCCTTCAGCAGAGCTCATCCTGTGGGAGCCAGCCAGCTCTGCTCCAAGTGTTAACTACATTTTCCCGCAGTTGCCGGAGCACACTTTTCATTTTTGGATTGCTGTTTTCCCCTGAAGGACTCAGCCAATCTTCTTCTGCTATAACAGACTGTATTTCTATATTAATGTGTCAGGTTGCTGGGAAATTTACTGCCTTGCAGGGCCTGTCGGGCTGCAGGCACTGTGCTGTGTCTTTGCCATGGCTTGTCCTGCCATGCCACCTCTTCTGCACCAGGGATGTTTTGTTTTTTTTTAAAGCCTGAGTGAGGGGCAGGGCCTGGAAGTTCTAGCCAGCTTAGGCTGAGCTCCTCAGGGGTGTAGCCATGGCCCTGCTAGACATCCTTCTGTCCTTGCCCAGCCTGTCAGACAGAGTTAGGATGGTCTCCAGGGTGACAGAAGAGCCTGGCAGCCCTCCTGTCCCCTTCCTGTATTGGGTATACTGGTTTTCAGGTCATCATCCCAGTCTCATTCGCTCCCCAGGGTACACAGACCCTTGTAAGGGGCTGTGTCCAGGAGCCCTGATACCACTGGGAAGCAACATCAGTGTTTTAATTGCTTTTTTTTGCTTTTTTTTCTTTTTTTGCTTTTTTTTTTGTTCACCAGGGCTGGAGATATTTATGGATGTGGGGATTGCAAAATTATTTATTAGATGGAGTATCTGGGGATAGAGTGAGATAAATCACTGTGTCCGGTATTGAATGGAGCAGACGCTCTGTAATTTAAACAGCTTTAATAAATATGCTAAAATATGAGCCTTGTCAGGGGCTGTAATGAGAGCTGGTTATCGGGGTCTCAGCTGTGGCGGGGAGGGTGGGGGGAGCAAGGAGGGGACGGAGCCAGATGTGGTGCTGTGGTGGCTTTGCTCATCTTTCTGTCTTGCAGTCCCCCCTCAGATTGTCAACATCTCGTCAGACATCACCGTGAACGAAGGCAGCAGCGTGACCCTCATGTGCTTGGCCTTTGGGAGACCAGAGCCCACCGTCACGTGGAGGCACCTCTCCGGCAAAGGTGAGAGCATCACCAGGGGACAAGCCACCAAGGGGCAGAGGAGGGGACTTGCCTGGGTTGTGTGGGACAGCCCGATGTCCCTGTAGAGGTGCCTGATGTTCTCTTCCTCTCGGCTGTAGAGGGTGGAGGTCCTGGGGTGGGAGCTGTGTTGTTAGGTGGTATCCCAAGCAAAGGGTGTGCCGGATGAGGAGGGTGTCCAGGGTGGGGACCCAGAATGGGTGCTGGTGGCCACGAGTGATGGTGCCACGTTCTTGGGGTGTCTCGCAGGGCAGGGCTTTGTGAGTGAGGATGAGTACTTGGAGATCACGGGCATCACACGGGAGCAGTCCGGGGAGTACGAGTGCAGCGCCGTCAACGACGTGGCCGTCCCCGATGTGCGGAAAGTCAAAGTCACCGTCAACTGTGAGTGCAAGGGGTGGGAGGGGGGCTGGGGGATCACAGAGGGGTGGTGCTGGCAGGGTGTTGGCAGGCGTAGCCCAGCATCACCTGGCCCGGCATCTCCACAGACCCTCCGTACATCTCCAACGCCAAGAACACGGGCGCCTCGGTGGGCCAGAAGGGCATCCTGCAGTGCGAGGCCTCGGCTGTCCCCGTGGCCGAGTTCCAGTGGTTCAAGGAGGACACCAGGTGAGGGGTTGCAGGGTGGGGGACATGGGGCAGCCATGGGGCAGGAGGTGGCCGAGGGCCTTGTGTGGAGGAAGGCTGCAGCCAACTCATTTTGGTGGGTCTGAGCGCTCAGAGGGGGTCCCAGGGTTTGTCCTCCTTGGGGGTGGTGGTTGTGGCTCATGGGGGTTCAGGTGAGTCGTGTGGGTCAGGCAGGAGATGTGGGTTATGGGATGGAGAGCACAACATGCTTTGGGGCAGCATGGTGGGTGGAAGGGCTTGTCTTGTGGGGGCCGTGGGGAGTCTGGTGGGGGAATATGTGGGTGTATAGTGGTGTTGGCTGGTGAGATGGGAAGAGGTGGCCCAGGGAGGGGTGAAGATAGAGGTGTCAGAGGGCTGGTGGTGCTCTGAGCACTGTTACCCACTCTTCCCTGCAGGTTAGCAAACGGGCTGGAGGGCGTGCGGATCGAGAGCAAGGGCCGCCTCTCAACACTGACCTTCTTCAACGTCTCGGAGAAGGACTATGGCAACTACACGTGTGTGGCCACAAACAAGCTGGGCAACACCAATGCCAGCATCATCCTGTATGGTAGGGGCCCTGGTTTTCTTTGCAGCGAGGAGGAGGAGGTTGTAGAGGATGAAGGGGGGTCTGGGAGGCGTGATGGTGCTCATTGTCAGGGCAAGGGTTTGACCATGGTGAACACGGTGGGTGTGGGGGGGGTTTCCTGGGGTGCATAGCTCTGTGCCCTGGGTTGTGGCACAGCCTCGGTGGGCAGATAAGGACACAACCATGTGTCCTCTTGGTTGTTCTCTCATGTTCTCGTCTGTGGGATGGGAATGAGAATTGGGAGGGTGAGAGCATCAGAAGGTGAAGAGCTTCCTGGGAAGCTTTAATATGTGGTTTATTATTACTAGTAGTATTTTGAGGTTTATTGGGGAAGACAAAGTTGGGGGAAGGATTTGAGGGAGACAAGAGGGTAGGTGGCTGGGTGTCCCAGTGAGGGTGATCCTCAAATGGGAGGTGTGTAAAGATTTGGGGAGCAATGAGGATAAATGCAAGTAGAATGTCTAGCTTGAATGTCAAGAGAGCAATAGGAACGTGCTTTTGGAGGCACGAGGGTCTGTGTGCACAGGTCTTGTTTTGAGACCTGTCCTTCAGTGGCACAGGAGAGTGCCACCACATTGTGAGCATGGCCAGGGCAGCAGGGAGACCACCTGGACCTCATACCAACACCAGCAATGCTCTTCAAACCCACTATCCCCACCTGAGGTGGAGATGGGCATGCAACCATCTTACACTCACTGCCATGCCTAACAATCTCCCCCTTTTTTCCCCTTCCTTCCTCTCCTGCACAGGGCCCGGAGCAGTGCACGACGGTGGCAACGTGGCATCCCGGGCAGCCGCCGGCCTCTGCCTCTGGGTCTCCTCCCTCCTTGCTCGCCTCCTCCTCGACTTTTGATAAGGGAGTGGAGGGTCCCGGGAAGCCCCCCCGGGGGCTCTGCCCACCTCTCCACCCGGGGACTCCTCTCCGTCGGACGGGCGCTGGGCCGGAGGACGGGTGGCAGCTCCCAGCATCCCGGGACGGCCGCCTCTCCCACCCGCCGGGATGGTTCCTGCCGCCGGTTACGCTGTACAGACCCCACCAGGTGCCACCAGACTCTCACCCACCATCGTCACCCCGGGGGATGTGGTGCGGCACGGACGGGGCTCTTCGTGGCCACCTCGTCTCCGGTCCCGGGGGGGGGCGCGGAGCCATCGCCGGGGATGTCCATCTCGTCGTCTTGCTAAGCCACCTATGCCCAAAAAGGACCCCGAGGTTGAAGCCTCCTGGCTCTGCCTTCAGCCCTCTCGCTCATGAATGTCAGTTCTCGCCGCCAAAGCTCCTCCCCAAGCGCCCCAACATCACCTCTCCCTGGCCTCGTGCTCACTGGTCTGTTCTGAGGGGGTCACCCAACACAACCACTTGTCCTTCAAGGGTCCTGCACCTCCCGGTACTCCTTCTCCCAGCTAACATCATACCCAACTCCCCAAACCCCTCACCTTGAAGGCAGGAGACTGCTCTCCCAGGAATGGGAGTCTTGGGGACCACCACCCTGTCTCATGGGGATGAGAACCTTCCTGCTGCTCCCTGGACCCCCCACCTGCTCTGCTGCTGCCCCCCTAATGCCAGGACCTGCTCTCGCCCTGCTGGCACTTGTCAGGGAGGGTTCCTCTGGCTTTGTTTTCCAAGCACTTTCCAACCTGCACATCAAAAGCACAGCCCCACCAACACCGAGCAGAGGCACTGAACCTCACAGCACACCACCAGCTAACAAGCCTCTTCTCCTACAGCTCCAAGGACAGCCAAGCTTTCAGCCAAGCATCTCTTCCTCCCCAAAAGACAGAATCCAACGTTTGACCCCGTGGAGGAGGCTCAGGCTCCTCCACTTTGTGCCAACAAAGCAGGGACAAGGACGGCTTCTCTGCCCCTAGCTCGCTGCTCATCCCTGCTGCCAACCAACAAAATGCCTTCACCAACAAAATGGATGTGGCCAGACTCGACCCTCTGCTTCCTCCAGCAGCCCTTGGGAGCCTCCACCCCTCCCCTGTCACCCACAGAAGTGGTGATATCCCTCACTATGCCTGTGGTGGCAGTCCTGAGCCTTCCCGATGCTCTGTGACCATCTGGGTGTCCTTTGGGGCCATGGTCTGGGGATAGACCCTCTCATCCTGCTCCTAAAAAGTCACTTGCAGCACCAGACCCTACACTTGCAACAGGGACACAGCTCTCCAGCACAGTGCTGAGCAAGCACACAAAGCATCGCCCAGCACCTCCCCAGGCCTTGCCCCTTCCTTCTCCCTCCATCATCAGGATGGCTTCACAGCATCAGTCCCCACAGACACTGTTTTTTCCCACCCAAACTGCCACTGCCTCCTTGTCCCACTTTCCTGCTTTCTGTGGCTGGGAGGAAGCTGGGGTGCTGGTCCTCGGTGCACAACACAGTGAAAGAAACCAACCCAATCCTGAGGCTGTGAGGTGCCACCACCCCATCTTCTATGCTGCTACGACTCCTCCTCATCCCCTGCTGCCTGGGACCTGGGGTGTGAGGCTGTCACCAAATAAACCACAGGTACAAAAACCTTGAAAGCTTCTGGACTGTTAACATGGTAAAACCCACCTGGCTCCATGTGCTGGCTGACCTGATGGGTGGAGATCTGGCACACCCCATCCCCTGCTCCGGGAGCATCTCAGCTGTGCCACATCCTACCCCGTGGCACCATCTTCAGCTGGCACGGTGACACCTGTGTCCTTGCCCACACCAAAAGTACCCTTGGGCAGGGGAGAAGCCACATCTGCACCCCTTGGCTGCTTCACACCCCCCCTGGTGCCTCCTGGTGCCCCTTACCCAGGCCAGCCCCTTGTCCCTTTGTCCCCGTGGCGGGGCTGGAGGCCACGATGGATCAGGCGAGGACGAGATGCTGCAACACACACTGAGGCTGATGGATGGACCCAGCCCTGGGGGGTCCTCCCCACCCCAGTCTTCTCCTTCCCCTGGTGGGGTGGGCTCCCCTGTCCTCCTCCCCAGCGTTCAACTTTCTCGTGCCATGTAACGTGCCATTGTGAGGAACGTGTTGGCTGGCTGAGGCTCAGCCCCGGGGTGGGACAGACCCCTTCATTCGGATGCTCAGGTGGGGGTATTCGGGTGCTTGGGGGGTGG
>JAAWXA010000044.1:3500865-3545460 GCA_038090715.1 Florisuga fusca
CCGGGCCCACCCCCCCACGTGCCCCCCACCGCGAGGAAGGAAAGGAAACCGAAGGAGGAAAAGCGACTGCAGGAGAGACCCCCCTCCAAAACGTACCCCGAGACGATCGATCCCGCGCTTCGGGTGACGGTTGGGCCACGGGGGTGCCAATCGCTTTGCCTTCTTAATTCTTTTTTTGTTTGTTTTATATATATATATATATACACACACACACACGCACACACATATACATACACATATATATATATATATATAAAAAAAATAGAAAACTGAGCTATATAGATCTCCTTCGGTTCGCTTTATTCCGCCGCGAAGGGCGACGGACGGAGAGGGGCCCTGGTCCCCTGCTGCCCTTTGTCCCCTGGTGACCCAAGGGCAGAAAGGCGAGGGGGGTTTTGGGGGGACATGTGGACCGAGACGCTCGTCTCGTCTCGTGGAGGACCGATACACACCTAACTCCATATACAGCATGCAGTAATGGCAGCGGAAGGACCCTGCTAGGAACCGTGGCTAGAACGCTAACGAAAAAAGAAATAATAAAAAAAAATTATATATATATATGTATATTTATATATACTGTATATATATATCCCATAAAAAGATTCAGCGTCTCCCTCTGCATCGACGTGTGGCAAGTGTCGCCCATGCCCTCAGCAGGAACTGTTTGGATGATGGTTTTTTGGGCTGGTTTGGGGGGGTTTTGGTGCGACACTCCTCTTCCTCCTCCATGCCAACTTGCCGGGCTCGTGAACCTCCTCAGCCGGTGCTGCTCGGCAAACAGACTTCTTCTCTCCGCTTGCTCCCCCCTCTCTCCATTCTGGATGGTTTTTATATTTTTTTTTTTATTTTTTTACTTTTTCTTTTTTTTTTTTTTTTTTAATTTTTTTTTTTCTTCTTTTTTTTGCGTTTCTGTTTTGTAGGAACTAAGAGTTCTAGGCTCGTATCAGAAAATATAATTAATAAAATTAACCATGACTCAGAATCCCTTATCATTCACGATGTCCGCGGGTGGTACGATGAACGCGTGGCTCGACGCCGGTGTCCTTCCTCCTTTTCCAGTCGTGGTGGTGTGGAAACTGTTGAAGATCTATATATCTATACATATATATATATATATATGTATATGTGGATATATATATATATATTCTGGAACACAAATGGCGGCACGCTCCATGAGAAGATGGGGGAATCTCGGCAAGAAGAAAACCGGCGCATCGGACGGAGGGAGCGGGCGGCGGGGTCGGTGGAGGGGTGGAGGGCAGGGGGATCCCCGTGCCCCAGTGGCCTCTCCCATCCTCCACGCTGGCCCGTGGCAGAGAATGGCAAAAACGGGGAGGCAAAAGGGATGGGAGACCCAAAAAAAAAAAAAAAAAAAGNAAAAAAAAAAAAAAAAAAAAAAAAAAAAAAAAAAAAAAAGGAACAGGGGGAAAAGAAAAAGACTCGGTCGCATTCCATCTTCAGCAGGAAGCCTTGGATTTTTTTTTTTTTTTCCTCTCTCTCTCCTTTGCAAATTCCCATTTTTTTGTTGTTTGGTTTTCATGTTTGTTGGTTGGTTTTTGTTGGGTTTTTTGCGTGTTTTTCTTTCTCTCCCCCTCCCCCAGGGTGGCCTGGCTGGATACTCTCTCAATTCTTATGATTATTTTCGGAAACGGTGAACACTTCTTCATCATCATCATCATCAATCATCATCATCATCTTCTCCCTTCTGCTTGTGCTCGCTGGCCATGGTCATCGCCGCCGCTCCTCTGCGGGCCGGCTCTGGGGTCAAAACTGGCGGGCGAGTTGGGCAAGTGGCAGGGCTAGCAGCCAGGCACAGCCACCTCGCCGCCACGCACCGTTGTTCCCGTCGTGCACTGCTCCAGGGCCTGAAGGAAGGGACAGAAACACCCCCTGGGGTTAGCCACAAAGCCAACAACAACAAAAAAACCCCCAAACCCCAACCCAAACCATAAAACACAAAATAAAAGGAAAGAAACCCCAATGTTTGGGCTCCACCCCAGTGCTATTGCTCGTGGTGGCATTACCCTGTAGGAGAGGTCTGAGGGCACCAGCATCTGTCCCCATCATCCTTGAAGGCATGGTGCCAGCCATTCCTGGTCTTTAGGACACAATCTGGTCCCACCTCAGTCCTGAGTCCCCACCCCTTGCTCATCAGCACCAAGAGACTTTCTCCAAGTTTCTGACCACACTGGTAGGGGAGGTGAGAGCTTTCACCCACCCCTGTTCACACTGTGCCTGCCCCAATGAGCTGACCCGGGGCTTGATTGCCTCATTGTTCCCCACTTGTCACCTTTGGAGGGGACAACGACCACCTGCCCTCCCAGCAGAGACACTGCCAGCAGCACTACCCTCAGGACTCTCTGTTTTGAGCCTCCCCAGAGCCTGTCTGGGGATCATCAATGACAAGGTGCTCTGCCCGTGGACCCTGACCTCCTCAAGAAGAATGAGAGATGGGATGAAGATGATTATTAAGAAGAGCCAAGCCTATCCACACCGTTAGGGGTGATGGGGAGTAAGGAGCTGGTAGCTCACCATGGGAAATGATGTGCAGGGTGCCTGACTCAGTGGCTTTAACCAAAACACCCCAAGTAGTTGGCCCAAAGCAACACTAGGGTGGGAAGAAATGTCAGGATGGTGTCCCTGCTGGAATAGGACTACAAACTGGATCAAATTGTGCTTTTGAAACCCTAAGAGACATCCCCTTGGCTTCCAAGCCTGACCAGAACCATTAAAACCATTTGGTGTCCCTCCAGTTGCACTCCTCATCACTCTCACACACGTCTCATGATGCTTTCCACTGAGCCCTGAATCCCAGCTTGGCTGGGAAGCCATGGACAAGGGCAGATCTGGACACCCAATGACTTTTTCTTGTGATGACATCCCCAGGTCATCCCAAATGAAGCCACCTGGCCAATGTCATCCAAACCCAAGATGACATTGAGCTGGCCAGGCAATAGCTTTGCATGGCTGGACACCTTGGAACCACATCCCGGGGAAAAAAACCAACCAAACAAACAAAAAAACAACACTAGAAGCATCCCAGAGGAGAAAGGACCCATTTACAGAGTGACACAGGGAAAGTGAACCACAGAGCCACCCCCTGCACACGTCCTGGTGACAGGGAGGAGAGCACAGTGACAATGGGGAGGGAGCGGGGGACCGCGGTGGGGACACGGGGCATGCAGAGGGTACAGAGCACCACTGGACAGTACAGCAGGAAAAAAGCCCTAATTTATCTCTATACTAGCCAGGATGAGATAGGGTGGGAGCTGGAGAGCCCTGAGGGGAAAAGGAATGGGGGGAGCACTGGTGTGGCTGGGGTCCCCGAATTACTGACCTTTCCAGGGTGTCAGAGCTGTAGTTGTCTCTTCTAAAAATTAAAGAACAAGCGAAAGTTAAGGACAAAAGGGCAATGGAAAGAGCAGCTTGAGATGCTTCGCTCAGCCTGCCCTGGGACCTGGGGCTGGGAAAACCAAGAAATCCGGGATGAGCCCTGAACAAGCCTGTGGGACCCTGGACCTGGGGTGGGGAGGCCCTGCAAAGTCCACTTGGGGGATCTGGGGGGGTTCAGCTCTCCCCTGTGCTCCCCCCATTCCCCTCTGGCATGGGTTGAGTGCAGCATCCCAAATGGATTTAGTGCCTGACACCAGGCTCTGGGAAGCAACACAGAATTCATGGTGGGGAGAAGCAGAGGGCTTTATTTTATTTTTTTTTCCCCCCCTTTTAACTCCAAGAAAACGATGTGGTTTTTGGCCAGCACTCCATCACATTACAGACAGCATCAAATGAGCCAGTGAGTGAGGCAGCAGGACTGCCATAACAAGAGCTCCCTGTTAAATAAAGCTCTACTTGACCTCCTAGAAAAATTAGATTAAAAAAAAGGATAAAAGACGTATGCTCCATTAACCCTCTTGTCACACGGCCCTGGAAAGGTTCATATCACTGTGCCCATAGGGGTGAAACCTCCATTGGAGGGGGGAAAAAAATCCCTCCTGGCTGGGAGATGGGGACCCCCTCGTGGCACTGTCCCCATGAGTTGGGGCAGACCCAGCACCTCCTGAAGGGACTCAATTAATAAAGACCAAAAGGATCATTCAATTGAAGTGGCTTTATGGGAATTCCAGCCACTCCAGGGACACCCATCTTGTTCCCTGGTGGGAGTCATGGTCCAACTGATAGAGCTAAAGGGGATCTTGCCACAGAAACAGACTTTGTGACTTTGACACTTGTGACTTTGAAACCAACCCCCTGACAGCTCTCCAAACCCTAGGCCAGGAGAACTTCTCTTGAACTTGGAGGGGTCCTGGAGATGAGGTCCCACACTCCTTAAAATTTTAACCCCTATTTTAAGCCCATAGGGAACCTACAGCGTGGAGGCTGAGGATGTGCACATAGCCTGGGCCATGCTGGGTGCTTGGCTGGAGCAAGCTGGACCACAGTGGCTCTGCATGGCTGCAGGTGTCCATTTCCATGAAAAATGGGATTACTGGGGACACCAATGACCAGGAAACCCAGTGGGGAAGAGCCAAGGTAGTTCCTAGGCACTGCTAATGATGGCTTAAATGGGCAGATAAAGTCAAGAAAGTTCATCACGTACAGCATGGACATTTTTGGGGAACAAACTATGATTAGGTTCATTAACACCCACAATTAGCTCTACACTGGGGCTGTGGACATGGAGCTGAGCATCTGAGCTGGGACACCTCATCTCTCAGGCCTGAGCCACCCCACTGAGGGGTCTGGGGATCAGGAAGAGGCATCAGGCAGCTCACTGGGGAAACCAGGCAAAGGAAAAAATCACACACACTGGGTTATTCATAACTTTGCAATGACACCAGCATGGGAGATGTCCAGGATGATGGAGATGCTTGGGATGATGGCAACTGGTTGCCAAGCCATTGGGCCCTTCCCAGGGAAAATAAAACCATCTGGGAGGAAAAAAGACTGCATTTTTTTTTTTTTGGGGGGGGGGAAAGATGCTGCCCACAGCATGGTCACTGCAGAGGGGAGACAAACACCACAGATGTGCCTTGCTATGGCTTGGTCACCATGTCTGCTCACACTGGACCAGAAAAGCTTCCAACACACACACATGACAATGGAAAAACAGGAGACAGGCATTGTCTTCTGCAAGGATAGGCAGGGGGCCAGTGGCAAAGAGATTTCCAGGGATACCCTGGGTTTTCCATCCACTTCTTCCAACCATCATATACCTACAAGCTGGCCAAGCCCCTGTGTTTAGACCCTCCAGGACCCTGATACACTCCAGCCCTCTCTCTCCTACAGAGGTCTCCTACATGGTCTCTGTGGGTTTAATTAAATCCTTTGTACACCTTCAGGAAAAGGTTTGCAACACCAGGATGGCTCGAAGCTGTATGAAACCAGTGCTTTCCATCAGATGCTCTTAGAAGTGGAACTGTCATGGGGTGACAAGGAAAACTTCAGGCTGAGCTCAGAAGAGAAAGGAGGTCTCCAAGCCACACTTTTCCCAGCAGCCAGGACTGACAGCCCCATATCCCTGGCAGGAAAATACCCCCACAGCAGTGTCCAGGGATGAGGTCTGTTGGCCATGTGTGGCTCTTGGTGGCCACGACAGTGATCTGGAGAGTGTGGCCCCACAGGTTGGTTGCTAGAGCCTTGGATGCCATCTCTCCTCCCCCCCAGCCACACAGGAAGATGCCTCGAATCAGCCACTCTCCAAGGTATTCATCAGAGAGAGAAGATGGAAACCAACAGCCAAGTCCTAACTTTGCACCCATGACAGCCCCCAAACACAGTGCCAGACACCTCAGAGCACTGGCAGACGTAAGAACTGAATCAGTTTGGAGGTTTCCCACTTGCCCTGAGCTCGCCACGACCTCTGATCCACACACTGAGGCAGAAAGGACCAGCAGCAAACACAGACACACAGACAGACCCTTCCTATGCCCTGGGTGTCAGGTCTCTCACTGTTAAGCTGTGTCCCCTCCCCAGCTGGCTCCTTGGATCCTACTCACCGTAGAGGATCATGCTGGCATTGGTGTTTCCTAGCTGGTTGGAGGCTACACAGGTGTAGTTGCCATAGTCCTGCTCGGAGACGTTGAAGAAAGTCAGTCTGGAGAAGAAGGCTTTGTTCTCCACTTTCAGTCCTTTCTGTCCTTCAGCCAGCCTGGGAGGGAGGCAGAAGGGGAGAAGGTCATGGGGAGGGTATCTCTTATCCCCTGGAGGAGGAGGAGGAGGAGAAGGATCTGTTATCCCCTGGTCGGGATATAGAGGAAAGATCAGACACAAAGAGGGAGAAGGGAAGGCATTGGGAGAGAGATGGGAGAGGGGCACTCAGCTGCCAGCCCACAACATCCCTCTGCTGCCCACAGGCACCCTCCCAGTTGCAGAGTCCCTGCTGAAGGGACAACTTTGGGCCTTGCCAAATGCCATGCACAGGGAGGGATGCTCACAAGTACCCAGGAAAGGCTCCTTCCCAGCTGGCAGGAGAGCTCAGCATCCCTCTCACTTTGGCCTCGAGGGCTCCATGGTCCCTCCTGGCTCTGCAGGATGCTTTCCCACACCTTCCCCTTCCTTGCTCCCCCATGATGGGGCTGGCAGCACACTCAGGCAGGGGATGCTGCTGCAGATCCTTTGGTGGGCACAAACACTGGGACCACAGTGAGTTCTGTGCCATGGAGCAGGGAGACCCTTCCCAGCCTCACAAACACTGAAGCATTAACTGAGTACTTTGACTTCCCTGAACCTGCATCCCCCTCCTGCTCTGCTCCTGCAGCTCTTTTACCTGCTAATTCCTCCTGGGAGACACTGAATCTCCATTATCACCCCTGCCAGGATCTAACTGCTCATCCGGGCGGGCTAAACTCACTCTGTCACAGGCCCTTGTCATCTTGACCTACTTGTGGGCAAAGCCTTTCATCTGCTGGGCCAACATCCTCCACTTTGTACACTCTGCCTGCTCCTTTCCTCCCAGAGCCCACAAAACCAGCCTGGGCAGGCAGCTCCAGCCTCCTGGGGAGCATCTTTTTTGACTACAACTTGCCTTCTTATTAGTGACTTGCATGGCTGGTCCTGTGTTTGGATGCACCACGGCCTCTCTGGGCTTCCCAGGGAGAAGCTTGGTAAAAATAAGGTGCAAAAGCTTTTCCTGCTGCTATCAGAGGGGAGCTGCCTCAGCATCCAAACCCAGACTGCACCAAGGGTTATTTGGGGATTCCACTCATTGCCACGACATGCCTGGTTAGGAAAAGCCAAAGCTGTCAGCACTGGGTGGGGCTTGCTCGGGGTCGGTCTGTGCCCCCCCTCTTTTGTCCCCCAGCAAGGACTCCTTACCTCTTGTCATCTTTGTACCACTGGAAGTCAGCAGAGGGGACGGCGGAGGCTTCACACAGCAGGATGCCCTTCTGCCCCACAGGCACCCCGGTGCTTTTGGCATCCGAAATGTAGGGCGGGTCTGCGGGGAAGATGGGGACTCTGAGATCAGCAGCCTCGGGGTATCCTCCCCTCTCCTTTGCTCCTCACAGGCTCCCTTTGCTTTCCCAAAATAGTTGCTGTGTCCATGCCCAGCTCCTGTCGCTCTGGCGCTGCTATCCGGGAATTTTGGGGCTCATGGGGGACCTCACACCACAGCCCAGAGAGGGTTCCTATGTAGACTGTAGTGCCCCAGCTCTGGGAGACCATGTGTGCCCCTGTGCTGAGCCCAAACAGCTGAAGGGGTGGCCAGAGAGGGGTTTAGGAGGGTCTTCACCTCTGTCTGAGCAGAAAAGATGCTGCTTTCTTCCTTGCACTGTTTCTTTCCCCCTCTCTTATCTTCTAAGGGATAAAAAAAAATCTAAAAAATCCTCTTCACTGCTCACTCCCCTCCTCTCCCTGGAGGTTATCAGCACAGCATCTCCCCATGGGCAGGAAACCCAGGCTGAAGGAGCCAGCTGCCAAGGAGGTGGTAGTTAAAAAAGAAAAGGAGCTTTAAAAGAAGGGGAAGAAAGGGCAGACCTCCTCCCCTGGCTCAGAAAAACTGAGCCAAAGTCCCGGCACTCGGGGGGTGGCATGGGAACTCCCTCTGCCCCCTGTCCCCAGCATCCCTCGGGCTACTCACAGTTGACAGTGACTTTGACTCGCTGCACGACGGGCGCTGCCACATCGTTGGACGCGCTGCACTCGTACTCTCCCGACTGCTCCCGTGTGATGCCCGTGATCTCCAGGTACTCATCCTCACTGATGAAGCCCACAGCTGCAGGGGCAGAGGGAGAGAGCCTTGAGCAATGGGGTGGGGAACCACAAACCTGTTGTGACAGTCTCACACTGCCCTTAGGACGCCCATCCTTGCTCTGCACCCACCTCTAGCACAAAGGTGCCAGTGGGTGCTGCAGACCTGTTGAGAATGTCACTTGCTGGATGTGACATCCCCAAAGTGCAGAAGGAGGGTAAAGTGGTCCTTGCTAAACCCACACCCTGCTAGAATGACCTGAAATCTCCTCCTCCTGGCATCGGGGCAGCCCGGGAGGCTCTGGGTTGAAGGAGATTGTGGTGTGACAGTTAAAAAAAAACAAAACAGGTTAATGAGGACACATCCAGTACATCCTGGAGAAATGCTGCTCACCCCTGAACTAACAGCACGAGTGGGCTTTCAACAGCCCTCAAACAGGGACAATGTCTCCCTTCCTTTCGTTTACATCTCCCTGTTGGATCTCCTGCAGCTGAGATGCTGTAATTACTGCACGAGGCATCTCCAAGCCCAGTGTCACACTTAATATTCCTATAAATTTTAAACGGTAGTCCTTGGTACATATGTGTGGCAATCGGTGTCATATTTTAATTACACTTGCCCTACACCATCTGAAATTAATAATAGCTTGAATTACCAGTGTAATTTATAAATTAACATTGCTGCAGCATTAGGAAATAAATTAGCTCTGGACAGCTGTTTCTGGGTGTGAGTGCCAATGGCAGAGGCTGAGCACGGGTCCTTGGTCCCTGGGGGACACGGGGAGCTCGACTGGTGGATCCCAGGCTCACCCCCACTTCATGCCTGGCTACTGTGACCCGATGGGCCATGGCTCACCACGCTTGACTGCTCAACTGCACACATCATGCTCCAAACAAATGCACACAGAGAGCTCCTGGGGGACCTTCCTGTCGGGGCACACACCATCCACATCCCACGGCCTGATCCCGTCCCAGCATCTCATCCCACAGTACATAAAGTGCCCACCGGAGGGACTGAAAAATGTCCATGAGGGTGTGCATGTGGGACCTTGAGCACCGATGCCATTTCTGGATCCTGTAGCTGCAATCCCCCGTGATGGTTTTATCAGCAAAATATGCTCAGCCTCAAAAAAATCCCCCTTGGGCTCTGCCCTGCACCCCAGGACTTGGCGTGTCGCACGTCTGATGGCCAAACCGAGGACCCAGTGTGCACAGCTCCGTGCATCCCACTATCCCAGGATGATCCAGCTGGGCTGGCAGCCCCTCACCCCCTCCCTTTGGAAAGGGCTGAAATGACATTTCCCATGGAACTCGCCGGGATGAAGTCCCGAAGTCCACCCTCAGCCCTGTGCCAAAATTCCCACCCGAGCAGCTCGGGGTCAAAAACTTCTGAGCTCATCCATCCATACGTCGTGCAACTGAAGGGTGAGCTGTGAAAGTGCTACCCCCAAATCAATACCCTTTGGAATCCCACAAACTGCTTCGGTTACAGCTAGCAGGGCTGCAGCTGCAAAAAAAAAAAAAAAAAAAAAAAAAAAAAAAAAAAAAAGGGGGGAGCACATTCCCTTTTCCGGCTGACCTAGAATCGGCTTCTCTGTAGCATAGCGCTGCCTGCTGATAAAATAACGACACAGCCGGTGGCTTCAGATGCTTCGTGAGCAAATCTGACTCGAGTTGGTGCAAAAAGCTCGGATAAACACTCTGCTTCCTAACTAACCAAAAGCCCTTCCCGGGATGGCTCACAGGTAGCAAGAATCAGCACTCGGCGTTGCCGAGCCGTAGCGTTCGTCCCCGGTTTGATGTGGGAGCAAAGCAGCTGGAGTGCGTTTCATTACCCACCAAAAGACTTCATTAAAGGAACTGCCAGGGACAGCTCTTCACCCGCAAAAGCTCAGGAAATGGAGAGATGAAGGGTTCCCCTGTGCCAGCGTAAGGCTGAACTCGGAGATACGTCGGTGGTAGTGGGCTGAGCGAGAGGCAGAAAGCAAAGACTTCAGGGTTTTGGGGTCTGGCAGGGATTTGAGTTGGCACCCCCAGGATTTTGGCTCCGGCCTATCAACCCTGACAGACAGAGCCCCCAAACAGGAGGCTCTGAGTGGAGCTGACGCCTGCTTTTGCCCTGAGCTTGATCTGGGATTACTCATGCTCTTGATAGCGATGACGACAGCATTAGGAAGATGGTCCCTGCCAGAAGCCCTGGCCAGATCCTGCCTCCTCAGTGCCAGTTTTACAGGAAAACTGGATTTGTCAAACTACTTCTCTGCCGGATGGTGCCCGCATTGGCCAGAGGGACCAAGAATAATTGCTGAAGTGCTCACTCCCTGGCCTCTGTGGTTTTGCCTATTTATAATGGGAAGTCTTGTTGATGGCTGAACAAATCTCATTCATTAGTGACTGACAGGAAGGGAAAAATAAATGGAGGGGATGGAGAGAGTAGGGCTGGGGTTAAGCAAACACAAGCTGTCAAAGTGCAGACCTTGGTTATGGAAAACAACAGGGTGCTGGTGTCATCGTGGCTGCTGGGGACCTCTCAGGGTGTGGGAGGGACATTTATCTGCTCACTGGACTGCATTGGGACACAGATGCAGCTTTGGGTGAAGTGCAGCTCCCCTAGATTTGGAGTGAGACAAGTCCCAGCCCAGGTATTTGGATTGAGGATTTACTTTTCTCACCAGTCTCACTGTGGGATTCCTCTCACTGCTCACCCAAGGCTTGAACAAAGTGAGAGTAAAGTAAAGGGCACCCAAATGCCATGGTCTTTGCCTCCAAAAGCAACCAGAGCTCAGGGATGCTCAGGGCAGGGCTGGCCCAGGGCTCCAGGAGCTCCTCCTAGGATGGTACCAGCCCTGCTCTGCCTGAATTGATAGTGGGAACTTTTTACAACTGCCTCTGCTTGAGCACAAAGAGGAGCTGAAATATTGCTGGAATTAATGGGAGAGCTCTCGTCTCCTCAGGAGCTAGAAAACCAGCACAGCCAGCACCCATCATCACTATTATTAATACTAATAATATAATACGGGCCAGAAATGGAAGCACCACGGACTAGGCAAAAACATAATCCTTGCTCATCAGCCAAAGATGACGAACTAACACAGTGTGAGCTGGGGAGCTGGAAAACCAGAGCCTGGATCCACCTGCTCAGCAAGCAGGAGCCTGTGCACAGACCACCATGTACTATTTATTTAGGACTTGCTCTGCCAGACCTGCAGCTCTGCAGCTCCAGAATACCCCTTTGAGAAGGGGAAGCACAAGCACAAAGGGCAGATGCCTGAGGGATCCATATTCCCCTCTCCTTGCCTCTCTCCATCCCTTGCTTCCTCTCCTTTTCCCAACCTGACTCATCTCCCTTCTGCCTCCTCCCACCCGTTCGCTTCCATTGAGCCTCTGACAAGATAATAACTCACCAGAAAGACAACACATGTTCCCCAAATTAATTACATGCCACCGTCCCCTGGCTCCCTGTTGCAGGTATCTAAGACACAACCCTCAAGGCTTTCCCTGGCTGAACACTACCCAAAGATGCTGCTAAAAAAGCTTTGTGTGGTGTCCTGCCAGCACCCCGTGGTGCACCGAGCCACCATCACTGCTTCTTTTCACCATGCTGAGGACCATGAACCTCATGAAACTCTCCAGGTTTGACCTCCAGACACCCAAAGTCCTGGAGCTGGTTCAGAGGTGACACCGGGCACTGGTCCAAGCAGGTGGGACTGGCCGGAGCAGGAGAATATTTTATGGAGATAATTTTATTAAAATGTTTACAACAATGCAGATATCGACGTCTCACTTCAATCAATAGCACAATTTATTGTCCTTCAAGGTGAACATTAAGCCAAGCTGCCCATTAGTCAATATTTACCTCCAAGGTCTATAAATCTTTATACGGGCTTCAGCGGATGTTGACAGCGACTGATTCCAGATAAGTAAAAGTAAGAGCATGAAACATTGCTCCTTTTGGAGGTGAAATAGTAACTAGTTAATTACAGTCCCTACAGCAATTCGGAGCTATCAATTTATGGCTCCTTCTGGCAATAAAAATTAACATCGTGCAGACTCCCAGCTCCAAGTGACGTGCCAAAAGTGAGAGCCATAGATTTCAAACCTCACCCTGATGTGGTACTGACGGCCATCCTGAAACCCTTTGGAGTAAATAAATGAGATGCACAGAGGTAATAAGAGGGACTTGATGGTGCCTGAGACCTGCTGCACCTCTCCTGCACCATAGCACTGGGTGGCCAAGCAGAGGGTGGGTGATTTAACAGCATCACCTGGATGTTTGGTGATGCTGTTAAGGTGGAGCCAGGGGAAGGAATTGTCCCAAACCTGGCTCACAAGCAGGCAGGACAACCCTGGTGACAAGGGTATGGAAGAGCTAACGCTGCCTCCAGCACACCCCCTGCTCAAATCCTGGGGAAGCTCTTGCTTCACCTCTTATTAATCAGTATTATCCCCTCCTGACTGCTCAATTAACACAAAGTGCAGAAATTCCCTTTCCTTTTTGATCAGGTGAATGACACCAGTCAGGGCAGCTTGCCCTCCATGCACCCCCCTCTTCCCAGCTCCCTGGTGCCAGCTTGATGCTGCCACGCTCTGGCAGACAAAAATCGGGGGAAATTAACCTGCTGGAACTCATCCAGAGCAATCATTTAAAAAATGATCTTTTTAAGATTACCCTATCGACCCAGGCCAGCACAACACACTCCTCTCCTCCTCCTCTGAATATTACATCCCTGTACCACAGGCTCCAGCCCACCTTCCTCTGTGACCCCCCCCAAAAAAAAAGTGAAGTATGAACCTCCCCTTCTTACAAGTAACAAGTGACAGAGCAAGAGGAAATGGCTCCAAGCTGGGCCAGAGGAGGTTGAGATTGGATATTAAGAATTATTTCTTCCCCAAAAAGGTTGTCAGGGCCTGGCCCAGGCTGCCCAGGGCAGGGGTGGAGTCCCCACCCCTAAAGGGGTTTCAAAGCCCTGGAGATGTGGTGCTGAGGGACATGGGGTAGTGGTGGGCTTGGCAGTGCTGGGGGAATGGTTGGACTGCATGATCTTAAAGGTGTTTTCCAACCTGTGTTTCTATGAGTCTATGATTCATTTTTCACAAGCCTTCAGGACTGCAGCCCCAGAAACACACACACACACTGTATCAAAGACTGCATCGTGCTTACATGGGGCCAAGTCTCTCTTTCTTTGAAGTTTCTTGGCAACAAAGGAAGAAAAGTCTCTTCTTACACCATTTTCCACGTTAATTACCATGTTTCCATGGCCTGACATTGTGTGATGCCCCAGGGGATGGTGCTTTCCCTGCCAGACTTTTGTACTGAGGGCTGCTGCAGACTGGCATCTCTCCTCATCCCCACACCCCAGGGGTGATGACTGTCACCAAAGAGAGGGAGAACATCCTCTTCTTCTTCTTCTTCTTCTTCTTCTTCTTCTTCTTCTTCTTCTTCTTCTTCTTCTTCATGCCCTTCATTTAAATAGATTCAGCAGAACATTCACTACCAGTTTTCCTCTGTTCCCTGGTGCACACTGGAAGAACCTGGGGCTTTGGTCCTACAACTAGTCCTAGAACAACTAAATTTTTTATCTGGTAAATGGTCACTTGCCACACAACCCACTAGTCACTGGGACAGAACTGGCAGAGACCCTCCAGATGCCACCAAAGAGATGGGTAACATCCTCTTCTTCTTCATTTAAATAGATTCAGCAGAACTTTCACTACCAGTTTTCCTGTTCCCTGGTGCACACTGGAAGAACCTGGGGCTTTGGTCCTACAATTAGTCCCAGAACAACTGAAATTTTTATCTGGTAAATGGTCACTTGCCACACAGTCACTGGGACACACAACTGGCAGAAACCCTCCAGATGCCACCACGTGGCTCAGCCTGGATTCCCAGCCTATAACCACCATCCACACCACAGACAGCCAAGGCCAACCACAGAGAGCAAAACCATGACCCGATTCCACCAGCGTGGCCACCTCACCACCGTGCCCTGTGTCCAGGGCCAGACCTTGAATGCAAACCCACAGTGGGGACCCCTGCCCAGTCTGCTCACCTCGCTGGCAGAGTCAGTCAAGCCGCCCATTATAGCACCATTGTGGAGGGTTTTTTAGCTTAAAAGTCCTTGAAAGTTTCCCACTGTGACTCATCAAACCAGATCTTTTTTCACTTTTTCTCTCTTCTCCCCTAACAATATTTATACTCATTTCTTTTATTGAAATCTATCTGCCGCCTGTTCTATTAAAGCTGCCTGAGTGGCAGCTCCTATTCTCTGGGAGCCCACAGCCCATCTATTCTCCAGACAATGAGGTACAAGCAGTCTGTCTTCTATTGTGCTTCCTGGCCTCCAGCTCTCAAATCTCCCCATCTCCAAAAGGAACATCATCAAGACCACCACGCAAAGGATTGGGATCCCGGGCTGCCCGGGGGCTCCCCGCTGCCTGCCGGCCACGCTGCCCCCTCCTCTCCAGCTGAGCATCCCTGGGGAGATCCCTTCCACCATCCCTGGGATCCTCAGGGATGCTTCTCCCCATCCCATGTGTTCTGCAATTTGTATTTCAAGGCAGTTCCTGGCCGTCAGACGGCTGCTGCCGGGATGTTTGCGTGCCTCAGACAACTTATTTGTTCCCGGGAATAAAAGAGGAGTGTTAAACCTTTTGTTTGCAAGAAATAGTTCCTTGGGAAATAAAGGGATTATGGAAATTAATATTTAAAGAAAGAAAACAACTCGGGGACCAACCACCCTTGAAGGTGGCTCTAACTCAAGAGCAAACGAGGCGAATAAAGAATGAAACCTTTTAATCTGGTGCATGGTGCTGCCTGTCCTCAGCCTCCCCCAGACCCTGCCTCCTCCCGGGGTGCTGGTAAGGGTGCTGAGCAGCAGGAAAAGGTCTGGACAGCATGTGTCACCCCCTCAGAGCAAGTAAGCAATGGTTGTGGTTCACAAAGCACCCAAGTGGGGTCACATCAAAGATGGGTGTAGGGCTCATGAGGGGGCTACCATGGACCATCACCACCCTCGGGGTCCACCTGCTTGGAGGACAGGGTGGTGGCCCTTGTGGTGCCATGGATACTCTTCCCATGCAGCCTTTCTGCCTCCCTGCAGGAACACGTGCAAAAGGCACAGGAAACCCAGATATTGAGATTCCCATGGAGCCAAACCCTTTCCAGAGAGTTCCTGGGGAAGCAGCATCTCCGGGCAGCTCCACCCTGACTGCTCAAGCACCCAAGCTGCTCCTCCTTCCCTGCTCCCTCCCACAGCCTACAGCCACCCAACAAGAAGTCCTCCCTCCTTTCTTTCCACACTCCTCCTTCCTCCCTCTATTTTTTTTTTTTTTTCTTTCTTTCCCTGTTGCCACTCGCAAGGTGAGAGAGGACGGAGTCGCCGGAATGAAAGATTCTCCTGCGTGCCCTCTCCCAGCAGTGGCCCTAATTCATTTTTCATGGCCCCTTGCAGTGACAAAAGGCACTGCTTCCCTCTTGTAAGTGTGAGCTGTGCAATAAGTCAAAGCTGATGTACATTTCCCCCCTGGGTGCCAAAGCTCTACTTTTGATTTAATTTGGCCTCTTGTTTGGCTCGCCGCCTCTGCCCGTGAGTTTCTTTGGAGAGGCAGCAAGGTAGGGCCCTGTAGAGGCAGAGGGGCTGCCTGGCAGATGGGGGTACAGTGGGTAGTGTGTAAATTATTTGCTGCAACGACACCGAGGCGTTGGGAAGTGACAGATGCTGCTGGAGAAAACCACTCAGACAAACACAAACATCCTGTTTGCGGGAGCAAATCCTGGCGCAACGTGGCTCTCCTGGAGCACATCCCATTTCTAGCAGCTTTCTTGCTGTCTCTAGGAGAAACCACGGTGGCACAAGGTTTGGTGAGGAGAGACAAATGCCGAGAAATGAGGTGCTCCTGCCTGCTATTTATAGAACTTTTACAAAGCATCCCCCAGAAAAACACCCAGCTGGGAGGTGGGGGCCAGATCCACCGCATCCCCTCCCAGCCGCACACCGGCCGGTGAGAGCATCCCCAGCCCGGCTCCAGGAGCCCCGTTTTCCTCTGGATTTGCCTGAAAATTGGCTGCTGGGCCGTAGGGTCCCTCTGGCTGTGGATTTCAACCCCAAGGCTTTCTCTGCAGGACAAGCTTAAGAAGCAATTGCAAGCCAAGGCTGTTAAACAGCTGTAACCTCAGCTAAGCTGCAGTTCAGCCGCATTAAGAAAATATCCCTAGAATGGGAAGCAAGTGGCATAATGGCATTAGAAGCAAAAAATAAGCATCAAGTGCCGGCTAAATCCATCCCCAGGGCTGGCAAGAAGTCATAGGGATTTGGGAAACTTTTCCTTCTCCTTGCACATCCCTGCATGGGGCTCACAGGGAGCCCAGACACCGTTGCTGCCGTGGATTTCTGCAAACGGAGGATATTTCTCCTCCCCTGGGACTCCCTGACCCCTCTTCACCCTCCGGAGCCATCGGAATCGTGGCAGGGTGAAGCTCACCACTGCCTCTCCATCATCTTTAGTCCATCTTTATTTTTTCCGACACGCTATTTTCCAGCCCAGTGGCCTTGCTCTGTCCCTCGTGTTTTATGGCACTGATGTCTCCATTTCTGCAGGATCATTCGTGATGTTGCAGCTTATTGTGAGCAGCCAGGGAAATGCACAGCTGGGGGGAGGATAAGGGAGGGGGTGCTCGGTGAGGATGCTGTGAGGCCAGGAAGGGGAGATGGGGAGAGAGGAGCTGTGCCATGAATTGCAGGGATGGGTGATACTGGTCCAGAGAGACTGGGAGGAGGGGGACAGGACAATGGGGTGAGTCCTTCCTCAAGCCCATCATCCCCTGTGAAGGTCTTGGCCCCACTATGGGTGCTGGCAGGGCAGTGAGAGGCATTGCTCTGCCAGGGAAAAGCCATTTTAAAGAAGAGCAGGAAGGGGAAAAACCCAGAGGCTATAGCATTGCTCTGGCTTTAAATTATACTGTAGGAGGATAAAAATAAAAGACAGGAAGATGGAGAGAAAGACCAGGAGGAAAAAGAATTGCCATTGTTTTACCAAGCAGATGGGAAAGTTCAGGGGATCAGAAAAAGACCATTATTATCTTGACTTGAGCGAAAGAAGATAGGAAAGGAAGAGGCATTTTTTTTCCCCTGCGGTGAGGAATGCTGTGGCTGAAGACATTTCCGTAAGAACTCAGAAGGTAAACGGTGCTGTCAGCGCCAGGCAGCACCTGAGTTATCCCCCTGGCCTGGGTACATCACTGGGATTTGGCTTTTTGTCCCTTTTCCCTGGCAGTGACACCTCAACCCTCACCACTCTTGCAAGGAGGGGGTGGTGGGCAGGGCTGACCGGGGTGCATATCCTCCAGCTGTGGCAAGATGCCAGATGTGCTGCCAGATGTGCTGGCTGCCCATGGCACCTGGTTCCTTGTACTGGGACGAGCTGCCCGTCAGGCTTGGCCACCCAAACTCCTGCTGCCCTGCCCTTCAGTGTGCTACAAACTATTAAAATCTGCCCTCAAGCCACAAATCTCTCTGTTTTTCCTGCAGGCCCCTCCACCACCCTCACCCCCAGTTCAAACTGGGACCAACTCCTTTTTGCTGCATGTGCAATGGTATTTACACCCCCGGGGTGATTCTCTGTTGCTGCTCAGCTGGGCAGGGGGCAGCCCAGCAGCTCCTGCTCATGAGGATGTTTCACAGCAGCTCTTGGCATCCTGGGCAGGGACATGGAATCTCTTTTCTATCTGTGCTCAGGTACAAACTGCTGCAACATCTTCCCTGCCGAGTGTCGAGCTCATGGGACAGGGATGTGGAGCATCCACTGGAGCATCCTTCACTTTGCAGCAAATCCCCAACTTTTCTCCCTTTCCCTCCAGTGTATTCTCTACCATTTTTTTTTCCCTCTCCTCCCCTTTTTCCCCTCTTCCATCACTCAGACCTTTCCCTCTCTCCCTACCCCTCGCTTTGCCACCTTTCCTGCCCTGCACCCACCCCTCCCCTGGGATGTGGAGAGGGGCTTGGCAACCCCCCCTGCCTCATCCCACGGCTCCCAACTCCTCAGCCACTTAATATTCACGACAGAGAGAAACATTTCACGGCGAATTGGACGCACATTCAACTGGAAATGGAAATTTTATGACTCTTCTCACTCTGTGCTGTGGAGCACGCCAGCTGAGAAAACACGGAAGCAAACGAACACCCTGTGAACTGTAAAGTATATTAATAATGAAATCACAGCCTGGGAAATGAAGTCTTTATTCTGTTTATATTCTGCTCCATTAATAGAAAGCGTTCACACGAGCTCCACCCCATTAACTGGAGTCTGCACCAAGGAGTGTGCAAGGACAGCAGAGGCAGTGACAGGGGGTAAAAAACTCCTTCCCCGTGGGACAAAGCTTCCCGAGGGCAGGAATTGAGCTCAAAGGGGAAAAAAAACCAAAAACAGGCAATGGAGTGTGCAGGCAGGTGAACACAGGGATGTCTTTGGCCTTGGTGCCCTGCCCTGAGCAAGGTATGTGAGTGGAGATGTCCCAAGGGAAGAAAGGGTGAAGGAGGAAAAAGAAGGAGAAAAAAAAAAAAAGGAAAAAAAAGAAAAAAAGTGGAAAAAAGGAAAAAAGGAAAAAAAAAAGGGGGGGGAAAAAAAAGGAGGAAAAAAGGAGAAACAAAAGGAAGAAAAAAAGGTGGAGAAAAGGAAGAAAATGTCAATGCCAAGAAAAAAAAAAAAAAATCACAAATTTTGGGGAAGTCAGCTCCACTGCCACCAGAAGCCCCACCCGGCAAGGTGTCAGCATGAGGAAAACCATCCCCGCTCAACCTCGTGCTTCTTCCCTGTGCTGCTCATTCCCAGCACCTCTCCGGGCACCCTTCCCACCCCTCCTCACACCATCCTCTCCCTCTGGGATGGAGCTCCCCCACTCCTGCACCCTCAGCTGTGCCAGTGGCTGTGGACAGCTTGGCCAAATGGCTATTTCGGTGCTATTTCCTCACACCCAGCCCTGCCCTCAGCTCAGCAGTGCTGGGCCACATGTGGGGCAGCCCAAGTGGGATCTCTCTTCCCCAGAACCACCCGCAGCAGCTTATGGGAAGCAGATCACAGGAGCTAAACCCAACAGGAGCTGAGTTTTTTCTACAGCTGAAGCAACCCGGTGTTGACAGAATGGGGACGCGTTTCCCCAGCTCACGTTTTTTTTTTTTTTCTAATAATACCTCGGGGGAGTCTCTGGCAAAGTTTGCCCCAAATATAATTAGTTTGCACAGCTATTAGGGGCTGATAAAAGGTTTTAATTTGTGTGGAGATCCCTCCAGTCGCAGATGCTCCCGTCCCTTGCTCTACCCCCACGGCAGCTGAATGAAAGGCGAGTCCCAGGCAGGGAGAGGGTGGCTGACACAAAGCCACACGTTTCCTAAAGAAAAGATGGAAAAGGCAGCAAGCTGACACTGGCAGCATGTCGGGCTTTGTCCACCTTGTCCCACCACACCAGAGGAAGAACCAACATACCCCCCTTCCTTCCCACAGCTAGCCGAGGCAGCGCTGGGGATGGAGAAGAGCCACTGGTGTGGGGGGATGCTGCTAGGGGGGTGAAAATCACCATCTCTACCTAACCAGGTCCCTCTGCTGCTGCTGCTGCTGCTGGGATTGTCATGCAAATGTCAGCTTGGCAGTCGGAAAAATAAATCTCTGATATTCTTATTAATAAGCACTTGGGATGAGGTGCCAGCTCCTCAGCAGCAGCACCGATGAGGTTTGCAACCCCCTGGCCCCTCTTTCCCCCTGCAGGAAAGGGATCCCCCAGCAAGCAAGGGGCTGAGCAGAAGGGTCACAGGAAGGGGTGCAGGCAGAGCTGCCTGTTTTTCCCCCAGGTCAGGCAGCACCCAGCAGCACTGCTGCTCCCCAAGAGCCCCCAGCCCACCCGCCTTCCCCAGAGAAGGAGTTAAGCACACTCTGCCTCTGGCAAGGAGGGAAAGTGTGACATTGCAAAGCTGTGTTCTGGGAATATGCTGAAGCACAGAGAAGGGTTGTTGTTGGTGGTTTTTTGGTGTTTTTTTTCTTTTTTTTTTTTCTCCTCCTTAAGGGAAAGACATTGCCTCATTTGTAGCTAGTAGGGGTCTTGTTATTTTTGTACCAAGATGCATATTTTAAAGGCGGCTGTGCCAAATATGCAAACAAATCAGCTCTGAGAGTTTGTTTCCACCACGCAGGGAATCAAAAATCTTACTTTTATACATCTATATATGTGTGCAAGTACATCATCTCCCGTTGCTTTCAAAAATAGGAGGAACCAGGGCATATCAGGAGAAGGGAAATGCTAAAGGAGCTGCCCACAGCCCAGCACTCCACATGAAGAATCACAGAATCTGCTGAGCTGGAAGGGACCCATCAGGATCATCAAGTCCAACTCCTGCCCCTGTGTAGGGCACCCCCAGGATCCCACCGTGGGCCTGAGAGCATCATCCAAGTGCTCCTTGAATTCAGGTGATGTGACCACTTCCTTGGGGAGCTTGTTGGCATGCTAACCTCCTGGTGGACCAGAAACCAAAATGCTGCTGGCTCCTGCTGAGCCAGACCCTGCTCCCATGGGACCTGCTGGAAAAGCTGCTGGCACTCAAGGGGCTCAACATTCACCTTGCTCCTGGCAGGATTCCACTGCTGGTCGTGGCACAAGTCCACATTCTTTGCAAGCAATGCTGGCAATGCCACCTGCCAGCTTCTCCTTCACCATGACCACCCGTGAAACCAGGCTCCGTCTCCAAGTCCTGCTTCTCCAAGACCACCAAACCCTATTTATTTCCACCCTAGGTGATGCAAACAGGGTTGGATCACCAGTGACCATTCTCCTGGCCCATCTGTCCAGCCTGTGCTGATGAAGCACCCATCAAAACCAGTGGCAGATTTACAGGTTAACAATGATTTAGTGGAGCACACCAGCAGCCAAATTAATGCCAGTGATAATGGAGTTTACCTCATTAAACAATGCACACCAAGATCCTGTCTGTTGTAAAACAATTGGTCTCTGAAGCCTAGTGTTCATCTTCCAGGGTTGCTGGGAGATAATAAATGGGTAATATTCCGGCGATAATGGTAATGGAGTCACGGCTCAGAGCTAATATTATGGCAAAGCAGTAATTATTTCAACAGTAAACAAGGGGACGGTTGAGCTGCCGACAGGATTGGAGCTGGTTGAAATGCTTCAGTTAATTTAGCTGGAGCCCAGGCCTCCAACAGCCTCCTGGAAGAAGGATGAGGTGCTTGGCCACCAAACGGGGTTGGGTGAGTCCCTGCGAGGCTCTTGGCCACCACGAGACCCAGGGAACGCCTGCAGTGACGTGGGGTGGGACATCAGGTATGGCACAGCCACCTCCCCGACCCAATGTGCAGCTCAGGCTGGCTCTGAGCCCCATCCTACAGCCATGGTAGGACCCCACGTGTGTTGGCTCACACAACATCTTCCTCAAGAGGTGCTCCAGCCCCTCGCATCTCTGCAAGGACCGACAAGCTTTGCCTGGCTCTTTCGTGTGTGCTTGGCCCAAGGCAAAGGAGACAACCCCTTCTTGATGTCTAAACAAGAAGAGAGGTTAGGTGGATACTTGGCCTACTCCAAAACCACCTGGACCCTCACCAGGAGACAAAAGAAGGTGCAGAAACACGAGACCCAGGAGCAGCCTTACCCAAGCCATCTGCTCACTCCAAGAGAGGTTTCCCTGTTGAAAGGACCAGCAGAGAGCACAAATCTCTGGTCTAAAGTTAAGGAGGTGACTTGAGGCAGGGAGCAGTGTTATGGGACACTGAGCTGATCACTGCAAGGGACAGGACAGCACAAAAGTGGACAGAGATATTTTTTTCACCTGAGTGGATCCTCTTTCTCCTGGTGCCTCCCAGCTGGGCTCCAGTTCTGATGTCCAACTTACAAATATCCCCTGCCTCCTGTCCAGAAAGAATCCTGGAAGGATGAAGGACAGAAAACAATGTGCTTAAAGGACAAACCTCTGAGAGGGGAGGATGTGGCCCCTTCCCAGGGACAAGCAACTCTTCAAGCTGGATTATTTTGCAGTCTCTTGTCCTCTTGTTTCAAGCCCCGCCAAAAGCCAGAGAGAATCAATAGATCCAAATATCCCAGACTTCTCCCAGAGTCCCCTCGCTGGTTTGCTGCTGATATATAGACAGATAATCTCAGGAGACCTCTGCCACATTAGGCCACCGTGTCTCATCTATCTTAAGTGCACATATGAGCTGTGATTACTGCTGTGTCTGAGTGCCTCATGTCTTGAATCTATTTATCCTCCCACCGGCCCGGGGAGACGGGGGATTGCTGCTCTTCCTCTTCCAGGGAATACACTGAGGGCTGTGGAGGTTAAATGGGCTGATTGCTGAGGGCATCCGGGCCATGGCAACACTGGCACCCTCTGAGCATCTCCCCTTGCTCCTCTGCTTTGCCAAGCACCCAGGCAGAACCTGCCCCACACATCCCAGCTCAGGCTAAGCTGAGGACTCTGGCTCCGCACAGGATTGAGCTTCCAGTGCCGAGCCTAATCCTGAGATTAATGAGGGATTCCTGCTATAAAGACCTCTTGATCAGACCTCTTACAAGTAAATACACCATCAAGCCAAACCATAATGTTTTCCTACCCTGGCAGCCACTGCCTTAAGCCTTTCACCGGAATCCATCACACTCCAGCAATAATCAAAAAGCAATTAGATAAAACCATGGCAGAAAAGTCCATCAAGGGGTCGTTAGGGATGACGACTTGGACAGAGGCTCTGGCTCTGTCCCTGCGTGGCAGATGGGTGTCAGCCAGGCAGATGTGCCACTGAAGGTGTCTGTGTGCACACAACTAGTTTTCACACCTTTTCCTGGTGTCTTTCACCCCACCACAGCAGGACAACCACACTTTTTCCTAAGCCAAGAAATTCCAGCCCTCGTCCGGCTGGGAGATGAAAACCAGGCTGACAGTGTTGCCATTGCCATGACAACATTTGAGTTACCCCCCCAAAAATAAATAAGGAGCCCAGTAACTATGGAAACACCTGAGTGACCAAAGCCAGGCTATTACCTAGAAGACCTCTCAGCAGTTTACAGATGGCATTAGTGAAGCCGGGGACTGGAACACACCCAAAGTCTTTGAAAGAGATGCTCAGCACCTCTGGGTGTAAATAGGAATGTGGGTGGGCACACACAGCACTAACCCCAGTGTCCAAGTCCCCTGAACAGCTGATATCTCTGGAAAGATGTTGCTGCCTTCCTGCTGGGTGTTAAATCCTGCCTGTGGTGATCTACATAGAATCAGAATGGTTCAGGTTGGAAGGGACCTTTAAAGGTCATCCAGTCCACCCCCCCCCCCCCACAGTAAGCAGGGACATCTTCATCTTACATCCTTCTCTGCCTCTTTGCCTTCCTCCCTCCCTTCACCCTGCTGAGGATGTGTCTCTCTTGACTGCCATCCTGCTGGTCTTGGCACCACAGAGTTCTCAGAGGGATGGAGCCACCCCGTGGCATGCCAGAGCTGCATGAACCAGAGCTGCCAGAGCTGTGCCACTGGGAGAAGAAATAAGACAAGACAAGAGAGGGGTGAGGCAGAGGGACAGAAGATGGGCTGTGACACTTCTGAAGGCTGTGGGTTCACCCTTCTCCAGAGCCAGCATCCTGCTTTTGCTTGCTGCAGGAGGAGGAGGATGGGCACAGGCAGGGTCAGGCATGGTGCAAGGCTCCAGGCAGTGATGGAGGCACTGGCAGGGCCAGCACTCCTGCAAATCACTAGCAGAAAACTTGCTCAGGTTCACTTTCACTCAGCTCTCCTCCTCCTCCTGGCTCTGGGCAGCTCTTCCAGCCCTCAAACCAAACAGAGCCTCAAAACCAGGTTTAATGGCTCCCATAACGTGGCAGTGACTGCAGAGGTGAAAATTCAGCAGAGCTTACCAGACCAAGCTCTAAACCAACACCACACTGCTCCCCAGAGCTGCGCACAGGAGAGAAAAGAGTGGAGAGGGCTGGAAAAGGGTCTTGAGTGGGATCAGAGCTGGGCTGCTCTCGGTGTCAGTCCTCTGGAGGACCCAACTGCACGCTCCCCCAGTGAGCAAACACTCTTATTTGCTCCATTTCCCACCAAGAGCCACACGGGAAGGCTTAAAGCTGCCAATGAAATAATAAAGCCTGTGAAGTGCCTTTGCACAGAGGAGCACTCGTGGGCAGAAGCATGGGGAGCAGCTCCTGCAGCTCTGCTCTGTCCGTGCCTGGGGCAGGCAGTGCTGTCAAACCCCCCCCCCAGAGCCTCCGGGGAGAGCCTCTTACCCATCTGCTGTGTAAACCCTTCAATTATGCACCACCTTTTCCCTTCACCAGTTCTCCCAGTCCTCCTCCACTCCCTTTTCTCCACCACTCCAGAGAAAGGCAGCGAGAAGGAACAGGAGGTGGTTGGCTCGAGACCTCCCCAGGGATGAGGCAGCTGGGAGCAGGGCTGGCAGCTAGCTCAGGGTCCCTCTTTTGCTCCTGGCTTCCCAAATTAGGAGATATCCTACTCAGGAAAGGGTGACTCTGCCATGGCTCTTGTTTCAGTCCCCACACTTCCAGCCCTCATCCCTCTCATGTGTGCTGAATGCAAAAGGAGAAGCTGAGGTTTCCCTTGGTGGCCTGGCACACCTGAAGACAGAAAGAGAGGATGGGTGACCACTGATGCTGTCTGGGGCCACCCCTGGGCTCAGCACCCTCCATCAGCAGGAGGTGAGACTCAAGTCAACCTCTGGGAACATTTGTTCCCTTGGAGTTTTGAAAGCAGAATGCCTAATCATGGCCAAAATCGGGCAAGAGCTGCTGCTACAAATTATGCAGCACCACAGGTAATTTCTGATTAGCTCACTCTTCCTCTCCTGGTGCATCCTCAGTTTCCATAGCAGCTAAATCCTAAGGAAAATGGAAACATCTGGTTCAAGCACAGGTAAAGATTCCCTGGGGAAAGAAATCTGCTGGATGGCAGCAAACAGGGAAAACATCCCCCGTGCAAGGCAGAAGCATGGTAAGGCAGGAGCCTGGATAGGGGAGCATGGATAGTGACTGGGAGATGGCAGAGAGGGGCATGGGAGAGGGAGAGGAGGGTCCTGGGGAGCAGGAGAGGATCTGGGAAGAAGAGTGGGTCTGGAGGTAGAACAAGATGCACAAGGAAAGTGGGCAGCAAGGAGGCTGAGCGAGAGGAAATCCCATTGCCAGGGCAGACAAGGGGGAGAGAAGAAAGGAAAAGGCTTTGAGGTGGGAGCAGACAGACTGCCTCAACCATAAATGCCACCTGATGGTGACAGATACAGTGACAGTGACTTCAGTGCCACGGCCAGATGCTCAGCACACGGATCTGCACCCTGCATTTCATCACCCATCCATAAACACAGACCCCAACCAAAGGCCACCCTCTTGGGGCACGACCACCTAAGGTGGACAAGGGGAGATGGTCCTACAGAGAGAGGCTCCTGCCCAAGGAACAGGCTGAAATGCTGCCGATTCAGCTCCCCTTCTGCCTGGGCTAAGGAGAGTGATGGATCTGGCCTGGCAGTTTGCTACAGAGCAGATAAATAGCAAAAAAAAAATCAATGGAGCTGCACTGAGTCACTGCAGCCACCACCAGGCAGCTGACCAGAGGGAGCAGACACAGCACCATCCATCACTGCAGCCCCTGCATTGTCTCCTGGACAGCCTGGCCTGGGTGTCCCCAAGGAGAGCCTGAGGCAGCTGTCTGGGACAAGTGCCCCTTCATGGTAAAAACCCAGGGGGAGAAGTGACTGTGGCTAAACCAAAGTGCTCAGCCGGGAGCAGAGGCTCAGGCACTGCCCTTTGGCTGGATGGCTCATCCCACCCAAAGCCCCCAGATCTCACCTCAGCTCCCCAGTGAGAACGTCAGGGCCACCGGGAATAAACAGGTCAGCAAAATGCAAAACATATGCCAAAAAAAAACCAAAACAGCTGCAAAAGGGGTTTTGAAATCAGATGCTCCTGAACAGGCATGTGTGGGAAGTTGTGTCCCAGTAGGCACACCCCCAGAGTTCTGCTCATGTTTGCTTACCAGTTAACAAGGCCACCAATTAATTCTCTGTGTCTTTCCCTGCTCATTTGCACTATTTATAGTCCTTCTTTGAATGAACATGTGAGAATTCACTGAAAACTTTCCAAAATAGGGCCAGACAATCACACTCAATCCCTAAGCACAGCAATCCCAACCTGGTACCTACTGCCAAATCCTCCACACCAGTAAAACCATCATCTCCTCTTCCAGACCACCAAGCCAGATGTTTCTCCACCAGAGTTATCAGTTTCTCCATTAAGTCACATCTTTTGGGTGCAAATCACCTTCTCTTGGCAGCTCAAGTGCCACATGACCCAGCCAGTGACGCCTCCCCAGTAACTCGTAACCACCACCGTGTCCTTCCCAGAATATTTTGGGTAATGTTCAGCTGTTACCTTTGGGTGAGATGTGTCTCCAGGTGATTGTTGGATCTGGCCTGCCCGTGGCTATGCAGGTGAGGCTGACGTTGCCACCCTCGTTGATGGAGATGTCAGAAGAGATCTCGATGATTTTCGGAGACACTGCAATGACACAAAGAGGAGAATGAGAATGCAACTGGTTCTGCTCCATCTCTAGTCTCAAAATGTGGGTGAAGGAGGCTGACTTTCCAGCTTCCACCTTGACAAGCAATAGCCCATCAGTCTCATCTGACTTGACAGGAACACCAAGGGGAAAGAGGGGGCAGAGCAGATGGGGTTGAAGTGGGAAGGACTTGGAGGGGATTCAGGCATTTTAGGGAGGTTTTAGACATCCTGGACATCTCCATCATGTGTGAGATGGTACTTCTCCCTCACTCCACATCCAGTACTCATCCTCTCCTCCAGCCATGACAAACCCTTCCCAGCAGAGCTGCATCCTCCTGGGAAAACATCATCCACCCCCCAAAAAACATCCCTGATGGCAGCAATTGCTCCTGGGGCAGCAAGAGCACCTGAAGCAAGCACAGCTCTTTCTGCAGCCAGGACAGGTCTCTTCCAACCTTGCAACCAGAGCAGCACCAAGAGGAGCTGGCCATGAAGATGAGAGGTTCACAGAGGAGCCTCTGAGGTCTAGGACCGTGCAAAGGCAGGGACATTCAAGGAGGATTCAAGACATCCCACCACACCCCTACTGCCACCATGGGTGCCCAGGAATGGGTCAGACACATGGGGTCCAGTCCCAAAGAGAGAACACAGAGACAGGACAGGGGACACTGAGAAGGGAGAGGGATGAGGAGCAAGCAGAGATGAGGAGCAGAGGACACTGAGAAGGGAGGGAGATGAGGAGCAAGCAGGGATGAGGAGCAGAGGACACCATGTGGCTGCCGGGGAGGCTGGAAGGAGCAGGATGCTTTGCAAGTGATTTGTGACTCTCCCGCAAAGTGCCGCAGCGGGGTGCCAGAGAATGGCCTGGGAAAAAAAAAAACAAACCCAAACCAGCAGCTGAGGAAGGTGATGGTCTTTATTATGATCTGCAGGTGCAGAATGAGAACAGCAGCTGANCTTCTCCTTCTCCTTCTCCTTCTCCTTCTCCTTCTCCTTCTCCTTCTCCTTCTCCTTCTCCTTCTCCTTCTCTTCTCAAGGGAGGCTTTGGGGTCTCCTTTTCTGGAGACACTCACACCCCAGCCAGACACCGTCCTGTGCCACCTGCCCTCAGTGACCCTGCTTGAGCAAGAGTTTGGACTGATGGTCTCCAGAATTCCTTTCCAACCCCCCCATGATGGGAATCTGTGAGTAACCCCAGGATGATGTGCTGGATGGAGGAGCTCAGGTGCTCCAGGGATTTGGGGCTGAGCCCTGGTTGGGTTTACTGCTGAGAAGGGTTGGAGATGGGGACCCCCACTCTGGGCTGCCAGGACAGAGGAGCCCCCAGGTCCTGCTTGTACCCAGCTCCCACCCCTGCTCTGGGCACCTCAGGACCACCCCCTGGGCCCAGAGTTGGGGGGGTCACTGCCTGCACCCTGCCTGCTGCCTCCTGCCTCACCCAGATGGTGCTAGGAGCAGCAAGGAGACCCTGGGCATGGGTGGGATGGGATGGGATGGGGATGGAGATGAGGAATGGATGAGGATGAGGATGAGGATGAGGATGAGGATGGGAATGGGAATGGGAATGGGATGGGGATAGGGATGGGGATGGGCATGGGCATGGGCATGGGGATGGGCATGGGGATGGGCATGGGGATGGGGATGGGGATGCTGCAGCCAGTCTGAAGGGGAGAGCAGCAGGGTGCTTGCTCACCCACCTCCCCATCTCTCCCTGTTTCATGAGCTCTTTGGAGCAAGCCAGAGAGGGAAGGATGGGACTGCTCCCTTTGAATCAGCATCCTGGGTGGGGAGGGGGAGGGACACACGATGATTTTTGGAATAGACAGGCAGCACCCAGGCTGGGTGGCACGGCTTGCTCCCAGGCACCTTTCCTGGAGGGTCTGTCCAGTCCTCAGGAGCTGGGGAACCACACCAGGTCATTGTTTTCCAAGCAGGTGGTACTCTGCGAGCTTAAAGTGAGCACCAGATGGGCAGAGATGATGAAAGAGGCATCGGTGTGAAAGGCTTCCCTCTAGGGTGTTAAATATTACATTCACTGAGCCCGACGAACTGTTGAAACCAATAGAACTAATTAGAGAGCCAATGCCCAGGAAGGACGTGCCTTGGCTAACAGCTGAAAGAGATGCCAGATTGTCCAGAAACCTCCCTTTGTCTGCCCCAGTGTCTCCTGTGAGCGTGGCAGGCAGGGCACACTGTCCTTTGGGGGACAGAGCTGGAAAGGGAGCCTGTCCCTGTGTCCCAGGGTTTACCTTCCAGCCTGGATGAGGGTTGGGAAGGAAGCAGAGGAGCTGGCTGGCTCCTATGCAATAGTTGTGATTTTTTATTTATTTATTTTTTTTTTTTTTCTCCCCTTCTNTAAAAAATAAAAAAATAAAAAAATAAAATAAATAAAAAAATAAAAAAATAAAATAAATAAAAATAAAAAAATAAAAAAATAAAAAATAAAAAAATAAAAAAATAAAAAATAAAAAAAATAAAAAAATAAAAAAAAAAAAAATAAAAAAAAAAATAAAAAAATAAAAAAATAAAAAATAAAAAAATAAAAAAAATAAAATAAATAAATAAATAAATAAATAAAAAAAAAAAAAAAAGAAAAAAGCATCACAGCCCAGGACCTCGTCTCACTCCCAACTCCCCCTGCTCCACCACCACCAGCCTCCATCCTCTCCACATCAACAAAAATCGCATCTCCTGGAGCCCAGCCAGGCTGGAGCAGTTAAGAGGACTTAAAAACCACAGCCCTCTGACTCCACACACAGTCCCTCGCTCGGAGTAAATCTGTAATGCCCAATCCTCAGCCATTGAAAAAGCGATTAGTGAGGGCAGGTCGAGGCTTGGCCAGCCCGGAGCCAGAGAGGAATAATAAAGGGAGGCTGTCCACCTGCCTTGCAAAACACAGACCCATTAAACCAGAGGGAGGAGGGATGCTCATGCACTCCTGGATGATGGCAGCGGTTGTTCTCGCATCGTCTCATAAATATTTAACAGGCAGCACTTTGTAAAGAAGAATGTTATTAAGGCTGGTGGAGTCTGTGGCTCCAAATGTGGCCATACATCAGATGTTGCCTGTCTAGTATGCAGAACCCTCTCAGAGCAGCAAAGCAGTTTCTTCAGGCTGGGGAAAAAAATAGAAAAAAAAAAAAAAACAAAGTAAAAAAAAAAAAGTCAAACCCTGAGTCGCAGAGCCCTGGGGAGCTGTGTAGGAGATGTCTGAGGGATATCCTACCAATAGATCAGACTTTCACAATCACCTACAGCAATCCAGATACCTCGGCGAGATGGGGGAAGAAGGGGAGGTTGAAAAGGCAGAAAACCAATAAAAGGGAATGCACTAGATGAAAAGCAATTCTTGGCAGCAGTTTTTAGCATAAACACATTGTTGCTTTTTTTTTCTTTCTTGCAATAGCAAATTAATCTTTTTATTGCTGCCAAAGACCTTCTAATAATATTTATTCCACCACTTCATGCTTTATTGTGACTACTTTTGGGGTCTGGATTTTTTTTTTTTCTTTCTTTCTTTTTTTTTTTCTTTTTTTTCTTTTTTTTTTCTTTTTTCTTTTTTTTTAATTTTTTTTTTTNTCATCCCACCCAAAGCCCCCAGATCTCACCTCAGCTCCCCAGTGAGAACGTCAGGGCCACCGGGAATAAACAGGTCAGCAAAATGCAAAACATATGCCAAAAAAAAAACCCAAACAAAACAGCTGCAAAAGGGGTTTTGAAATCAGATGCTCCTGAACAGGCATGTGTGGGAAGTTGTGTCCCAGTAGGCACACCCCCAGAGTTCTGCTCATGTTTGCTTACCAGTTAACAAGGCCACCAATTAATTCTCTGTGTCTTTCCCTGCTCATTTGCACTATTTATAGTCCTTCTTTGAATGAACATGTGAGAATTCACTGAAAACTTTCCAAAATAGGGCCAGACAATCACACTCAATCCCTAAGCACAGCAATCCCAACCTGGTACCTACTGCCAAATCCTCCACACCAGTAAAACCATCATCTCCTCTTCCAGACCACCAAGCCAGATGTTTCTCCACCAGAGTTATCAGTTTCTCCATTAAGTCACATCTTTTGGGTGCAAATCACCTTCTCTTGGCAGCTCAAGTGCCACATGACCCAGCCAGTGACGCCTCCCCAGTAACTCGTAACCACCACCGTGTCCTTCCCAGAATATTTTGGGTAATGTTCAGCTGTTACCTTTGGGTGAGATGTGTCTCCAGGTGATTGTTGGATCTGGCCTGCCCGTGGCTATGCAGGTGAGGCTGACGTTGCCACCCTCGTTGATGGAGATGTCAGAAGAGATCTCGATGATTTTCGGAGACACTGCAATGACACAAAGAGGAGAATGAGAATGCAACTGGTTCTGCTCCATCTCTAGTCTCAAAATGTGGGTGAAGGAGGCTGACTTTCCAGCTTCCACCTTGACAAGCAATAGCCCATCAGTCTCATCTGACTTGACAGGAACACCAAGAGGAAAGAGGGGGCAGAGCAGATGGGGTTGAAGTGGGAAGGACTTGGAGGGGATTCAGGCATTTTAGGGAGGTTTTAGACATCCTGGACATCTCCATCATGTGTGAGATGGTACTTCTCCCTCACTCCACATCCAGTACTCATCCTCTCCTCCAGCCATGACAAACCCTTCCCAGCAGAGCTGCATCCTCCTGGGAAAACATCATCCACCCCCCAAAAAACATCCCTGATGGCAGCAATTGCTCCTGGGGCAGCAAGAGCACCTGAAGCAAGCACAGCTCTTTCTGCAGCCAGGACAGGTCTCTTCCAACCTTGCAACCAGAGCAGCACCAAGAGGAGCTGGCCATGAAGATGAGAGGTTCACAGAGGAGCCTCTGAGGTCTAGGACCGTGCAAAGGCAGGGACATTCAATGGGGATTCAAGCCATCCCACCACACCCCCACTGCCACCATGGGTGCCCAGGAATGGGTCAGACACATGGGGCCCAGTCCCTTAAAGAGGGAACACAGAGACAGGACAGGGGACACTGAGAAGGGAGAGGGATGAGGAGCAAGCAGGGATGAGGAGCAGAGGACACTGAGAAGGGAGAGGGATGAGGAGCAAGCAGGGATGAGGAGCAGAGGACACCATGTGGCTGCCGGGGAGGGTTGGGGTTTCTGCAAGCATAACAGCAGGGCCGTAGGAGGGGAAAAAAAAAAAAAAGCAAAAAAGCTCAGCTGCTGTTCTCATTCTGCACCTGCAGATCATAATAAAGACCATCACCTTCCTCAGCTGCTGGTTTGGGTTTGTTTTTTTTTTTCCCAGGCCATTCTCTGGCACCCCGCTGCGGCACTTTGCGGGAGAGTCACAAATCACTTGCAAAGCATCCTGCTCCTTCCAGCCTCCCCGGGCGAGCCCTCTTCATCCACCTGATGGAAAGTGCAGCCCAGAGCATTCCAACAGCCCCCTTCCCAACCCGGGTCCCACTCCCCAGCACCCTTTTCCCTGCCTTTCTCCACCTCCCAGGGCTGCGCCGAGGCAGAATGACTGCAATGGCCTTGCACGCGTTGCCTCTGCTGTGCAGGTAAGTAATTTATTGATCTGTAAAGCACTCCAAGATGCTCTGGAAGGGATTATGTCATGCCAGCGCCGGGCAATAAAATAAAAAATGATGGATTTTTTGTGAACACGAGGGTGATTTAGGGTTTGTAGTTGGAAGTGTAGTTAAAGTACATTTTAAGTGGAAATCAAGGTGGGTAATGAATTATTCTCTGTTTTGAAGGGCTCCTGGGAGTTCATTTTTTTTGCTGCTCTGGGCATGATGGCTAATCTGCTAATCATGTACTGGAGGACAACCGTGGAACAAATGCTCCCAGAACAGTGGAGGCTCAGGGGCAGGACAGTGGAGGGCACGAAAATGATACCGAAAGAAATATTAATATGCATCAGTGTCATTAAAGGGACAGCAGATGTCTCTTGGGACCAGGGAACTGGGAGATGCTCTGCCAATAGCCAGGGGAGTCCATTAAGGAGACGTAATTAATTACAACAGAGTTAAAATTGCCCCACTGTGTTCCTGGGGAGGCTGGGACCACCCACCAGGAAACCTTTAAAAAAAAAACCCCTTTTTCTAAAGTCCCACTTTAAAAAGACTGAGCTTACAGTCTGGACAACAAAAATAGGCCAAGGAGGTATTACCATTGCCATTTTGGAGAGGTGGAAAGAGATGAGCAGAGGCACAGTAAATTGCTCTCCATCCCTGCAAAGAGCAACAGTTTCCAGCTGAAAGTCCAAAAAAAAAAAAAGGTAGAGCAAGATCCATCGCCCTCAACACGACGCTCACTAAATTGCAGAGGAACATTTCTCATGTTTTTAACTACTGAATCCACGTCAGCCCAGTTCAGCTTGTTTTGCAGAGCTCCCTGAGATTGAATAAAAATCAAGTCAGGCTTTGCACTGCAACTCCTGTGTACTGCACACACAGATTTTCCCAGGCAGGAGACAAAAATCAGCAGTCAAGTCGACTGACCGAGATTCTAAACCATAATGAAAACAAAATTAACTTGGATTTCCTGAAGCATTACATCCTCCTTGTCAGCAATACAGCAGAAGGTTTAAATTTTGCTCAGACAGGGCAGGGGGAGAGAGAGGTGGTTGTGTTGCTGCTTGGATTTTGCAGCCTCCTCTGGCAAGTTGAAAAGCACCTTGAGCTACCTGTGGGCTGGGGAAAAAAGCCCCCCCTGGCCTGGTGAGTTTGGGACATTCTGGGGGAGAAGGAACTTATTGCAGCCCACATGGGATGAGATGAGGCAGGAATGGCTGGGAAGTAAAACCAGAGTGATAACGTCAGGGAGACCTTCCATGGAACGCGCAGTGGTAGGATTTGACACAACAGTTACTCTATGCTAATTAAACATTTGAATAATTAACCACACAAACTCTTTAAAATGCCCTTCTGGAGCCTGCATAGGTATGTTGTAAGGTTTTTACCACGCTAAGGAGGTTAACCTTAATAAATAAGTGATTTCAAGTCTATATTTAATGTTATTTCAGGGTCACGGGGGCTCCCCTTGCCTCTTCTTTCTCCATCAGCTGGCACTGCAGCAGCAACGGGGCAGAGGAGAAATTTCTCATGCTGAAAACAGGACACAGATGGAGCTGTGCCCCTATGGGAATGAATAAATAAATAAAGCTAAATAAATGCAGGTTTCCCAGGTGGGAACCCTCTCCTTGCAGGCAGTCCTTTTGTGTTCAGCATCTCCCTGGCTCCACAGTGATTAAACACAGCAGTGTTGGCCAAGCTGCTCCAGTGACACAGCTCAGATTTCCCCAGAGATGGGCGGGTGTTATACTGAGCTGACTTCTTCTTTCCTCCCTCCAAATCCTTGCCAGGATGATGGGAAAGGTCCCTGGGCTGCTCTCAGCACTGCAGCCCTCTGCAGGTGCCCAGGCATGTCCCCAGCTTCCCTGGACATGCACACACTGAGTCCCCAGGACAGAAAGCAGCTTGCTTAAATATTTAACCAAACCATATGGCGAGTTACACGTTGGAAGGTGTTCAGTCAGGTGATATATGTCTTTACGGATCCAAACATATGTGCTTGCCTACACAGATATATTCCCTGGTGCACAGACACCCTCCTGCCACTGGCACAGGCTGTATCCCCTCTGTGCTTTCCCCTCCAAACACCTGTCCCAGTGCCAGCACACGTGCAAAACCTCATGGATCATGCCCAGACCCCTTGTCCTTTCTATTTCCTGATATCTTTTCTTCCCCATCCCTCTTCCTTGCATGCAATCACCATGCTGCTGCCCGTGCTTCCCTCTCCCTGACACTGTGTCCCTGCTGCTGTCTCCTGATGCACCCTTGGGGTGGTTGGGCTTCTCCAGCACCCCAAATTTCAGCCCCACATCAGGCAAGAGGCAAAGTGACCCTGAGAATCAAGGAAGCATAGATCTGGAGCAACTTCACGAGACAGGGAAAGAGCCACACCAAATTGGAAGCCTTCAAGGAGTAATTGCATTTTTATTTTTTTTTGCCATAACCATCTCCTTTCCACCCAGTTTTGGGTGCAGTGTAGAAATACACGTGTCACCTTTCCAGTCCTGCAAACCCCTTCTTGTGGGGGGAATGGGGCAGATTGGGTGCTTGCAGCCCCTTCTGGTAAACCCAGCAGCACTTTGCTTCCCCCTCATAAAACATGCAAACCTCCATCTTCCAGCACCAGCAACACCTGCTCCAGACCAAAGGAAACAACAAAGAACACCTATAAAAGCATCTCGAAGAAAGAAAACAAGAGGGAGATTCAGAGTTGTGTTCTGCAGGTGATCTCTGGTGTGCAGAGGCAGCTTCCTGAACATCAGCCTGGTGCTTCCCCTGCTTTCCCAAACAGCCTCTTCCCTTCCCCAGCCAGGAGCTGAGGCTGCTGCAGTGCCAGGAACCTCCATTGTGCATTCTCCCTCTTTTGTGCTCACAACCTTTCTGCCTTTTAAAGTCAGAGAGCAAATGGAGACACCTGGGCCTTCAATTACAGGCGTATTAGAATGGGGGTTTTAAATCAGTCTGTGCCACTCTCACCCAAGAGGAAAGCAGAGTATCCTTCCATCGTATCAACACAGTCCAGGAAGCATCTTGAAGTCCTCAGGATGCAAAAAAAAAAAGGGCAAACACAGCCTCAGAGCCTGCTCTGGGTCACACAGGCTGATATACAAACCCCTGACAACTCCAGGTGCTGACCTTTTCCCCCCAGGGCTGCACCATCACCCCCTTCCCCACCGTTCAGCCAAAGAACCGAGCCCCCTCCTGCATGAACCTGGAGGCAGCCAAAGACAAGAAGGCTGGAAACGAAGAGGACACATGTAACAACCTTAATAAGCAATTAATAAATAACTAATGGCAATTGCTGTTGGCAAGCAGGGCGTAATGAGATGTGTCATACAGCACCGAGATGTGTCTAAATGATTTCCCTCGCCGAGAACGGCTCCCGTTGCAGCAAAGCTCTCCTGAGCTTGGAGGACACCAAATTTTTTATGCTCGTCTCTGCAGCAGGTTCTATGGCACAGCAGCATCATAAGTCAGAGGAGGAGGGGGGCAGACAAGACGTTTCCAATCATTCATTAGTAAAGTATTTGTGAACGTTGGTGTAATTCACCGCAGAAGCAGCAGGGCTGCTGCAGACAAACTTTATAGCTAAGAGCCAAAAGGGAGCCCAAGCTGATGCCACTTACGACAGCATAAATCAGCAACAGTCCTACTGCAGTCAACAAGGGATATGCCAGAATAAATGTGAAACAAAAAGGAGGGTTGAGGCTCCAGCACAAGGACTTTTTTCCTGACTTTTGGACGGGTCCATCACAAGCCTGGATGCAGAGTGTTGCTGCCCTGAGGAGCTGAGGTGCTGCCTGCCTGGATTTGCTTCTGAAGGGATCAGCTTCTTTTTTTTTTACTGGAAAAAAGGAAGAAGCACCTGACACTGAAACCCCCACCCCCACCTTTTGGAAATGAAGCAACAGTTTGCTTTGCATGCCTATTTCTTAACAAGCAGGTTTAGAGAGGATGCAGAATCCATCACTGAGGTCTGGGAGAGTTCTGCTGTCCCGTACTGATACCCCGAGGAAATCACAGCACTGCTCTGGACTTCTCTAAGAAGGAGCCCTAATGATGCTGATCTCCTTTATCAACTACTTCATACTCCTCTTTCAAAGACAATCCAATATACTCACAACACCCAAAGCCTCAAAGAACCCCATAAAGATGGAAGAAGAAAGCTTTTGCATCGCCAGCCCTGATGAAACACAGATGAACAAGGCCCGTTCGACAGTTCAGCTCCCTGTCTAGACAGATCTCATTTTCAGCTCCACACACTAGCAAGGAACCAGCTTCCCGTTTTTGCACCCTGAGCCACCTGAGACTCCCCACTGTGAGGCATGCAATGCCTGATAAAAAGCAGAAAATTGAGGAATCTGAAAACCTGAAGACACCTGCATCATCTTGCCAGCATTATTGACACCTCTCCTCCAGGTGCGACAGCCTCGCTCATAGCTGCCTCCCTGGTGACCATCAAAGCCACAGCGACTCCGTGTCACCCTGCTTGGGGATGCAGAGTCCCCAGCTCTACCCCTCTTGTCCCACCAGACACCATCAAAGCCCCTGGGGAGAAGTCCCAGCGTGGGGGACGAGCTGCAGAGTGTCGAGGGTGCCCGAGAAAGTTGGAACATGACTTCTCGTTAATACCCAGCTTGTCAAACACATCACCTAGAAATGCTGGATGTCTTTATTAGATTCCTTTATCTCCCCCTGAGATCTGAGGGACAGGACGAGATGATTCTCAGCGGAGATGTCATCATCCAGAAACTAATTAAAGGCTGCGCGGGAAGTCGGGCCACGCGCACTCTGGAGAACAAAACCGCATTAGCAACCCGAGCTGAGAAAAATATTACATGTGAACTTCAGATCAGAAAGGGTGAGCTAGGGATTTCACAACAACTCTCCTCTCCTCTTCTTTCCTCCTGCTGGTCCCCATGCTCCCTCATCCTCGATAGCTGTCCCCCAGCAGAAGGAAGTCACCTGGGATCTCGGGGCTGTCTGGGACTGCCATCTCCTGAGGACTGCAGGACATCTCTGCATCCTCTCCTTCCCCGAGTCACATTCCAGCAGAAAATCATGAGCTGTGGATTTTCCTTTTATTTTCGTGTTAGAAAAGCCTCCTTGCTACGGGTGAATAAGCAGCAGAGAAGGATGGCTCAATGCCTGGGCTGCTCCCTGCTCCAGAGGAGTCCTGGGCAAAACACTCTGTCTCTTTGCTCTCATCTCTCTACCAGTGCAATAACAAGAATTTCTCTTCCTTACAGCCTTACTAACAAGACAACAGTGTCTAAGATGAGAAGATACCCAGAGTCTATGGTCACAGGAACTGGAGCTGGGGACATTCCTCCATGGGGACAGCCCTACTAGCCACGTCCTTTGTGTGGCTAGGGCTCATGTGAGCCAAGATGCCCAGATCTGGTTTAAGACATGCATCCCGAGTGGATGTGCCAGCAAATAGGACTTCCCAGTCAATTTGGAGGCTCCTGTCCCAACCAGCAGCACGTCTATAGGATATTTCTCACCTGGTCCATCAGCACATGCTGTCCCTCTAACCTCAGCCTGAAACCTCAGCTCCTCTCCCCAGAACTGAGCAGAGGACCAAGGGCCATGCCCCACACCAACTGGGCAGGTCCTGCTCCCAGCCCCACTCCCAGACAGGGGGGACTCCCCCTGTGCCCCCCAGCTCTCCATCCAGCAGGAGCAGCATCAGCTGAGCACACCAAACTGTGCCACTTTGCTCATCAAAAGGGACCCGACAGGAACAAAGGAGCTCAAACATCTTTTCCAAAGATAAATCAGATGCTCTAATGCAGCCTGCATCTCCAATGAATATAGGGCAGGTGTCTCTGAAGTGAAGCATTAGTTAAAATGATGCTCTTTAAATTACATTTCAGCTATTTCAGGCAGACAGGTTGCGTGTGGGTTGGGCTGGGGCTTTTTTTTTTATTTTTTTATGATCTATCTAGAGGCTTAAAAAGACACACAGAGAAATAAATCTCCCTTCCATTAACAACACACTATGCTCTTGCATATTTGTTCTTATCGCCACGCTCTCGCTCTCGTGCTCCCTCTCCCTCGACTTGAGCACAAAGTAAGTGTTTATGATCCCACTTTCCATGCTGACACTAATCTAATTCCAGGAGCTCATACCCAGGGAAACACGGCAGCTCACCCACCCATGCAGGAGGATGAGCAGCACTCCCCAAAATCTGCACTGGGTGGTTTTACTTTAAAAATCACGGTGTTAATTGCAGCTGAAAGCCATTTTTTTTTTTCAGCTTCTGGGTCTGTGTCCTTTTTGCCTCTTTTTATCCAACTCCTCCCCTCCCAAGCTCCCCTATGACACCTTAGACACCCTCAGATCCTGCTGTACCAACAAGAGGCAAAAGCACAGCCTTTGCCCCATGGGACCCTTGAGGAACTCGTGAGGAAGGAGGGAGCAGACGGGTGCAGGATGCATCCTCAGCTCTCCTGGACACCACCACTTGCAAACTTCCTTCAGGCCCTACGCCAGCATCTGGGGAGGGAGGCGATGAGGAGGGAGAGATGGATGTGCAGGGAGCAGGGTTGGGTGCAAACAATGTCAAACACAAGTCCCCATCACCACTGGTCCCTAAATAGTCCCTTTCATCCTGTCCTTCCTCTTCACACCAAGCTCCAGCCCCTTGCTTGCCTTCCTCATGTACCAACCAACGCCTTTACTTCTGCTTGGGATGCTTCTTCCCATGACCACCTTTTTGATTCTGGTGGCAAATGAAGGGATCAGGCAGGGAGCACAGCCCTGTTGCTCTCTGATTAGGTGGCCTGAAGGCTGCTCCTCATGTCCATCCCCTTTGTTCATCAGTTTATAAAGCAGGAGGCCCGGCAGTTCAAAGTCAATATCAGGTGAGGAGATCCATGCCTCCAGATGCTGCTGCTCCTCCTGTCCCCCCAAGAACACATCTCTTCAGATGAGATTTGCAAACTCATCCAATGCTCCAGCAGAGGCTGCTCTACCTTCCCCCACCTGTCCTGGTCCCCTCCTTCCTCCCTTGAGTCATTTCTTTCTGTAGCCTTGCTATTTCTCAGGATCTGCCAGTGGCATGGGCATTAATAACCCTATCATCAAACACCCTGGTGAGATAAGGCAGCATTATCACCCCTGCTTTATGGATGGAGAACCAAGGCCAGAAGTGGAGAAACGAACCACAAGCATCAGTTTGGAGGGATGCTCCATCAGCCTCTGCTCTTCAGGGCCGAGGTTAAACCTCAGTCATCAGGCTCTGGAGAGCAGAGCAGGATGGGCACCTGCACTTCAAACTTCGTTGCCAAATCTCAAGCTCAACAGGTTATGTTTATGGGACTTAAAAGGAAAAGGAGGAAGGAGCAAGGCAGGGCCAGCAGCATGCCTGGAGCATGCAGAGGCCTGGAGCATGTTCTCCTTTGACTGTTCCTACATTTTCCATTTCTCCTAAATGAAGCCCTCAAGCCTTCTTCTTGGCCACCCTCATGCCTCTGAGAAACCGGAAAAGCTGCAGGGAGCTCCCTCCCCCCAGATCATCCTTTAATTTCCCTATTTGTCTTTCTAATCCCCAGCCTCATCACCAGCACTAACTATTCTCCATGTGTTTTTCACAGAAGGACTATTTTTACTCCTCACTTCCTCTGTCTCCTTCTCCTCTCATTTTGGAGGCTCTTTATCCACACTTTCCTTTCTTTCCTTATCCGCAGTTCCCTTTCTTTCCTCTTCCCCTTTCATTTGAAAAACCTGTGGTTCTCTGACTCAAAATCATTACTGTTTTTAACTTGGCTTGAGCCTCTTTAATTAAGTTACTTTCCATTATTTTTTATCTAGTCCATTTGTCTACATCCTTCCCCCCTCCCTCCACTACCCACACCCTCCCTTCTTTTTTTCTTTCCTCCCCAAGGCAGGCTGGGTATGAAATCTTACATTTCCATTTGGCTAACAATCACTTTGAATTTTTAAATGCTATTAAATTGGATCACACCAGTCAGCGGACTGGAGTTGCAGAGCTGTGATATTTACTCATGCCAGTCAAAGGGAAATGAAATTGCAGGGAGGAGGGGGGGAAGGCAATGGGGGAGCCCAGATTTATTCTGCCCAATGTACTTGCAAACAGGCACAATCCCTTTGGAATTTTTGAGCGAGTTCAAAGGAAACTCTTACGCTCAGCCATGGATGTATTGTAATGTCTTTAATAAATCAATTACTTGTTGGCTGGGAAGTGTCACTGCATCTCCAATCCTTGTAATCACCTCAGCCTGGCAGTGTTTTAAGTGCTGAAAAACCAGGGAGGTAGATGAGGAGCCAGAAGAAGCATCAGCAAAAGAGAGAAAGCGCTTTTACTCTCTCTTGCCAAAAAAAAAAAAAAAAAAAATGAACAAGAGATGTGCAAAACCACACCTGGCCCAGTGACCCAGTACCAGGACAAGGAACTCACAGTACCAGAGGGGCCAGCACTCTGCAGGGATCACCTTTCCCAGGAGGTAAAAGTTTGGGAGTGATGAGCACAACAGGTTCACCAGGAACCCCAAGTACTGAGGCTCTGGTGATGGGAAGAGCCTTGAGCTGCACATTAATTAGGGGCTTGAGTTCTGTCCTCCTGCCTCAGGGAGGGTGCTGCTATTTCTATTTTACTCAAAGAGGCTTTTCCCACTCTAAAGAGAGCAGGATTTGATTACAAAGCAGTCCTGGCCAAATCCAACTCCCCCTCCCTGCTAACAATACCTTCCCTCCACAACAACCATCATCCAAGCACTAACAGACAGCAAAGCTTTGCAGAAAGTAATGAACTCTGTTTGGAGCCAAGGCAGGAAGGGTTTAATGCTCAGCTGGGAAGCTGGGTGAGGCCATCAGTTAGATAGCCCTGCTGCTGAAGGAGCAGAAAAAAAAAAAAAATTAGAATTTTTCAGACAGAGTCAGCCAAAAAGAAAAGATTGGGAAGGAAAACACTGCAAGAGATTTAATTCCATGAGCCGAGAGAAGTGTTTGCAAAAGAGGAGGAGGATCAAAGGCTGAAGCTCCCGGGCTGCCTGCAAGGAGGAGGGATTACAGGGAGGGCAAAGCATGGAGAAGACATCTCAGTGATGCCCAGCCTGAGGCTGGTCCAGGCAAGGACAGTCCCAGGTTCAAACTGGGGAGCCCGTTTGCTGAGGGCTCAGTGGGGAGGTCTGAGTAGCAACGGGGTGGACTGAGACCTGTTCAACTCATTGCAACCCAGCACAGGGCCTGCCACCTCCACTGCCTCATCCCACATCTCTGCCAAAGGTTCTTGCCTTTTTGTTCTCTGCTTCCTACTTTTCCACCCCTTTCTCCTTTGCTAAACCTCTTTCTCCTCCACAGCACCACCTGGAGAGTCAGGAACAGAAGGACGAAACGCTCCTGAGTTTTCAACGCAACTTCTTTTTTCCAAGCTTCGACCTCTCCTTCAAAACCCAAGCAAGAAAAATGTGGAAAAACCCCCACATTTTCCCCCCTTCATTCTCCCAGGGCTCAGCATCCCCCTCCAGCTCGTCCTTAAGCTCATGGATATTTACTGGAGCTTTTCTAGCGCTCGGTGCCCGCCGCAGGAGGTGGCAGGGCTGGGCCAGCTCTTCAGCAGCTGTTCCCTTGGCCTCTCCTTTATCTCCAGCATTGTGTTCACATCTGCTTCCCCCTCTGCCTCTTTCCCTGCTGCTGGGAGCCTGGTTTTAAATCACTGCTCAGCATGCTGGCTGCCAGGCGTGGGTTCCACGCCCCGTTTGGACTGGTATCCAAAAGCTGCTTGCAAGCCTCCCTCTGCTTTTTATTTTTTCTCCTTTTTTTTTCTTTTTTTTTTGTTTTATTCATTTTGTTTTCATTTTATATATCCTCCTGAACCTGCCAGCACTGCCACACTGCTTTCCCCTCCTCCCTTTTGGCCACTGGGTTTTATCTTGGCTCTGGAAAGCCATTCAGACACCTGGTTGCTGGCAGGGAGGGGCTGGCTGCATGCAGCTCTCTGATAGGGACAGGGAGCGAGTGGCACGGGGGAGTGTGACCCACTTAGGCTACCAGGGACATGTTGGTGGCCACCTGTACCACTCCTGCCCAGCCAGTGGCTTTTTGGAGCCTGGCACTGGTGCCAATCCCACCACCCACATCCCTCAGGCTTTGCTCGGAGCCTTGGCCGAGGTCAACTTCTGGTTTAGCTGTGGATGTGGAGGGTGGAAAAGAACAGCTTTGTGCAGTGCCACCCAGGAGCAGGGTTTAAAGAGATGGATTTAGGACCTTGACTCCCTGCTCCTCAGCACAGCACTTTTGGCAGAGCAAGGCAGCCAAAAACCTCAGGGAGCAAACAGAGTGGGGCACAGGGGGGATGCCTGGCTGTCCCTCTGCCTCCAGACTCAAGTCCCCTTTCAGCTTGCAGCCTCACCACAATATCAAAAAAAAAGAGAGGGATCTAGGCTTCCTCTAGCCAAAACCCCACAAACTGTCCTGGAAAACTCAGCTGATGCCTCCCCAACCTACTTCCACACATGGTCAGTGCAGGATTGCAAGCCAGGGTTCCCCACAGATGCCACTTTTGATGTCAAAAACTGGACTAAACATCCCAAATTCCCCTGGGCAGAGCCCTCTGTTCCTGCTCTCTGGCTCCTCGAGCCTTTGCAACAGGTTTTTACTTCTGGACTTGTCTCCTGGGGGGATTGGCCAGAAAAATCAGCTCTAAAGGCCAAAAAAGAAGAGCCAGATTAAAGTATCAACTCTGAATTTATGCTCAGGACTTAAGGTTTAATAATGCAACAGAAAAATCAATATTTAATAAAGCAAATGATGGAGAAAAAAACCACCGAATGGGAGATGAGGTGCTGCTCATGTTTTTAAACATGCACGTCCTGCAGGAGCTGGTTTGGCAGGAGGGATGCAGGACCAGATTGTCACCAGGAGCTGGCAGGCAGGACACCCCAGGTCCCACTGATTCCAGCTTGGGTGCCATGGGAGCTCATGGGTCTTCTATTAAAGGACAAACAAGGAATTACTGCAGTGGTCAGAGTCCAAATGCCCATGGAGAGAGCTCAAATGCTGATGCACCAGAGGAGCTGAGCAGCTGCTGGGCTGGTGAAACACAGGAAAGCAGCAGCAGGGCCAAATTCAGGTCCCAACCACGCTGAGAAGAGCTGTCAAGGGATGGAGATGTCCTGACAAGTTGGGAAGGAGCAGAGGGGCTCAAAGCCGAGGATGCATCCCACTGTGCCAAGCAGAAGAGGAGGTGGTGGAGGGAGCTGATGGATGCCAGAGAACATCAAGCCCAGGAGGCATGACAAGTGCACATCCCTGGGGCGTGCTGGGCCCAGGAGGGTCAAGGGATGGATGCTGCAGGGATGTGGCCAGGATGCTGGGGACAGATCTGCAGCTCAGACTCCCTCCCCTGGAAGCTGGAGAAAACTGCAGCGAGCTCACGCGTGGCACCTGAGCTTTCTGCAACCCCACAGCCACCCCAGCAGCCACATGCTACAGTGCCAGATTTGGGGTGACCCCCTTGAACCGGGGCCCAACGAGCAAGCCTGAGGAGCAGCTGCTCCAAGACGTTCGATCCTGCAGCCCCTGAGCTGTCCCCAACCTCCCCTCTCCCACACCTGGGGCTGCACAAATCGCTGCTCCCTGCTGCTGAGCACCAACCAGCACTGTGACAATAAACCCTTTTTGCAGCAACCATCCTCCCCGGTCTCCCTACCCCTTTCCCAGCCCTGACAGGAGCTGTGCTGCCAGCTGGGAACGGGGACACTTTTCCCTGTGCCCACCCGGGCGATGGGAAGCGCTACCCGGGGTGTGCAGCTCGGGATGCTCGAAGACCCCTGGCTCCAGCTCGTAAAATTTGGCTAAATCCTCCACACAAAGCTCACTGTCTCCCTTGTCCAGGTATCGGTGCTCAGTTCTCCCTGGAATACCCTGGAATGAACCCCCCTCCCAGCACTCGCTGGGTTCCTGGCTGCCCCTGCAGTCATTTGTAGCTTGTGCCGGGATCCTCTGCGATGAAAGATGACATAAATATAAAATGTTATCACTCCATAACAGCCACACGCTATAAAAACGCCGGGCAGAAGGATCTGGAACGAGATGGAGGCAGAGCTTTAAATCCTTCCCTGCAGAGTTACCGCCACTAAAACAACAGCCCCGGCCCGGGCGAGCTCCGGCGACGGGAGGAGAAGAAAAAAGAAGAGAAGAAAAAAGACCCCGATAAAACCACCACGATTGTGGGACGGGGTGAGAAAGGTGAATACACAACAGAGTAACCTTCCCGTGCCGACAACCCCGGGGTAACAGCCGTACCGCCGCCTCAGCCCCCCCCCTTTCCTCTCATTTACCCCCC
>JAAWXA010000044.1:3545467-3633070 GCA_038090715.1 Florisuga fusca
TTCCTCTCATTTACCCCCCGCCATGATGCTCGGGGTTGCCATGGCAACGGCGAAGCCGCTGGTACCCATGTTCCCCCACAACGAGCTGACTCGGCTCCCGCGATTGCGATAACAATGCTGTTACTCTAGTAACGTTACATTGTTGAGGTCTCACCGTTCTCCCCTTAATTTTATCGCCGTAAGATTAAATTGCAATAATGTTATTGAGCCGCCATTAGCGTTGCCATGGCAACAGTACCATTAAGGTAGCGAGCTCGCGTTACAGCGGTCCGACCCGTTCCACCACAAATATTTTAATGTAGTAAAACAAAAGAGATTACTGCAGCAACGTTCAAACTGCAGTGACCTCATTAAGCCACCACCGACTTTGTCACGCCGAGCGATGGGACTTTGGAAACCCAGGAGGTACCCAGGGGGCACTGTCACCCCTTTGGCTGGCAAAGCCTTGGGGAAGAGGGGTGACCCGCCACGCAGGGGGTGACCAGGAGACCTGCAGACAACTCAAGTCCTCCTCCAGCCCGGCCTGGAAAGCAGAAGGGGTTGGCTGAGCTGCTGTTGAATGGTTGGGGTGAGATGGGGGAGCTCCCCACAAAACCCTTTGGAGAGGAACGGGGTGAGTGGGGCCACACGCTCGGAAAGGTTCAAAGAGAAGCAAAGCTCTTGGTTTCTAGAAGAGGGCTGAGCAGAGGGTGAACTCCACACGTCTGAGGGAGTAGCTCTAGAGTCCTGCTGAGCTCACCTGGCTGCCACAAAGGTGCAGGAAGCTGTGGATGGGGAGGAGCAGAGCCACGGGGGTGACAGGGGGATAGACAGCCTTGGTGGGCACTGCTGTGCTGTCCCCATGTCTGTGGGGACCAGCCCCAAAGGGTTGGTGCTGGCACTGCAGAGGAGAGCCCCAAAACACCTCAGATCACAGCAGCAGCAACTCACCAGGGGAGAAAAACAGAGACATTCACCACGGCCTTGGTGTAAGCCAAAAAGAAAACCAGGGAGGAAATGGAACTGTGTGTCCTATGAATCACTGGTTCTTCCTTCCTCTGGCTCCATTCTCCTGCCAATTCTTTCTCCTTGGGACCAGGATACATCCTCCCTGGGGTGTCAGGCAGGCAGTGGGGGTGCCTTCCCTTTACCATCACCTCTCCGATACCAACTTGCTCCTTTTCTAAGGACACCAAAGCACTTCTCACCTCCCCATCCCTCCCACTCAGCACCAGTGGGGCTCACCCACCCTCCTCCAGGAAGCAGCAGGCAGGGGATACCTTCCCTGTGGGACAAAAAGTTCCTGGTCCCACCAGCAGCAGGGGCAGCACACAACTGGGGCAGGCCAAAGATGCCCAGAGCAAGTGCTCCCAGTTCAGTGCTCTGGAGTCTCTGCTTTCCCCCTTCCCACCCCATGATATAATTGCTAATTAATAATAACGTTTAGCTCTCAGATAGCGTGTTCCATCTTCAAAGACCTCTGTCGACACTAATGAATTAATCCTCATCAACCCCCCTTGTGAAGTAGGTGACAATTATTATCTTTGCTTCACAGATGTTAAATTGATTTGCAAAGAGGTCAAGTGACTTGGGGGAGGCTGGAGGGAGCCCAGCCAGCCACACACCAGCTACATGGTCATGCCCTGAAGGAGGATGGATGAGCTGATGGACCCCAGTGGAGAAGCTTGGGCTGGAATAACCTTGGGCTGAAGAGATCCGGGGGTACCAATGGATGGAGGAACAGCAGAGAAGCTCCCGGGATGGAAAGCAGAACGGGGGATACAAAGCTGACGATTAGGACAGCGCTTGAGAATGCGTGGGAGACCTTCAGTCCTCAACAATAGCCCTGATACAAAAGGGAAAGATGCTCTGACAGAGGGACGGTGATTAACAACAAAAGAGAGACGGAACACATCAGTCAGAGGAGCCCCAGGGCAGGAGAAGTGAGGGAGGATTGTGATTTCCTGCCGCCGGTTTCCTCCCCTCCACCCACCCCACACCGCCCTCTGTGTGCCTTGTGGAAAGCACCATCTAAACCTGGTTTTGCTTCTAGAAGGGACAGTTGCTCTCACGGGGGGAAAGGTGTGGACACACCAGAAAAATCCAGACGAGAAGCAGCTCCCTGTGGCTTCTGCTAGGGAATCATCTTCCCTAGCATCACACTCCAGCCCATGACTTCATACATGGCCAACATCTACACATCCTCACTGCCACTGATGTACCAAACAGCCCTGGGCACATTTCCCAGCTCCTCCTCACCCCCAGCACCAGTGGCTTTAGCTCCAGCAGCAGCTCCCAGATGGAGGGTGGTCAGGAAAGTTCTGAGCATCTCAAGCCAAAAAAAAAAAAAAAAAAAAAAAGAGGTCAGGCACAAGCAATGCATTCCCACCTACTCGGTTTTTCCCTGCAAACCACCTGGAGGCCTTTGGCCGGGGGGGTGACAAGGACTGCAAGGACAGATCCCTCCTCCCAGGTGTTTCCCACCTGTCCCGGTGGGAGGTGGAAAAGCTGCTGCAAGAAGTTCTCCCCCTCCTTCTCCCACGAGGGAGAGGGGCTGGTGGCATCAAAGGCAAATTAATTGGGCAGAGTTGGGTGCTTGAAACAAAGCTGTAGCCCTGCCAGTGGCTTTATCACACCTTGGCAGCCACGCTCCCGGGGTGCCACCCTGCCTGCCACCTCCACCCCTGTCACCTGCGCCCACAGCCCCCTGACTCGGCCGAGCAGGTAATTAACTCCCAAACAAAGGCAAGGATTTGCAGATTAACCCAGGCCCGGGGAAGGAGTGGGAAAACTCATTTACACCAAACAAAAGGGGAGGGGGTGATTAGTTGCTCCAGCGACAACAGAAAGAGCCAGATAGGGCCAGGGAAACTGATAAAGAAGCGGGGAAAGCGCTAATATCCCCCAGTCGCCTGCCTGATTTTTTTTTATTTTTTTTTCCTCTCCTTTTCTTTCTTTCTAAGCACTAAAATTCCACCATTTTCTATCATGCAAATTTGTGTGCCTAAGTGAGATTAAACTCTGGCAGGCACCGTGCCTCCTTCCCCAAGTCCATTTCCCCCGCTGAGATAAGGCCAAGTTGCCTTAATGCAACTTAGGAGGTGGTGGGAGTGTTTCGCAGACGTGCGTTGGAGACGGCTTATTATCAATACAAATAAGAGCTTTCCAGACACCGTCCTGCTCTCTTTTAAAGCCAGGAACCTGCAAAAACAGCTTAAATAGCTGAAATGTCCTGCAGTGACCAAGGAGAGCTGGCTGCTGCAGGGGCAAGAAGCAGAACCTGCTAAGGAAACCTCAAAGGTCACCAGGACCTAAGTCCACTCTGGATTTCTGCCTCCTTCCTTGCCTATTGCTCATGGGATTTTATCCCTTGGGGTTTTTTTTTTTTTTTTTTTTTTTTTTCACCCAGAAACACCTCGCTCTTCGCAGGGGTTGAGGCAGATTCCTGCAAACATGGGCAGTGCTGCTTCCCTCTGCTTACATCCAAAGATGAAACGAGGGCTGAGCGAGCGGGACAGGCAGGGACCACTTTCCAGACCCTGCATGGAAACTCCCCGAGCTGCTCATTTGAGGTCTGGGAGCTTCTTTCCTGGGGAGATCCAAGTGCTAAGAATCTCCTTGTACTTTCTGCAGCTATGCTGTTAGCTCACATCAACTTGGCACTACCAGCACCGAGCCTGACCCTGTTTAAAACAGTCCCCAAAATAGTAGGTCTGAATTTTGATGCATTTAATGCCAAGGGGTTGTTGTCTCCTTCCTGGATTCATTTTTTTCCACATTAGGCCAGAGGGAAGGAAAGATGCACCGACCTGCTATTCCTGGATTGGAAGCAATCACCTTTTGCCTTTTGTGGCAGGATTTCAAGTGGTTCTGAAAGGCTGGCCAAGGAGGAGAGGTGGGAGAAACTGAGCTTGTATCCTTTCAGAAAGAAGCTGGCTAAGGGGCAACACACTAACAACCTTCCCAAAGGCAAAAGGTTGGTACAAAGAGGACACTGATCAATTGTTCCCCACGTCCACTGGGGATAGGCTGAGAAAAACTCCACTTCATTTGCAACAAAGAAGGTTCAAGTTAGATATTAGCTATACATTTTCTAATTATAAAGGTAGCACGGCAGTAGAATGGAGCATTTAGGGAGACTGAAGAACCTTCTTTGTTAAAAATTTTCAAGAATAGCTTTCCCACGTGTTTGCTGGCAATGTCTCTGCCTCGTTGCAGGGAGGGGGAGCAGATTAAATTAGCTCTTGAGGTGCCTTCTGCCCACCTATTTTGGGATCTCAGCCATCAATACCGTCAACCTAGAAATAAAGGGGCAGCACTTCCCTTGCTGCAGTGTGGACATCCTTGGTAGTTTCTAGCTGATTGTCTCCTGCTGCCCTGAGGGACCATCCCCAACCCTCATGCCCTAAAAGCAGCTCCTTCTCCCACCTCTTCTGTTTTTTGCTTTTTCCCCCATCACACCCTGACAGGGACCAGGGATGCCCCAGCTCCTCACTCCCTCCATCCACAGCCATTTCTCAGTGATGCCCCCCCAAACCTGGTGAGAAAAAAGGATGTACAGTATGGGCTGAGGCTCCCTGGACCCTGAGCCCACCTTGGGGAGCATCAGCCTGCTGCAACCCTGCCTGGAAGGGGAAGAGCTTCTTGCCCCCAAAGCCAGTCCCTTTGGAGAGAGCAACCTGCCCAGGGGCACAATTTAATTGCATCCTGAGAGGCTGGAATGCTCCTGTCTCCAGAGCTGTGCCCACAGGTCCTCTCCTGGGGCAGCAAAGGCGAAGTCAGGACCTGCCTGGAGCAACCTGCACACCTCCCACTTTCTAGCTGTTCTGGGACTAGCTCTGTTTAAAAGGGAAGAGTCTCTTCCCCACCTCCTCTCACTGCTTCTCCTTTCCTATCAGGCTGCAAGAAGGGGCAAGAGGTCCCACTTCCACATGCTAAGCTTGGTACATCCCTGAAACCTGGTGCTTGGATACCCTGGGAGGGTGGACTAAGCCCTGCTTCCTGCAAGATGAATGTCTTTTAGGATAGGATTATACCAAACTGCATATTTATTGGGCTCATTTTCCACCGAGAGTTAATCCTGGCACCCCAGACAAAATTTTAATGGGGGTTATTAAACCCCCATTAATTGGCTTCCCTTTAATTGGACACTTTTCTGTCCCATCACTCCCATTACACTCTTGCCACTTTCCACCCTAGGAAGGGCTGGGTGAGCCAAGCAACAGCTCTTGAAATAAGAGGCTGAGGACTGGAATTTCTGCAGGCAGCTGTGAGGATGTTCAGCACTTACAGAGCTGAGCCCATCACCTGAATCCCCCGGTACTTAACTGCAAGGAGTTAAGATGTGACCTTTTCCTCCAGCACCCAAAATCTCTTCCTAATGCTACAGCAAGAGCCAAGAGGGATGGACCATGGGATGTCTGGTGAGATGGGCAATTTAGGTCAGGAAATGAGAATCAGAAGAGAACAGATAGAAATTGTCCTGCCTCATTCCAAGGGCCTGAGAGTGACTTCAGAACTTGTGGGTGATCGACTCTGGCTTAAGAAACTTGGGCAGATAATAAAAGATTGCAAGATAAACAGCAAAGCCCCTGGCTGGCAATGCATCTCCTCACACTCCCTGCTTAATGGAGATGGAGCAAGTCTGGCTTGGTTTAGTTTGCTTGATTGCTCCAAGAGGTAAGAGAAAACAGAAAGGGAGGGGGGTGGGGAAGAAATAAAGGCCCCGGGTTTGGGTTTTTTCCCCCTCTTCAATTCATTAGGCTGCCAATAACACTCAGGCCTGGAGTATCGACGTCGGATTAGCTCAACCCAGCTCTGTGTACAAGACCAATGCCTTTTTAACCCAGCTTGTTTCCAAATCAATACACCCATCAGCATTCGAAAATTAGCCCCAGACGAGATTCCAATACTCAAGCTGGTGTCTCCTGCTAAGAGGGCTCCTGGCCAAATCAAAGAAGAAGAAGGAGGAAAAAAAGCTCGCTAGGAAGGGATTAGAAATTTTTCACGTTCATCTCCCCCAGGCTGCCTCCCCTAAAAGCACAACGGGCCCCATATGTGCCACCCACACCACCTACCCCTGGACCATCTTGACCTTGAGCTGCTTGAGCATAGCACGTGGTCACGCTCGTGCATCCCCTCTTGAGAGCTCCCGTGTGTTTGCACACTTGCTCAGAGCACACGTGTGCACCCCAGAAGAGCATGCAGCCACCCCATGCCAGCCTTCCTCCTTCTCTCAGGAGCAGAGAGTTTCAACACACAAACACATATTGTTGCTAAGCGTACACACACCCACGCAAAATACATGAATCTGCCAGCTCTCCCTTTTCCCCCCAACACAAGTTTGACTTCAAGCATTTCCTCCAGCATGGAAAACACAACAAAACAAAACAAAAAAACCCTCATCAACATACAATACCAACAAAGAGCAAGGTGGGTTTGCCAGTGCCTGCTTGGGGAGGCCGAGCTGTCTCTTATCAGAACCCCATCCCGACTCCAGGAAAGTTGGAAAAATGTGACTGCAAATGCCCAGGCACTGCTCAGCTCTCCTGGGAGCCTCCAAGCTGCTGACCAGCTTCTACATTTGTGTCAAGTTGTCTTAGCTGCAGGAGGACAGCAGGGCAAACCGGCAACCAAAGCCCAACCCCTCCCTTCCTCTTACCTTGGACGATGAGATGGACACGGGATGTCTTGGGGTGATTGTCTGTCTGCACGGAGCAGGTGTAAGGGCCCTCATCATACACATCCACATCTTGGATCTGGATGCTGTACTGAGTTTTGGTGTTGGCCAGGAGCACCACCCGAGGGTCCAAGCACCACTTGTCATTGCCAGCATAGAGGATGCTGCTGCGGTTCAGCCAGGCCACTCGGGTGACTCGGTTATCCACGGAGCACCTGGGGAGAGGCAGAGAGGTGACACATCAGTGTGTGGCTCTTGGGCACCCTGCCCTCCCTTCCCCAGCCCCTCCTGCTCCTCCTTGCACTATTTTTAGCTTTGCTGGCAGCAGCAGGTTCAGAAATCGAGTGTTTTCGGGCTCTGAAGAGGACAATGTCAGCACTTCCACCTAAACTGGTGGCTCCAGGGATTTGCTTTCAGGCAGAGAGAGCTCAGAGCCACCCAGCACCAGCCACCAAAGGACTTTTATATTCCCATTTGCTCCCCAACAAACTCAGAGACAACCAGAGCTGAGCCAAAGTCCCCATCCTGAGTCCAAACCACTTTTTTTTTTGGAGGGATGCAGGTTGCTACCTGCTGCCCGAGCTCAGCACTTGCCTGTCTCTCCACAGACTCACAGCCCTGCAGCCAGGCAAAGAAATGCAAAGGGGAGCTGGGAAAGCAGCAAGGAAAATTTATCTCAGGAGAAAACCAGCTCTAAAGAGCAACCTTGAGCTGCTCACAATTCGTCCCCTCTGTCAGCTCCTCCTTCCCTCCCCATCATCTGCACAGCTGCATCTCCCTCCCTCACTGCACCTCACCCCAGGTAAGAATTCCACTTTTCAGGTGATGGTTTGGTGGCAAAAAACTTCTGCCCAGCCTCAACAACAGCCTGAGCCCCCCTCGAAGACATCAGGGTGCAAGCCTAGAAGAGACAGCTCCTGAAGGGTCCCTGTCCACAGCAGTGGGAACCACTCTTGCTCCTCCTGAAGGTCTGGGGATGTAAAACTCCATCCCCACACCCCCAGGCAAGGTTTGAACCCACCATTTCTGACCCACATCCCCAAGGAGGGTTTTGAACCTTCCATTTCTGACTCACATCCCCAAGCAAGGTCTGAACCTTCCATTTCTGACCCATGGCCCCAAGGAAAGTTTGAACCCATCACTTCCAGGATTCACCTCCAGATGAGCGAGGAGCAGAGGTCCTGCAGGCTGCCTGATGCCCAAACCCTTTCCTAGACAGCAGAAACCCTCAGCTGCCTCTGAAGCAGCTCAAGGTGGGGATTCTGGAGCTGTTAGGGCTCAGCTGAGCTTTGCTGGATGCTGGCAATGGAGGATAATGTCCCTGAATAAAACCACTCAGCCTCAGATCCACTCTTTATATTCTCCCCAATCTACTTCATCACCGGTGCAGTGGTTGGGATGCAAATTAACTTTGGAGGCACTGAAAAAGAGCAGGAAAGCCTCTGGGAGGTCTCACACTGGGTAACCTTAATGACTGTGAGGGGTTTAATGGGCTTTACATGCTGCAGTAGCAGGGATGCTAAGAGCCAGGATGAATGTAGCCATGGCATGTGGACTTGTCCCAGCACTTTAGGGATCATGTCCTTCCTCAGGGTGAGCTGTCTCCTTGCTGTGGGTCTGCAAGCAAGGACTCTGCTGCTCATTTGCCAGGCAAAGCCCTGAGTTCCTGCACTGTCCTCCCTCTCTGGTGTGAAAAACATCTGAGAAATTAAACAATTTTACTGCTGTTCCATAATGATATTACGATAATAATAAATTAAATGTGAGCAGATTTTTATGATCGACATAAAAACCAGCATTAGATTCAGCCTGGGCTGAACACCAAGAACTCAGCCCTTGCTCTCAGTTGCATTACAGCTTGAGTAAAACCCCACACTCGAGTTGCTGCAGTGGTACAAAACCCAGGGATGGTTTTAGTATCTTGTCCTCTGGCCCTCAGCTGTGCCGGGAGCTCAGACCTATGAGGGTGGAATAAAACGGGGAGGAAAATTTGGGGCTTGGCTCTGGCTGGGAACTGTGTTCAGCTGCAGAGAGCAAATGTCTGTACCAACACAGGGGTGTCCCCCACCCCCCAAAAAAAAGCTGAGGAGCAATGAGATGTGGTTTGAGCTTCTCAGAGCACTCCCTTCTGCTGAGATTATCCCTGAGGCCCTCTAAGCAGGCTGAACTAAAAATATGTATTTCCTCTCTCCTCCACACCTGTCTTTTTTGTTTGTTTGTTTGTCTGTTTTGTTTATTGTGTGGGGTTGTGTTGTTTTTTGTTGGTTTGTTTTTTTTTTTTTTTTAATGAAATACATCAGCCTGGAGATCCCTGGATAATAATGGAGCTAGAGAGTGTGTAATCCAAGCATTCCCTCTATCATATGGGCATTTAAGTGCTTTTGAAAAGCAACAGGGCTCAGGTAACGCATGAGGCACCAGTGAAATAAGTGGTTTTTGCCCTTCACAGCACCTGGTCACAATCTCTTCTTATCACCCAGACACGCTTCTCTGTCCCTGGGATAGGCAACTTGTTATTTGATTTTCTTCCCTGCCTCTTAAAGCTCCTGAGCCAATATATATTTCTATGTGTGTGTATATATATATATATATATATATATAAAATAAAGCACAGAAAAAGCTGCCAGCAAAGAGGCACCTTGACCTCTGGAGAGAGGGTGGCTTATTTAGGGGATGGAGTGTCATGCTCCTGGCCCAAGCTCCTTCCAAGCCACCCTGCCAGCCCTGCTCCTTCTCACACAAGTGCCAGTCGGGGTCCCGGTGGCCAGGGCTCACTGCAGTGAGGCTCTTCCAGCCTCTCCATCTGCTCCCTCTTCCCTCCTCCAGCATCTCCCATCTCCACCAGCCCGGCACAGGGATGGGAAGCCCCCCTCTCCCCCCACCCCATGCAGGCAGCCAAGCAGAAAGCCTTTGGCTCCAAGCAGAGGTGAAGAGCAAAGCTCAGCCTGCAGCTCCCCCCTTCCCACCCAGCTCCTGGCACGGGAAAAGCCTGGAGATGCCTCTTCCACCTCGCTGGAAGTTCTTGCCCATCCTCCTGCTCCGTGATGTGCCAAGGAGGGAGGGGAAAGAGAGGACCTTGGGGTGCCGGAAAACAGGAGTCGCCTCCAAAAAAGATGATGGAAAAGTAATTAAGCACAGATGAGGTCATTTTCTCTCTCAAGATCCTTAATCCTTGTTATGTTCCTGCTTGCAAGGCAAGGCCTTCTCCTCCAGGAAGATGAAAATGGAGGAGCAGCATCTCCTCCATGAAATCCTAATGGCAGTGGTGAGGATCCTGCCTCCTCTGCTCGTGGGTAAACTGAGGCAGGGTTTCCAAGAGAGGTGAGCCACAAATGGGACTCAGGAGTCCTGCCCTTGGGTCATAGTGATCCAGCCACTTAGTGGCATTCACTCATATGATGAGCCAGCACTCTGCTTTACATCTCCATGGGTTTTGGGTTTTTTTGTTTGTTTTTAGTGTGGCTTTGCAGACGTTGGTGCACATGAAGCACCTGAAGATGGAGGAGATGCTGCTGCTCCCTCTCTCCCTCCAAACAATAAATCCCAAGCCTCAGGGTTTCTCCTCCTGGAGAGGTGGAAAAGCTGCTAGCACACCAGCCAGGCAGGGATGCAGCTCCAGAGATGGAGCTTCTCACTCTGCACCAAACCTTCTGCTCCATGCTGCCACTGAGGGCACCTCCAGATGACCACAAGCAATGGAGTTTGGGAGTTTTAAATACAGGCACCTCCCCTACTCATCCCACCCTGCCCTCTCCTGCCCTTGTCCCACACATCCTTGGCCAAGCTTCTTTGCAGACAGACCTGCTCCCAGAGTACCCACAACCAAGTGGCATCAAGAATTAGGAATAATTAAGCAAGAGGGTGCCAAAGCTGAGCACCCCGACCACTGATCCTGCCTGTGCCTCATCCAGCCCCAGGTACCTCCCTGTGGTTTTGGCACAGGCAGAGATGGCCCGTGCCAAGTTCTCCTGAATTGCTCTCTGCTTTCATGGAAAATGACAGGAGAAGAGGTGGCCTGGCCGTGGGGGGAAGGAGGGTTTTTAATTACTGAAGTGTAATTGGCAAGCAACTTTTTTTTTTTTTTTTTGGGTGGGGGGATTGATTGGATTTTTTTTTTCCTTGCTCTTATGCCAATCGTTGGTGTTCCAGAGGGCTGGGCTGGAGAGCACAGATTGTCTCAACCCAGCAGGACACCCAAGAAAAGAATAATGTTAATTAGAACTGAAAAGAGCTCAGCGAAATTACCAACCTGACTGCTGCTCGCAGTGCAATTATCAGGGTACAGGCTCCATCACAGGGAGGCAGGGATGGGGCTAAGCCTGGCTCAGCCCAACAAACTTGGTGGCCCAACCTGAGGCTGTGACAAAGCTTGACACCCCCCTGGGCTCACTTTTGCCACCATTACCTAATTTTCACTGGGGGCCCATCCTAGAGAAACCTCCTTCCCCAAATCCAGGCTGTCTGCTGGAGTTTCAGACACCACAGCACTGACCCCACCCTTGATGTCTTCTCTTTTTCTTCCCAACTTAAACACCTCTGGATTTGGAAGCAATCCTCTGCAACGTTTTATCCCTGCTACGGGCGAGACCAAACTGAAAATCTGATCGTTTGCAGGAACTGGCTTGGGGTTTAGTTGCAAAATGGGAGAAGCAGCTTCCTGCTGAGGCTAGGCAAGGAGAAAAACTGCTCCAGCCCTGCCTTGCTCCCAGCATCTCACGTCCCAGGCAGCACCTTCCAGTCTCTGCACCACCAGCCCTGCTATAAATGATCGACTAAATGAGACGGCCGCCGGAGGCAGAAGCATCACATCTCAGATTTATTTCTGTGATTATCACATTTTATTGTTATTTATTAGGATTAATTAAAGGGCAGGCTGTGAACAACTCAATCCCCTTCAAGCACGGTCCCACCACTCTCCTAGACTTCCCTACAATGTTCCTGCTCTGCAGGCAAGGGAAGTTGGGCTATCAATTCCTGACTGATCCAGGTTCCTGACTGGGTCAGATTGTCCCATGCTCCTGGGGGACACACACTGCCTGGGATAGCAGGGATGCACACACCAAGGACAACCTGAGCCGTGGTTATCACGGAAAAACAAGTCTGCAAGGTTTTTTTAGTAATAAATATTACGCCAAACCCCTCATTGCCACGACCCAGCCTGGTTTCCCTCTCCTTACTATCTGCTTAAGCCACACACAAGTGATTTCTACAAGGCTCATCCCCTCTGGTGGGCATATCCATCCCCACCTGCACCCCAGGACCACCCCAGCTGCCCTCACCCCCAAGTGCCTGCATCCCTTGAGCTCAGACACCACCAAAGATGCAGCCCCAGGACTTCTGCATGGCACAGCCCCACTGTCAGGGCTGAGAAACCTGCTCAGGGAACCTGCTGCCCACCAGGCAGGAGCTGATCCTGGGATTAACTCAGCAGTGGGCTCCAGCAGAATAATGGGGTCCCACAGGGGCTGGTGCCAACCCCTGGTCCCCTCCGTGCAGCATCTCCAGAGGCTGCAGGGTAAGGAGATGCCCTCAGATCAGCTGCTGCCCTGGTGCCTCTTCAAAATCCCACTGAGCCAGTCAAATTAGAACTCCCGAGGGAAAAATAAAACCCCTTTCTTCTTCCTCCTCTCTTCCCTGCTCAGATCTTGGTTCTTGCAGAGGGAACTGAGGCTCTAGATGGGGAGGTCCTGCCTTTCCCAACCTGCATCCTCCCAAGTTCCTGCCCTCTGCAAGGCTTTCCAGGGATTTGGCACCTCCTTGCCAGGGAGGGTGAGAGTTAACTCGTGTTTGTAAAGCACCTGATCTCCTCAACTGGAAGTTTATACATGCAAATGAGTCACGCTAATTACATTAATAATAATATACTGGGCTCAAAAAATCCACCTTGGTTCACTGCCCGGGAGTCACAGAGCTGCAAACAACTCCCAGGATGCTGAGTGAGCCCAGCTTATTGGCAAATGCCAAGGAAACAGGAGGTAAACTGGACCGGGGAGGAAGGAAAAGCTGCAAAAAGAACCCGAATTCCCCCTCTCCAGCCTGCTGACCCAGCACAGGGCAGGGGACAGAGCAGCCAGGAGCCCCGGGAGCACCCAGCACCCCATCAATCCCTGGAGAGCCCAGGAGGAAGGAGAGGTGCAAAGCTGGCAGGTCAGGATGCAGCAGGCAGGGGTGGCTTGTCTGGAAAAGTCTTTCTCTCTCTGCAATGCAGCAGTGCACTAGCACCTTTCCAAGTCCCCTGCTCGGCTCGTTCAGCCTTTCTATTTATCCTCCTATTGTCTCCGTGGGAGCATCTCCGGAGTCTTCTGTCTCAGCCTCTCGGATCCTGCCACAAAACACCAATGAGGGCAGCAGCACCCAGGCCCCCGAGGTCAGGAAACTGTGTCCCTAACCCTGGGCTCCCAGCCCTGTCCCCTAACCCCTCTGCTCCTGGTCCAGCTCCTTGGGTGCCCTCCCAAAGGGTTAATGGCACCAGGGAATGGGGGTGATGCCAGCACCAAGCCACCCCTAGGCAGCTGCCTGGGGACAAGGACAGTTTGCTAAGGAAATGTCACCCTGCCAGGGAGCTCCTGCAGCACTAGGATCCGGGGAGGTTTTGTTCTTCCTTCTGGTTTGCTCCTTTTTTCACGTTCCCAAAGGCCAAGTGATTGCTCGGGGGGCTTCTGGACAGCAGCAGGCAAACAGCCCCCAGCAAAAGTGGATCAAGGGTTGGACTAGTGGATCAAGAGTTGGACTTGATGATCTCTGAGGTCCCTTCCAACCCAGCCAATTCTATGATTCTAAAAGCCACCTCTTCTCCAGCAGCCAGGGAAAGGGTCCTCCTCTCTGCAAGGAGGGCACCAGCCCAGGTCCAGGCTCTGACAGCTGCCTGCATGCTTGAAAAGCTTCAAAAGGAGGTGTGGGAAACACCAGAAGAAGAAAATAACTCCATAATGATCTCATCCTCTCCCCATAGGTGTTACATAGCAGTTTAAACCCTGCAAAATAAAATAAGGTCTCCTCATCTGAGGAGGTGTGGAGGAGAAGTCTTCTCCTCTCTGCCTCCAAAAACCTGTTGAGATCTCTCCTTGCTAAGCACTTTTCTCTAGAAAATTGCTCTTTTGCCACCTACAAGCCCCGGGTTGAGTCACTCAAGACACCCCAGCTCCCCATCCTTCTTCCTCCCCTTTCCTGGCAGCTCCTACTCCCTCCTCCAGCCCAGCAGGGAAATTCCTTCAGGCTCCACTCCCAGCCCATCCCCGCTGCTGAACTGCCTCACAGTTATGAGCTGTGGCCCCCCTGAAGAAATCCTGGCTCTGCTTTGCACAATTTTGACACTAATAGCCCAGGAATAAAGTGATGCCATCCACCCCCACTGGCTGCAGCAGAGCCCCTTTCACCGAGCACACGGGCGAGGGACTGCTGAGCTTAAACTGCACTGAAAATGTACTGGAAGGGAAGTAATGCACTTAACTTATTACAAACAGGGAATTATCACACAAGTGGCTTTTCCTTATGACTTGAGGCAAAAAAAAAAAAAAAAGGAGCAGTGAGAGGTGAGTGCTCTCTGCCAGGGCTGCGGAAAGAGGAGGAGGGCAAGGGATGCCAAGGGATGCAGCAGGACAAGAGGAGTGAGAAGAGATGCAGACAGAGGACACTGCCTGGGGACAGCGTGGGGAAATCACAAGCACAAAAATCAGGTATCAGGTTTTCAAGGCACTGGCAGAGCTGTCCAGTAGCTCAGGACACGAACACAGGGCTGAGGTGGGGAAGGACCTGGTCAGGCTTGGGCCACCCACAGCAAATGTGTGCTGGGACATGATTTGTAGATTTGTAGCCTGAAAAAACCTGCAGGTTAACATCTCCTTCCCATGCCAGTTCTCCCTCAGGTTCCCAATTGCAATTTCACCCAAGTTCATCTTTCTTCTGCTGGCAGATGGGTAGAGATGGACAGAATGAGGACAACAAGCCAAGGTGGTCCAGACTGCCTGAGACTACATGGGAGGAGCTGGGCATCCCAAGCCTTGGGGGATGAATTCCCCTTTGGCAGATGAAGTTTCTCCATCTATGATCAAAAATGGCCAAGATAAGAAGGTAACTTGTGCCTCCTCCTCTGACATATGTCTCTTTGTGGAAACTTAACAAGAACCCACAATGCTACAGACAGCAAACCCCATCACACAGCCAGATCTTCCCTCATCACGTAACTAGAAGGTTGTTTGCCACACGAACAGGCTTCTAGCATCCCATCCCGATGGGCTGGGGACTTAACCCTGAGAGAAGGTGGCAGAGGAGCAGCAAGGAAACTGGAGAACCACAGGAGGGGAAGGAGAGGGACAGGAGGGATGTGAAGGAAGGAAACACCACGGAGCCAAAAGCAATGGGACCCTTCCCAGTTTGTACTCTCCATTTATAAATTGGCACTAATGAGACTGAAAACAAGAGAGGAAGGGAGGTAAAAGACCCTTCCCAGAACAGACCCCCCTCTTCCTTCTCTCTCCCCTTGAGGACATCATCCTTAAAATATATTTCATTTCACAGCTGCATTATGGTACCACAAAATCCTGCGAATCCAATTTAAGAACAGATTACCTCCTCACTTACTTCATTTGAAGCAATTACATGTTAATTTTCATTGAGACCAGCCTAATGCATACCAATCTGATGCTGCAATCTCATTTGAATACTTGAGGGAACTCTAGTTGGGCTCCAGGCTCTGGAGGCTCACATTTAAAGGGCCACTTCACTTTTCCTTTCCCTTTTCCCCCAGTTATCCACGCTTTCATCCCACTTGTGGTGTTCACTCCATCCCTTCCTGGCCTTCCCATCAACTGGTGCCGTTCATCAGAGCAACTCAAAAGGCCAAAAAAGTTTTGCAGCAAACCCTGTAGAGCAATGCTGTGCCCACCACCACCTCGGTCCTTAAGGCAGGACCTTCCCAAGCCAAAATTCCCCCTTTCCAACAGCTTTCTGCATCAAGTTAATAAACTCCCAGCATCAAAGTCACCGATAAACACGTGCTGCTACTTCACATGTCTCTGCAAAGCAACTCCTCCCAGGCCAACAACAGCCTCTGCCAGGTTTCTAGCTGATGGTTATCTACTGCTCCCTCACACTGACTTGAAGCTTCCCATCCAGCCAGGCCCAGGGTATTGATCCATGTCTCGGACACCGAGCTTTGAGTCATTAATAATGCCACAAGACCACGGATTCAGCTCTGGGTGGAGGCGCGGGGGCATGTCGAATCTGTCTTGCTGTACACATCTCAGTGAGAAGCATTCCTGTCGGAGGCTGCACCTTAATTAGATTTCTCAGATTGCCAAGGGCCCCGAGACACTTGTGCAGACACCATATAAATGTATATGGCATTGTACTGTAATTAATCCGAGGTGATGCAGCAGCGAGGGGCTGACGCAGGGTGACACAATCAGCCCCAACATTTCAAGCATGGTGCTGGGTGCCAGCCCACCCTGTGATCCCAGCTCCATCAGCTGCAATCCAAGGAAGCTCCCTCTTTGTGCCACCCACCAGAAATACATTCGGTGACAAGTATTTGGGTGAAGGAAAAGGTGGCACCTCAGAAGCAAAAGGATTCGCAGTGCTACCTCCCCAGGCAAAGGTATCTCCATCTCTCCCTCCACGTGAGGAGCCAGGAAGACAACACAAAGCACTAAAGATGAGCAGAGATGAATTGCAGCTCCTCCTCCCCCCAGAAAAGAATCAATTGCATCAGGCAGCTGGCTGTGGCATTGCTGAAAGCACCCAGGGGTCACTGCTGTGACACCAGACGTTCATGTCCCACTTCGGATGCTCCACGAGCACCCATGGGCAAGATGGAATGAGGCTGGTGAGGCAGTTTTATCGGAGAAAATCTTTGGGGAAGGAGGTTGGGCTGAGGAGAACTCAGGAAAGGTGCAGAAGAAGATGAAGTGATGGAGGAAAAAATTTTGGCTGAAACATCATTCAACCTCCTGAAGCCTTCTACTCCCCTGTGAGTCTCCTGCCTGGAGCTGGGGGTGGGCTGGTCCCTGAAAACAGAGATGTGAGACCTTTACCTCCCCATGGGTGTGATGTCTCAGCCTCACCTGTGCCCAGGTACTGACCCAGGGGGTAAAAAAGCCTTTTGGGGCAGAAGGGAGTGGGCGAAGGCATGAGAAGGCTTGGACAGGATGAAATAAGTCACTGGGCCCCATGGGGTGTCTCAGGAAACTAAATAATCAAGATTCAAGGGAGAAAAGGCAGTTGCCTGGGCAACAGTTTGCTGGTAACACATCTGCCACCCTGCACGACTGCCCAGATGCTGCTCAGGTGCCAGAGAAGCCCCAGGGCCCAGCCTGCTGCCCTGGCAGCCCCACAGCATCCTGAGGATGCTGGCACAGTGGGTTTCCCCAAAGCTGGGGGGGAAACCAGAGTCACCCTATGCCCTGAGGCAGCCCCCAGCCACGGGCAGCACTTCACAGGGCCTGGCAGCTCTTGCTGTCCATCCTCACACCCCAAATGACAGTGGCCATCAGTGAGAAGCCAGAAGGAGCTGATCCCACATCCCTGTCCTGCTCCGGGGAGCATCCCTTCCTCATGGACTTGTCCTTTCTTCCTTCTCCTTCTCCCCCCAACACTCACTTCCTAAAAGGTCCTCTGCAGCAAGCAAGGAAGGAGATGCCCCTGCTGGCAGACATAGAGGCAGATGCCAAGGTGACACAAGGACACAGCAGATGCTGGTGACACCAGCACCCAACCTCTGGCCCCAAGACCATCCCCATCACCCACTGCTCTCCAGCAAGGTGGGGACCACAGCACCCTCTGCTCCCCGAGGAGCTGACGGCAATAGGTGCAGAAGCACCCATGCTCCAGCTAAAACAAGAAGGTTTGGGTGCCGTGGGGACACTCTTGCAAAGCACCTGGAAAGATTTTGGTTGCCCAGTTCCCACTGAAGCAACTCAGTCCCTGGATGCACCTTTGAAAACGTGGCTTTTATAGTTTTCCATTTTGATGTCACATCTGTAAGAATATATGGTGGTTTTGTTGGTTTTTTTTTTTTTTTTCCTTCTCCTCACACTCTTCTTCTTTGTAAGAGTTCATACTTTGAAATCTAATTTTTATTTATTTTCCTTTCCTAGAAAAGGGCTGACTCCCCACTGAGCACAGAAGGAGACAGAGAAGAGAGGGTGGGGAGGAAGCCTTCAAAAAGTGCCCAGATTTAATTTTTAATCAGAGGAACAGGAAAAGACATTTGTTGATGATCAAACAGATTCGAGTACCTTAAAAGAAAGGGACCATCAGTAAATGGAAACTAGTTAAGAAATTACATGAAAGACATGAGAGATGCTCGAGAAGCAGAAAAGATGCTGTAACCAAGTGGAAAACCAAACCCATCAGTCCCAAACCACTGGAGCAGTGAGAATCAGGAGGTGAAGCATTTGTTCTGCAGAAGTGGCAGAGGATGGGAGAGCTGGGGGTTTGCAGAGGTGCTGAGCTGGCTCAGCACCAGCAGCTGCCTGAGGGAGCCCAGAACCTCAGAAAGAGCAGCCCTGGCAGGCTTTGTACCTACATAGCTCAAACAAGTGCAGACAGTGGAATAAAGGGCTGCATGGCTTTGAAAAACAGCACCCCGGGGGCTCTGTGTTTTCCTTTTCCTCCTCGGCACCTTCCAGCTCGAGTGAGCTCAGTTTATAAACCCAAAGAGGGTGGGATTGGTTTATTTATTTAGTTACTTTTCCTCCTCCTTTGCTTTGCTTTGAATCCACTTGGCAGGGCTCTGCAACCCAAGCGGGGATCTAAAAAGCCAGAGGAGCCCTCTGGGGGCTGTGGGATGGAGGGATTTAGGGAGGGGAAGAGGAAGAAGAGGAGGAGAGGCCACACCAGCACTGAGCAAGCCTGCAGGGGAGGACTGGGGACAGAGATCAATCCATCCCCATCCCTAAGGCACCTTCCCAAGCTAAGAGGCCGGATCCTGTTGCTTCCCTGGACCTGCGAGCCACCCGGATAACTCAGAAATCTTTTAGCCAGGGAAAGAGAGCTGCCATTTGGTGTCACACAAGAGCCAGTGGTGAGCAAAGCCCAGGGGTTGGATCAGATGAGCAGTCGGCTCCTTGGCAGGCATGGAAACTTTGATCGTTTAATATGGATGCGCCGTGTCGGAGTGAACAGGTCTCCAAACCCCAGTAAATGTTTTATTAGGGCAGCTCTGGTTTTCGTGCTCAAGACTTGCTCTTTTTGGACTCTGGGGATCTTGTTGTGATTGGAGAGACATTGCTCATCACCTCCCCCTCTCCCAAGAAGAGCCGTGCGGGGGCTCCTGCCAAGCTTTTCCCTTCCATCAGGCTTCAAATGCATTTAAAATAGTAGCCAGAAGGATGGCATGAGCACCCCAAAACCAGCCCCTGCTCCCCCACCCTCAAAAGGTTTCCAGCTCCAAGAGAACTAGGCTTCAGATTTGGAACAGTGCATGAAGAAATATTGGGTCAGATATGATCTTGGCATACAAGGACTCCTGTTCCAAAGGACACCAGGCCAGCAGCATAAATAAAAGTGCACAAAGCTACTTTCCTGCTTACATCTGTGTCTATAAGGGCTGTTCTGGAGGAGAAATCACACCGCTCGTGTCCTATTAGAGCTGCTCCCATTTATTTTTTTCCCCAATTCTAAAAAATATTTACATCGAAAATAGACAAGAAAAGCCTGGTGCCAAGAAAATAGGGGATTTTTATAGATCTTCTTTCGGTGAGAAATTACCAAGACAACAAGTCACTAAGTTCCAATAAAGGATTTGACATTTTCCTGAATAAAAATAGCACCTAAAGTGGCATCATGTCGGATAACACCTTATGGGCAAGCAGGAGACTGAAAACCTTCTCACAACACGATGAAACTCGCCCGTGGGATCCCACTGGGGCCACCTCATTCTCTACCCTTTTCTATTGGATTTCACACTGATTTCCACGGGACTATCAGTCTCCTCCCTATTAAGTGTGATGGTTTTTTGCTGGGTTTTTTTGGGTTGGTTTTGGTTTTTGTTTTTTTTTTCCAAGGACCTGGCAAAGGCCAGCAATTGTCTTGATTTGAGGCATACACACAGCAACAGCTCAGAGCAGAATGCCAATTACCTGCACGGGGCCATACTGGCTAGTGGGGTGTGTTGGGGGAGTTTGGGATCAAGCAGAAGGGCAGGTTTTTGTCTTGTTTCATTTTTTTTTTTTTTTTTTTTTCCATCAGCTTTAGTTCAAACCCCAAGAGCAGCTGCTTATGTTACAAGACCTGCCTCTAAAAACCCATGCCAGTGATACAGCCTACAGATACACGAGGCACTGAATGCAAGGGATGTGGAGGGGTTCTGGGACTGCCTGCTCCAGGTAAAGGATGCAGCTCCAAGAGATGCAGCTCTGACAGTTTTACCATTTGTCCTTTCCCTTAAAAGCATAACAAACCCCAGCCATCCCATAACACCCATCAGACCTGCACATAGGATATCACTCTGGGAAAAAAGGAGACTGAAGGGACAGGGGAAAATACAGGGGAAAGCTCAGACAGTGACCGACTGACTGAGAACACCAGGATGATGCAGAAACATTAGGACTATGCCAGCTTTCTGCATTTTCTCCCTCCAGCAACAAAAAGCCCCGAGGTGTGTGGACAAAGGCAGCCCAGGAGGTGTTTCCAGCACCCCAACCCCTCCAGCCTCCGGGGGGAATTGCATCCCATGTGCCCAGCAGCAGGGATGGGATCCCAGCTCTCCAGCTCCGGGAGACAACTCCACCAACCACGATTCCTTTCCCCACGACTGTTCATTAACACCCCATCCCTTTTCTTGACTAATGATCCCCTGCCCGGGCACACGTCCCAAATCCCAGGTGTTGACCCAAGGCCAAGGCTGCCTCCTGAGCCTTCGGCTGTGGCCGGGCTGGCAGATGGATGGAAAAGAAGGGTTGGAAAACACCGAGAGTGTCGGAAGAGCTGGGGAAGGGAAGGGACGTGCCTTCTGCTTGGTGCTTTTGTGCACCTGAGCTGCTGCTCTCCCCAGCTCCTTTGGTGAGGCCAAGCTGCCTCATCACACAGCACCACCTCCCCCCTGCCATCCTGGAGCTTGACCCTAAATATCCAGATGGCCCAAATCTCCCAAGTGCTGGAGCTCTTGCAGTTCTCCAGGAAAACGCCCGGTGGTTTCCCGACATCCAAACCCACTCCATCCTCCCTTCCTTTCCCCAGATTTGGAGGGATGGAGGGACAGCAGAGACTTGCAGGGCGAGGTGGGGATTGCATCTGTTGAAAGGCTTTCTTCTGTTTTTAAAATCTAGCACATGAATGTGCTTGTTTATAAATGGAAATTCAAACTAATTATTAGCTGGAGGCTTTCAAGTAAAAATGTAGGGCATGCAATATTATCTGGGATAATAGCAATTGTTTTCAGCTTCAGGAAGTGCATAAGTAATGGAGCTTCACCAGTTGTCCAGCTTGGTTAAGCAGTGGACACATCCACTGGGCAGACTGTCACCTCTCACGATGAATCCAGGCAACTTTTCACCTTCTGTCCCCTGCCTCCAGCCTGGCCACCCACTTCTCCTGCACCTGCGGAGCCAGAGCCATGTGGTCCCTACACCACAGCATGCATTTCCCCTCAGTGGACAGACTGGGCCTGAAAATTATGATATTTAGAAATAATAATAATAATGAAATAATCCAAACAGGAGCCTGGGATGTACCTTTTTAGCTACTCTTTAAAACAGAAGTGAAAGCGTGGTGAGACCTTCCTCTTCTTGCCCCTCAGCCAGCAGAACTGACCAAACTCATCACACAGAAGAAAGGCTCTTTGCTTGTTTCTCTTTTAAGATCCTTCTTGGGATGAGCAGAGCTGGGAGTCCTCGCCGGCTTTTCAGCAGTGCCACTGCTCGTGGGCAGCAGATATCAAAGCCAGGGGAAGAGAAACGTGGCATTCACATGTAAGAAAACATTTGGCAGCAAGAGAAATCTCTGTGCCTGCACGAGCAGTGTCAGGAGAGAACTTCCCCACGCCAGCATTCGCCACAGATGTAACCTACTTGCAAGTCAACTGTGATCAAGGCAAACCAGAGAGGTTGCCAATTAAAACCAGGGACTGATTTTCAAAGAACAAAGAAATCTGTGGACATTGTTTGATGGTGTATATTCTGCAAGATGCAAAAAAAAAAAAAAAAAAAAAAAAAAAAGGCTAAAAATAAGCTGGATGCTGGGAGCCAGCTCCTCAGCCCAGCCCAGACAATGGCTTCAGGGAGTTTGCAGCTTTACCCATGCAGCCAGCATTGTTGCTGAGTTCTGATCTCTATTTAAACTTGCACAAGTTTTTCTTTTCCGGAAAAAATAAAATAAAATACAAGAATCTCCCCTTCCATCTTGCTGCTCATCTCTCCTAAAGCAGCTCACATGATGATGATCAAAAATAAGCCCTCCAAGCCTAAGCTCACTAATATTCATTTCTCTCCTGCTAATGCTGGACTTCTTACTGTTAATCCTTAAATATATCCTTAAATAAGAATGACAGTACCTGAAGCGCCTAACAACCCCCTATCACAAACAGAGACAGCCTCTGCATTCCTAATTTAGCTTGCCACATGAGAGCTGACACTAATCCCAGATCCTGAGTCCTGGATATCTCCAACGTAAATGCCATCACCTTGCTCACCTTGACGTTCCAGAGCAGCCTGAACTTTCCTAGTCCTGCTCAACTTTCAGAACTGGCTGTTACTGCACCAAACCCGAGAGTTTTTGCAACCTGCAACAGCAGAGAACTCCTTGTAAATCTAAAAGTTCAGTTTTCTGAAGCCTCCAGGCCAGCAAAGAGCAAACAGTGAGAACAGAGCATCCAGACTCAGTCGAGCTTGGATTTACTTCCAAAATACAATACACCTGGATGAGTGGGTGCACTTAAGACACAGGCAAAGGACACTTGACATTTTGCAGCAACTCCAGAAAGAAAGCAAAGCTTTACGAAGCAGAGCTGGCCCCTCAGTCCTCAGTAGGTGTTGGTATTTCTCTCCAAAGAGGCAATTTGAAAAGACTACAAGGAACCACAGCTGCCTCCTGCAAAGCCACCCAGCCACTAAATGCACTCTTGAACACGAAAAGCAGAGAGAAGGGAAGGATTTTCACCTTTTTCTGCAGGCAAATTGTAGTACTTTACACTAACTTCTGGAATAATCATCCCAACCCAAGCCACAGACAAGAAAACTCCTCCGGAGCAGTGAGAAGTGCCAACAACAAGCCAGGAAAAAGCCCTAAACTTTCTTGCAAGCCCCCATGGACCCAGCAGGCACTCTGTGGGTCAGCTCCAAGCTGTCCAAAGCCCATCACCCTGTCACAGCCATCAGCTGGCAAGGATGCTGTGGCATCCCAGGACACTGCAGCCTGGGGACGGGTGGCATCCCCCCGCAAAGCAGCTGGTGCCACGGTTGGAATAAGGTTTCAGAGCAAGAGCATTGCTCTGGTCTTCTGCAAATTTGCATTGCACGAGGTCCAGGCTCCCCAAAGCTGAGCAGGGATGGGGGGCTCTGAAGTTTAAATTGGTTCTGTTGTGCTTAGGAGAGGGGAGAAGCTAGCATGGTGCTTTAATGCATCTCCCAGTGCTGTGCTGGGAGCACTGCTGGAGGAGCTGGGTGTCTACCAGGGCTTTGGGGAGCCTCAGCACCCCTGACCCCCCCCTGCATGCATGAGGCACGGCTGCTGGGTGCAGGGGCACCCTGAATTCCTGCCTGCTGGCTCCAACCCCTTCCCCACCAGCTAGTCACATCGTGTGGGTCTGCAGGAATGTGTCTGGAATGGGAAAACAGGGTTTGGCATTGCTTGGCCGGCAAGCCTTGGTGGTTCTCCTTGCTTGGATTTTCATCCTGTGGCACATGGGAAAGGATAATGCCTGCCCAGCTCCCAGATACCCACAAAGGCTGTTAGTTACACAGTGCTGGCTGCACAGCATTAAACATTAGCTTCCCAGCATGGAAATGCTCACAGATTTCTGAGATGGACGAATATCCCTGAGGCTTACACCTCCACAGGACAGAGCAATAACATTCCAAAGGTCAGGAGAGGCACAGGTTCCCAGGTCTGATTCCTATCACAGCTGAGATAAGCAGCAACTGCAGCCGGGGAGCAGTTCAGCTTTCAGGCTTTTTGTTCTGAGCTGGGATTTTGCTTTGGGCCCAGCCTCTAGCCAAGAGTGAAGTGGAACAAAATCACTAGAAGAAAACATTTGGCTTCTCTGTTTTCTCTGGACAAGGTCTGACTCCCCCTCGCTCACACTCCGTTGGTTTAGGAAAACAAAATCATGCTCCTTCTGTGTATTGGATCCCACACGCCAAAAGGAACTGGCAAACCTCAACCACTGCTCACCAGCAACTTCTGCTGGAGGAAAGAGACTCAGATCTAAGGAGGCCTCCAGTAGATACAATTTACATCCCACTTAAAGACTTAGAAGAGGAAATAAGGCGACTGCGCTGTGTTTGCCTTCTGCTGGACCCCCTTTTATCCTGGGATGGAGCATGGGAAGCTTTGTTCTACGCAATAACACATGAGGACACTTCTCAGTGCTGCCAAACCTCACAATACAACCAAGTATTTCATAACCTCTCTCTGATTTTCCTTTTGAGCCCCAGCTCTCAGTCATACGCAGTTATACGAGAAACCTCGGCTTTCATTAAGGAAAAAAAGAAACCCTCTGCACTCCTCCCTCTGCCCCTAAAAAAAAAAAAAGACCCAACAAAGCAACAATGAAACACTTCAGAAACCACCTCCACTCTTCAGACGCAGGGTTTTAAAAGGGAGGCTCCGGATTTTGAAGCCCTGAGCTCCACTGTGCTTACTCCAAACCACACAGGAGCCCCTCAGAACAACTCTCAGGCTCCTTCCTGCCTTTAATCTGTCTCAGCAGGCACAATAAACAACTACAAATAGAATAACAATATGGAAAAAGGGAGCTGGGAGGAGGGGAAAGAAGATGGTGTCATGCAGAGAAGGTCTGAGATAGCAGGGAAGGCTTTGGAGAGCCACCCAGGCTAATTATGGTGTTAAAAACCTGTCAGTCGAAGGGCTGGATATTAAATGGAATTGGCTTGAGATGACAGGGCTGAACTGGGTTTTTAAAAAAATTATTTATTAAAATGCTCTGGTTACAAATTAATGTTCTTAGATCAAAATGTATTATTGCCTCCCTGGCTTTGATCTGCAGAGCACTTTGAGCGACGGATGGGAAAGGGTTGTCAAAGTCTCCTCTGCGCGCCTCTAAGTGACTCCACGTCCCTCCCCGAACACACAGCTTTGCAATTTCCTTCAGCACTCCCTCCTGTGACACCTCCGGGAAGATCCACACGCCACAGACAGGTCTGGAGGAATTGAGGAGCAAGTTGGAGCAGGGTTTGCTCCATCACACCAGCACCGTCTGCTGCCTCCGAGCTGCCCTGGGGTAAACTCAGGGCCAAGCACCTCCCCTGCCTGCTGCAAGGCCACTTTGGGGGTGAATTCATAGAATCACAGAACTGTCAGGGTTGGAAGGGACCTTAAAGATCATATAGGTCCAGCCCAGCCTGGCCTTAAAAACTTCCAGGGATGAGGCTTCCACCATCTCCCTGGGCAGCCTGTGCCAGGGTCTCCCCAGCCTCATGGTGAAGAACTTTTTCCTAAAGTCTAATCTGAATCTACCTACCTCTAGTTTGAATCCATTCCCCCTAATCCTGCCTCTACCCAAGATCCTAAAGAGCCCCTCACCAGCTTTCTTGGGAGAAAGAACAGGCACCTGCATGGCCGTCTGTCCCCATGCTCAGGATGGATCAAAAAGCTTGGGGAAGCCTGGGATGAGGTTGTCTGATCCAGGCTTTTGAACAACCTTTGGACCCAAGAACCAGGATTCTTCCCCAGATGAGGGGGAAAGGTTTCAAATTCAAAGAGGGGAGAGGGGAGATTTAGATATTAGGAAAAAATTCTTTCTTGTGAGGATGGTGAGAGCCTGGCCCAGGTTGTCCAGAGAAACTGGGGCTGCCCCATTCCTGGAAGTGTTAAAGAATGGGGCTTGGAGCAACCTGGTCTAGTGGGAGGCGTCCCTGCCCATGCAGAGGGGTCAAACTAGATGGTCTTTAAGGTCCCTTTCACCCCAAACTATTCCATGAGCCTGTGACTCAGCTTTGCCCAGCAAAAGGCTCTTTAGGAGGGACTCAGAGCTCTCCTCCTGCTGACTGCAAGCAGCCCCTTGGTCTGTGCCCCCTGGTCAGACAAAAAGTAACAGAAGTGTTCTAGGAAACCTGAGGCTGTTGCCCATCTCCAAATCTGTGGGATTTAGAGGTCAGGACTCCCAGCCCAGCATGCTGCTCCTCCAGAAGGAGAAGGAGGTGACGTGCAGGCTGCTCCGGAGGCTCCAGCTCCCAACTACGCATTGGGGTCCAGTGAGCAGAGCTCAGATGCAAACCCCCTCCAGTGGAAACCTTCACCTGTGTTTTTGGGAAGCCCATCACTGCTCTTGACCCTCAGACAGAGCTGGGGAATCACCTTCCCCCACCCAGAAGCCTGGGCTCATCCATCACACACAAATTCAGCCTCCAAGAGCGAGTGCCTTGGCTCTCTCTAGAGTTCACTCCACTTGGCTCCCAGGTCACCTCCTTCTTTCCTGCTTTATCTCTTCTTATTTTTCACCTTTTTTTTTAATTATTATTTTTTTTTTCCCCCTAACAATGTCTGTACAATTTCCCTCTCGATAACACACGAGTTAATTAAGCAGTGATCTCCTGGAGACAGGTTGCTACAAGGAGATAAGCACCAGCTCCTGTTCACCATAAACAGCTGTGCTCTGGACCAGCTTCTGGGGATTTGCTGCTTTTGTAGAGAAGACAAAGCAATCATTGCCAATTGAATCTGGACATCATATTTTCCCCACCATCCTGACATCCCCTTCTCCAGGATCCATCCAGAGGAAGTGAGTGGTGCACAAGAGGCCTTGGGAAAAATTAATACCTGGAGTTTTGTGTTAGAAAGACAGAAGCTGTTCATGGGTTTGGTGGATGAATACACAGAAGAGAAAAAAAAAAGAAAATAAAAGACCAGGGATTGAAAAAAAAATAAATTAAAAATCCCATATCTGTAATTCAGAAGGTTGCAGAACACTGATGTGACAAAGAGACAATTCAACAAGTAGAAGCACAAAGCCAGGAAGAATCAAAGCAAAACAAACCAGTTTGGCTCCAGCGTGGGAGACCTTTGCTCAGCTTCCTACCTGCTGTTCTTCAACCACCTATTTTTACCACAATCTCACCAGGAAGATGACACCAAAAGATCAATGTGGACCTGGAACCATCCACAAAACGGGGACAAAAACCCTGAGCTCACTCTGCACCCCAGGACAGCTGGGACACCAAGGCTGGAGGATGTTCTGGAGGACCTGAAGGTGCACAGAGCTGGGCTCATTGCACCCACCAGGGATGTAAGGCTGGATGCAGGGCACCCAGAATCCCTCAAATGGAAGAATCTGAGACTTTCCCACTTCTGGATGCTTCAGTAACCTCCTCTTGGGCTGCTCTGCTGCCGACACAATTACCAGAATATCATCAGTGATATGCTGGGAACTGCTCATTAAATACAGTCACTCTGTCTTGGGGGGCAGGGGGGACAAAAGAAAGGTAGGGGTTCCTTTTTTATTTCCCTTGCATGTGGTTTTAATGATTTTAAATCCTTTCAACCCAATTAGAGCTCTGTATCCTGATGAGGGACTCTGAGCTATTGTGCACTGGAGCCATTATCTGGCGGCCCATAGAAAAATTAGTACCTGGAGAGGCTGCACAGGGAAATAAATCTTTGCCTGACATTTTGGGACCAATTCTTGGCCAATTAGAGCACACTTTGCTGCGTGGGTAATGTGTATCCAAACTGCTCTTCCTGCTGAAAAGGCCAAGCAGAGAACGAGTGGAATCCATGCAAAAAGGAAGGAAAAATGACCTGGCTGCAGACTCCGACCTCCCCAGCAAGTGACAGACCCTGCTGCAGAGAGCCACAACTTCCCTCTGACCCCAAAGCCTTGACAGAGGATAAAAGCTGCTGGGTTTTGTGCCACCAGCCCCATCCTGCTCCTCTCTTCCCCCATTCCTACTGCTCTGCCTGCAATCCCTGAGCCGCGGGTGTCTGCGTGAAGGATGGGAGCAAAGCCAGAAGAAGGGACCTGGCTGGTGATGGATGTGTCCCAGCATGGTCCTGAGGCTTTTAACCTTGCAATGATGAAAAGCCCACCAAGGCAGGGGGGACACAAGCTGTGCAGCTGTGTGTTGATGGCTCTGAGACAGCCTGAAGGGGAACAGGAAAGACTCCAGGTGGATCTGAGGAGGTTGGCATCCAATCCCCTGGAGTGGGGTGGACCAGAAACCTTCTGGAAGCCCCACTCCTTATCAAAGTGAGAAAGGGGAACCTAAACCAAGAGCCTGTTGCATGCAGAGTGTGTGGACAGGGTGCATGGACAGGGAGGACACTGGAGATGGCTGTGGACAGGGTCCAGTGCTGTGGAGAACCCTCTTGGCAGTCCCCAGAGTGCAGCAGCAGATGGTCCCACAGCCCCCCTGTGCACAGGAACCATCAGGTCACTCAGCTCTCCCTCCTTCCCTCACTTCCCTCTGCAGTGTTTCCAGGGCAACGGGGGAAACAAGGATTAAACCAAAACTGAACCCGAGAAGGAGCTGATGATCCCAAATCTATTCCTTCCTGGAGGTGCAGAGGGATCTTTGGCTCCATCCAAAGATCTGTCATGGGAGCTCAGACAAATGCTGGAGAGCAGGTAAGCACCAGGTGTAGTGTTGCCTGAAGTTCTGAGCATAGAACAGTCCCAGTGGGCTCAGAAAGCCCAACCACATGGTACCTCCTGCTCAGAGAAAGTCTCATGCTATGGAGTTCACATAGCATGTAGTTCAGCCATGCAGAGCTGATGGCCCCTCTGTGCCAGCTCCTTGGTGTCTCTGCAAGGTGGGAAAAGCCTGGCACGAGCTTACAGAAGAGTTTTGAATCAGCAGCAGCCCTACCCCCAACCCCTCCAGAGGAAAAAGACTGAATGGAGAGCACGAAGCACAGCAGAAAGCAGATGTCAGTGTGTACTTAACATCTCAGCCTCCTCCAGCACCACCCCGGAGCTCAGCAAAGACCAAAACCCCCCAAGTTCCCATTTGGAAAAGAGAAACTTGAGTTACAAAGAGCAGCTGGGTGTTTCTGAACTATTTTCTCTTTTCTATATTCTCTCAGCAGAGAGCCCTGCCTGCCACTGCCACCACAGTCCAGCTGTGCGGGCAGGAAGCACAGCTGGAGCTGCAGCAACAGCAGAGCAGGTCACTTGGCAAATGAAATCCGTGCCTTTTAACACCTTCCATCCTCAGCCACCCAGGGAGGCAGCAGGAGAAGGGACTGGAGGGTCTCTGGGTTCATCACACAAGTCAAAGCAAGACGGGGAAGGCTGGAGAGGGAAGGCTGGGTGCTCCAGGGCTGAGTTAATGTTCCATGGGTTTCTTGCTGCCACTTTTTTGCCTCTCCTCACACTAATGGTGAGCAGTTCAATTCATCCCTGGTGAGAAGATGATCATAGCTAATGGAATTAATGCAAGGTTTTAATTTGCCTCTCGCTGCTCAGTCCTAGCAACTCCCCAGCTTCCAGCAGAAGCGCCAAAAATGTGGTGTTTGATCTTCCCTCCCCTGATACTCATGTACTTTTCAGAGTATTCACCATCTGGAGGTGAGAAAACCCATCCCAGCTCTGCTGCAGGCCTGAGAATCAGACAAGCTGGTGCTGCACCCTGGCTCCCCAAGCTCACCCTGCAGGATATCTTGGATTTATGGATCTCAGCAGCTTCTGGACTCCTCCTGAGAGCAGGAGAGGTTGGCAGTGTGGGGTTGCTATGGCCACAGGGGGTGTTGGCATCTCCTCCTTGTAGGAGCACCCGGAGATGCCACCAGCCCTTGTGTAAATGAGGAAGAAGTAAGTGGGAGAGATGCAAAATTTGGGATGCAAACCCAAAAGCAGAAGGTTTAGGGGCTGCTGGGTGGTTCAGGTGGCTGAGCCAACTGTGGAGCACACCCAGCATGGAAAAAAAAACCAACAAAACCAAGGAAAAGCTGCAAAAAATAAGGAAAAGAACCGGCCAGGAAAAGTCTGATCCAAATAGGCTGGGACAGCAGTGATGGGGGGGAAAGGAAAACAGTATTAAAAAAAGCAGCAATGTGCTGCTGAGATGAGATTAGAACAGTACCAGGTTCACTCCCGTGCCAGCTAAATCCCCACTAAATCAGATTAATGCAGATGGTCTTTATGGAACTGACCAAGGAGATCAATATTGTTGTTTCTGTTGGGGAAGGAAAAAAACTTGTCCTGCTTGACAAAAACACATCATTGATTACACCCAGTGACCCCCGTCAGGGCTGCCTTGCTCAGGATGAGCAAAATGAGCCTGGAGAGGTCCAAACCATCAGGGCTGGCTCATTCCTGTAGCCACTCCAGGGGCTAAATGAGGTTTTTCTTAAGGGGGGGGGAAATCTGGGGTTCCAAGCTCCAAGTTCCAAGCTGGCTGAGAAGCCCTCAGCAGCCTCATTTCTGATCCATCCAGGAGTTTTTCCATGCCAGCAATACTGAAAAGCTGCATCCCCAACCCAAGTCACATCCCCAAGCCATGTTTTTATTCTCCCCTCATTTTTTTTTTGCTCTCAACTCTCTCCCCCTGCACTCCCAGAGCTGATATCACTAGACCTCATCCCTCTCAAAGCTTCCTCCCCCTCCAGGATCCAAGAGTTCAGAGAATAAAAGGAAGGAGGGGAAAAAAGGGAGGGGAGAGAGCACCTGAGAGTCTGGAATTATTTTCTCCAAAGGCCTGGATCACAATTAGCTCCTGGAGAGGCTGTGCTGTGATATAAATCTTCCCATGACATTTCAGGACCAATTCCTTACCAATCAGAGCACATTCTCTCACCCTGTAAGCAGAAGCAGGCTCACCCCAAACCCAAAAAATGGGAGAATCCAGGGGGATGGAGCTGGGAATCTCCCCTGCTCCTTGCAGCTCAAAAGCCCATCCAAGAGCCCCAGGACAAATTTTTCCCAGAGCCTGGGAAAGCATCCAGGAGGTTTTACTCCCTCTCTCCCCAGTGCATCACTAGGGATGAGGTGCTCTGCAGAACACACAATTTTGGGCAGATAAATCCTGATTTGGCACATGGAAATGCACCAAAGGATTTCCATGCACCCGCTTGATCCTTCTGGGTCTTCATTCCGAAATTTCCTTCCATTTCTTGTGTTTAAAACAGTCTTCTGCTGCAACCTTTCCTTTACATTTGCTTTACACCAGCTGTAAGGCTGAGAGCTCCAAAGCAAACATGAGACAACTTTGATTTTGTTGAGGCAAAAGAGTGAAATCCAGACAGAATATTTTCCCAGGTTTTAAATCCGGTGACATTTTCTCTGCGAGCTGAACCCAAATGATTTTTGTTTTGTTTTGTTTCTTGGTTTGGTTTTTGGTGGGTTTTGTTTGGTTTTTTTTTTTGGATAATGCCATCAAGTTCCACTTCCAACCTCACCTCCTGCTTTTTCTAAATCTGAGAGCAGAATTCTTCCCTCTTTCCTCTTACTTGATCCTGATGTTTTGACATCTTCCCACCCCCAAACCTGCAGGCTGTGGGGAGGGGTGCAAGGGGTTAAGGAAAGCAGTGGGATCTCCCTGGGTGCTGCCAAAGCTAAAAATAATCCTAAATTGCTTCCCCAGGTAGCACTGGCCTGGCCCTCAGGGGAATGGATCACAGCATCAAAGGCAAGGAAGGTGTCTCCAAAGGGCTCCAGCAAAAAGTGCTGGGATAGAGGAGCTGAGTGGGTTACTGCAGAAAGAATTCAGCAACACTTGCCACCCCTTCCCCTGCTCTTTTGGGGATTAATTTTGTTTTGTCGTTTGATTTGAAAAAAATTATTTTCATTTTTTAAGTTGCTGTGGTTTTTATTTTCTCAGATGTGCTCAGGCACGAGGCTAGGAAATCTCAAATTTAATTTAATTAGCACCTCCTCCCTGCCTGGAAATGGCTTTTCTTTAACCCTGATGACTTCATCCTTTGCTGCCTTCCTTTGGCTAACACTGGCTGCTTCCCTCTGTGTTTCTAATGGACCCGAAAGACTCTTGTTACATACTTTATTTGTGATCCAGCACCAGCAAAGATAGACTAAAAGCTGCTGGGGGAATAGATTCAGATGGTGAAGCAATGCAGAAGGCTCAGCAAGAAAGGGGGGAGAAAAAATCAGCACACGCTCTGCTTTTTCTTTTTCTCCATCCTAGAGATGCTGATTCATTTAATTTTTTTAAATTGGATTTATTCCTCGGACGGGGAAGTGACACGAGATGGGGAGGAGATAAATTTTAAAATAAAACCCAGGTGTGGTTGCAGGGTGCTGTACATCAGCCTCTGCATGGGACAAGAGCCTCAAAGGTCCCACCACAAAGTTCTCAGAGGAATGGAGCAGGGGAGGCATCGAAATGCAAAGATTGCAGAGGTGAAGCTCCCAGATCAGCACCTGGACTTATAAATCCAGGCAAACACAGACCTTGGCTGCCACCAGGGACTTCGTGGCTACCCTGGGGAGCAGGACACCAAGCAGGTCAGAGCCCAAACCCCAACACACACACCACGGGGTGATGGAGAGGAGGGAAGGCAAGAGGAGAGGGAGAGCTTGGCTCTCTTCAATTCCCACCAGGGTCTCCTCCAACCAGACACAGTTGTCTCTCTAAAATGATCAGAGGGGTCACTTTATAGGTCCCCATGGTGGGACAGACCTGAACTGATGGGAACTTGGAGTATCCAGAAAGAGCAGACTGACAGGCCTGGCCAGCAGAGCCAAAGTGAACACAAGAACATCTCTCCATCCCCTTTCTCAAACCCCAGGACCCTCATTTGTCCCCAACCTGGTGAGGACCCTCCCATCTCCTGTTGTTCAAGCACACACACATCCAGCATTTTACTTTCCCAACATCATCTACTACCTAGCAATTACCCAGTGTGGAGAGCAGGGCTGGAGTTGTATTGACTTCCAAAGCCCACACAGTCGGAATGCAGCCCAAACAAATCAATGCTGTATTTAGTCAAATAAACTGCTCCAGCAAGCTGATGCCTCCAAAGCCTCCTTCCTGGAGGTTGGAGCACGTTTGCAGGCACAGCAGTTTTCCAAAGCATGAAGCAACATTAACACCTGACTTCCACACCAGCGGGACCTTCAACCAGGTGATGCTTAAGAACTCTCACCCAACTCCAATCCTAAAATCACTCTGCCCACTTGCAGCCACCAGAGGTAGGATTGCAGCCAGATGTTGGTGACACCACCCCAGATGTTGGCCACCACCCTCCAAGTTCTTCCCATTCAAATCTGATGGTGAGGAAGGATTAGTGACACTGCTCCTGTAGAAAAGCAGAGAGGAAACCAAGGCTGCTAAGGAAGGGGAGACATCAGGGAAGAGCAGTACTGAATTAGGGATTGGGAACACAAGCAGGTGTAGCACAGCTCTTCCCAAAAATCCAGCTCCTTTTTAAAATAGCAAACTCCATCACTTTTGGAACCCGTGGCTCCCAGTTTTTATTTTCAGCAGAAGAGATGGAGCAGACACGGGACAGTCTGCAGCCAAAGAGAAACCCCAAACAGGTCTGTGCTTTGTGTCCAGGGAGCAAAACCATTTCCTGCACAGAAGCAACAAGTCAAACAACCAAAGTACTTGAGGTCATCTTCTCCAAACTCTTAAAAATTATATATTATTAAACAGGCGTGTGTCAACAGAAAGTGTAATCTGGAAAGAAAGTCCTGAAATGTTTGTTTTGCAAAGTGGTTTGGAGAATGGACCTTTTCCAGGCTTTTTAATTTTTCCTTTTCTTTCTCTCTTTCTGGGCTGAAACCCTTCCCCACACTGGCAGGGCTTCCCAGATGGCTCTGACTGCCCCACCACTTAATTTCCAAGAGAACGAGCTATTTGTTCAAAAGAAGAAAACATGCCCAGATTTGTGAGGCTCCAACCCTCGCCCACGCTGCCCTCCCTGCTGCTGCAGCCCTTGGCTCAGCCACCCCACGGCAAAAGTGACAATCTGGAGGAAAGCTCCTCTAGAGCAGGCCAAGAGCTTTTTTCCTTCAGCAACAGAGAGATGCAGACAGGCAAAGAGCATCTCCTGCAAAGAGCATCTCCTGCAAAGAGCATCTCCTGCCTTGATGGCAGAAGGTGCAACAGCACACAACACTTCTACGCCCTTGGCTTCTCCCTGTGCTTCATATTTGGACCCAACAGGGCTGTCTCCCTCCTGAGCAAGTCCCTCTGGTTGCTGCTACCTGAAAACATGATGCAAAGCTTGGCCTGGGCACACAGAGCCAGTCAGGATTTGCAAGTAAACAAATGTGCTGCTTCAGATTTGCTCTATCGTTGGGCAAATCCTCTTTGGTTCTGAGCCTCTGGAAGCAGAGGTGGCTGAGGAGACTAATCCTGAGAGCCTCTATTCAGGCAGGCTCAGCACTGAAGCTGTCTGCAGGGGCTGATGCTCAGGATGATGCTGGCACCCATCAGGATGTAGCCTAGAAGCCTGCCCAGCTCTCTCAGCATCTCCAGGAGAGCCAGGAGATGTTTTTTAATGCCACTTAAGAACCACTTTGCAGCCCACAGCAGGGAAGGAGAGCAGGGAGTGCTGCTGCAGGAGCCCAGCACCACATGTTTTTGCAGGATGGAGATGCCAGCAGGTCCCCTCACTGCCACAGCAATGCCCAAATCTCCCTGTGCATTGCAGCCACCCCCAGGAACCATGAGACCACAACCCTGCTGCTGGCAGGAGCAAAAAAGGATGATGGGGATGGCTGGCAGAGGGACCAGGGTTTGTTCTCTGCCTCTCCTCAGCCCCCAAACCTTCCAATGGACAAAAAACCCCACCCTGATCTCCTTACTGAGATGCCACTCAGCCCCTGACCACCAGGTAAGGAAATGAGGAGAATTCCTCAGCAGGATGGGAAGTCTGGATCCTACAAATAGATGCTGAGATCCCTGCTTGGCTTGGATATCCAGTGGTTTTGGGGACAAGACAGAGAAAGGAAGGTTGGACCAAGTACTAAAAACCCTGGAGAAGTTACTGGGGGGAAGGGGAGAGGAACGTGGGATAATTCTTTTCCTGTATATTTGTATATATTTAGTAATTTTACCTATTTATCATTACTGTTTCATTAAAGTTGTGTAGTTTAGTTTCCAGCCCATAAATCTCTTTCCCTTCTTCTCTCTCCTTTCCTTATCAGGGAGGAGAGGGGGATTAACAGAAAAATCTGTTATTGGGTTTAATTGCCAGGCCAGTGTTAAACCCTGACAGATTTATTGGCCCCCCTGGTTCTGGGGACAAGACAGAGAAAGGAAGGTTGGACCAAGTACTAAAAACCCTGGAGAAGCAGACAGCAAGCCAGGAGACCCAAGAGTTGGAGGACAAAGGAAAGTCTTTACCAATCCAACCCGCAGCTCCACCAGCACCACGTGGACACAGCACCAGCTCAACCCCAATGGCACCAGCAGGAGCAGCAACAGATGAATAACTGGGGCCCAGAAAGACAAACTGAGGGTTTGATACAGCTCGGTGGAAGGCACCACATGGCTCTGCCATTTGCAGCAGCTGAGGAGCTCACTGGGGCTGTTTGCTCACAAACAATATGTTCTTCAGGATTTGGCCTCGTCTCTCAACTAGAAGATTTCCTTATGGAAGTTCCTCCACGGGAAGCAACGCCCCAGAAGATGCACAGCAGGAGCAGTCTGGCATCCAAAAGCTCCCGAAGAAAAGGCCTGGTCAGTGCTCCTGTCACCTCCTCTCCACTGGAGCCACCACTTGGTAAACTAAGCATTGCTTCAGGTCATTGAAATATTTTTCTCTCCTTGCCCTGATGCTGCTATTCCACTGCTGATATGGAACTAGCAAGGGCCCAAAAGAATTGTTTCCATGTTTTTGTTTTTTGTTTTTTTCACACTGGTGCTTAAAAAGGAAATAAAATCTACTAAAAATCTATTTCTGGTTATTTGTGGGTTTGCTTCTCGACAAGTTCACACCTTTGCTGTCCCTTCAGAGGGTGCATCAAATACATGTGATGTGCCAAGTGACCTGGAAGTGGCCCCAGCTTGTGCTCTGAGATGATTCCCAGGGTTGGAGAAGGAGCTGGAGCCTCATCCAGAGCCCAAAGGAACCATATTCAGCTGGAGGGGAGGCAGCCCAGTTTTACAACTGGCACGATGCAAAACCTGAGGAAGCAAGATGATTTTCCTGCTCTGGAGAAGTCCCACATGGCAGCTAGCAAGCAAAGTCTACCTGCTTTTTTTTTTTAAATATATACCTAAAGGACAGCTACAGCTTGTGCCTGGAGGGAAAGCACCCCCTGTCCTGCAGCCAAGCATCCCAACCCTGCCTGCAAAGTCAATCTCTTCCTTGGGTTTATTTTTTGGAGGAGACAACATTCCCCATCCATGGAAACACGCAGGGAAGAGGATGGGAAATCTGCTGCCAGGGCTGTGGCACAGGGAGGGGATGCCAGGCTGCCCTGTGCTGGCCTTGGAGTGTCTGATCAAGTGTGGGGACTTTGCCCAGCTTGGGAGGAAATTAGCTCTTCCAACTCATTTCTGTGATTGCCAGCTCTTCCTTTTAGCCCCCTGCCTGAGCAACTTGGAAGAACTGGCTTTGCCCATGAAAGCACTGGAGCAGTTATTGTAATGTCCAGGGATTCCAAACACTCCTATTTCCAGCACTGTCAAAATAAAACCCCAAAAGCAGGTCCTGTGGGGACTGCAAAATTCACCTTTTGGGTCCACGGGGCTGCTTGGGTTTTATATTAATCTGAATTTCTCCCAAGACTCCCAAATTTCCAGCAACCATGGAGCCAGCCAGCAGCTCAGTCCAGTTTACAAGGGGAAGGGGGAGACCCTTGAAGCAGCAACACTTCTCCCACTCGGGATGGACAAGTCCCTCCCCAAAAAAGGGGTATCCCCTGAGCCTGCAAAGAAGCTGAGGGGATCTGGGGAACCTGACATGCCCATCAGGCCCAAAGCCATGAGCAGTTTTCTCCTCTCAGCTCCTGTTGTGCAGCATCCCATAATGTCATGTCCATTTGCAGATTGCACTTTATTGGTTTTTATTTGGCAGCCTCGCTTGACTCTGCCCTTTAATTTATCCATTATACATCCTGATTAATTGGCCGATAAAGCTCTGTCCAGTTTTTAAAACAAATTCCCAGTCCATTTGCTTTTAGTGGAACTGTGAACAAGCAGTTTAACTCATTACATTATAGCACTCGTGCTTAAGGTTCACTCTCAAGAAGATATTTCAGGATCATACATATGGAAACCAGCTCGGAGCTGCATTAATAAGCCCTCCGAGGGCTGGGCATGGCATCAAGCTAAGGAGAGATCCCAGAATGAGCTGCAAACCCTTCCTCCCAAAGGACCTTTCCTCACTGGAAACCTTTCTAGCCATGCATTGAGGCCAAATGAACCAATAGTTCCCATAAAACCAACTTTTTCATCGCTCTTTTTTTCTGGCCTCCTTTGCCACAAGCCACCTCCAGGCTTCCTTTCCTCCCATATATTCTCTCCCAGGGCTAGGAAAGCATCTATTTACCCCCCCAAAAAATAAAAAAAACCCACACAAAAAACCCCCAAACCAAAACCCAACCAACAACAACAACAAAAAATCCCCCAAAACCAGCAACAACAAAAAAAAACCCATTAAAAAAAAAACATAAAACACCAAAAACCAGACTAACCAACCACTGATGAAGTTTCTTCCCTTCTGCCAAAAAAATCCTGATTTTCCTCAGCACCCAAAGCCCCAAAGGTAAAGCTGCCAGCCCCTATTACAGGTGCAAACGAGGAGTGACACATGCAGAGAGGGGAGGGAGGGGGAGAAGCGAATTAATTCTCCCAGGTTGCCTGTGAAAAAGCAGGAAAAGGAGAAAAGAAAACTTCACCGGCAAGCAAACACCATTTCCCCTGAATATGAAACTAGGAGGGAAGAAGCAATGGACTTCCACAGGGCACCTTAATTCCTGTCTGTCAGCCTCACTACTGCCTCTTCTCCCCTCAAAATGTTATTATCTATCACTCTCCTGGCATGAACAGGACTGGGTGCATCTCTCTGTCTCAGTAGCTCAGCTGATAAGCTTGACAGACCTGGGCACTGGTGACAGCATTCACATTTCCAGTGGATAAAGTGCCATTTACATGAGGCAAGCGCTGGTGATTTTCCATCAGCCAGGACAGAATGAGGATGGGAACAGCTTGTAAGCTTCCTCTCTTTTATTTATTTATTTTTTTTTTTCTCCCGGTTTGTTTTTTCTTTGTCGTTGTTTTTTTGGGGGGGGTTGGGGTTTTTTTGCTTGGTTTTTTTTTTTTGGTGGTTTTTTTTTTTTGTGGGTTGCTTGTTGTTTTGTTTTGTTTTGTTTTTTTTTTTTAAGGGCAAAATCTCGACTTTCTCCTCTCCTCAGATTTATAAACACCACCCTAAACAAGGCCCTGGCCCTGATTAAAATTCCCAGCATGCCAGAGTTTGCAAAAATCTCCGGACCAAAGCAAAACAAGCTCCAGGGAAAGTCTGGCAACCCATTATATCTGGCTGTTGTCGAGGGGATTAGAGGGGAATTTGGCATGCTCCCTTTTCCCTTCCTTCAGGCTGATGCCCTACAGTTTTCAAGGATCCTTCTTCAGCCCACACCACTTTCTTCTGGAGGAACTGGTTGGTTTTTAATGTTCCCTTTTGTCTCCCTGACACTGCAGCTTTCTTTGCTTTTTTGCTTTGCAAACCTTTAAGCAGGAACAACCCGTGGCCAGTTCCCACAAGGAAAAGTAGGGGAGAGCTGGGAAAAACACATGGTTGGGCCACATTCTCAGCCTCCACCACCCCACACCTTCAAGTTCTCCATCCTTCTGCCCCTTCTGACCTCAGTTTCTCCCATCCCACCCCCACGGGTGAAGAGCAGAAGGTCTGGGAGGCAGGAAGCCACCCCCAGGGCTTGTGCAGGAGACCAAGGGGCTGGGGGATGCCCCAAGGATGGTTTTGCAGCAACCCCCCTGATTTAGTCCCAAAGTCCTGCTCGGTGGCCCACATCCCCCCTCCCCTGCTTCCCCCCCATCCCAGCACCCAGACAAGTCACGTCAGGAGCAGTCACAGCACCAAGAGAAGTAAAACTTCATCCCCAGCAAGTGTGATGGAAGCAATAAAGCTCTTGGACAGCACTGATGACTGCCAAGGTAACCGGCTTGAGGGCACCGAGCTGAGGTTTTATTGACTTAAAAAAAAAATAAAAATAAAAGAGAAATAGCAAAGAAATCACTCTTTCTTTATTTATTTTTAGCACATCCACAGGTCTGTTTGAAACCAGGGGTGCCCAGGCCAGGGAGGTGGATCCCCATCCAACAGGCACTGAAATCATCACTGTCATGGCCAGAGGACCTCGTTATTCCCACACGGAGGTGATGGGATCAGACAGAACTCAGGGAACTTTGTGCATGACAGTGCTGGAGCTCAGGGCAATGCAAGGCCAATAAACCTCGTTTGGGGTTGGAACTAACCAGCAACCCTTCTGGCCAAGGATTAAAAGCTGGGACAATCTTGCCACTTGTTCTTTGAATTAGCCTTGCAGGCATAGGAGATTTTAGGAGCAGAATACTAAACCTACCTATTGCTTTACACCTCCATCTTCCTTACTAAATGGGAAAGGATCTAGATGAGGGGAAAATCCCCCATTTTTACCACTGATCCTGCTCCTCTTCATCTCCACCAGCAGAAACCAAGCATTCCCACACACTCCAGGACACGGCCAGGCCATGGGGAGTGCAGTACGAGCTCGGGAACAGGAGAGGGAGTAGCAAGAGTGGAAGAGGGAAAAAAAAAAAATAAAGTAAAAGAGATTTCACCTTGCTCCTGCCCTGTTTCATCTAGGTACCAGCCCATCACTGCTGTCAAGTCATCTGCTTGGCCACCTGCCCGCTGCTGCTGGGGACAGCAGGGATGTGCCAAAGCATCTCCCATGGCATCCCCCCAGCTGCAGCCTTTGCCCAGAGGGCACCCGCAGGAACTGCTCTGATTTCACACCTAAATCCTTGCTGGAAAGGGCAACAATCTAACTCCTGGCTATCCAGAGGTGTATTTGCTCTGAGGTATGCCCTAGGGCTTCCAAGGATATTATCCATGGATAATCTCAGGGTCTGTATGAGGGGAGAGGCTGCTCTCCTCAGGGCTGGGCACAGCATGGGTGGGAAGCTGCTGACCACAGGAGCTGAGCAGCAGCAGAGGTGTTTCTTTGCCTCAGTCATTAATCACAAGGACACAAGGAAAGTTTACAGTTAGTCCAAGCAGGCAGCGAGCCATTCCTAGAGAAGGGGAGGGGGGAAATGCCCCTTTTGGCTTGTCCCCTTCATCAGGGCTACTTCTGGAAATGCCATCCAGGCAAACCCATCAGCTACCAATTTTTCGTGGGATAAATCTTCCATTTTTCCCCTCAACCTGCAAAATTCCTCCCAGCACAGCAGAGGCAGAAGGTGCTGGATGGAGGAGCCCTGCTCACCCTCGTGCCTTTGCTTCCTCCTCTCCTCAAACTGGTCCAGTCCTTCAACATCTGCCACGCTGCTCCTCTTACCCCTCACCTGCTGTTCAGACAGACCTTCCTACCCGGCACCAGACCACCAGCTCCACGGGTTTTTTTCCAGCCACCCCCTCCTCCATCCAGCCCCATCCAGAGCATCTCCATCCCCATGTCCTGGCACTGTCAGACACTGCAAGAGACAGAGGAACTGCAACCTCAACCTGGTTATTCAGCTGCCAAAGCAGGATTTGGGACTCAGGATGCTCAAGCTGTTCTTTAATTCACCCCAGGATCTGCACAAGGCCCCTGCCTGGCAAAGGGAGGCTGACCTAAAGAGCACAGAGCCTGGGAGAAAGAGCTAATTTGCCACTATTTCTATTAAATCCTACAATCTGTGCCTCGAATCCCAAGCTGTGGAAAGGAGATCGCAGGAGTCCACAAACCTTTAGGGATACAAATCTTGCACAGAGCACGACAGCCTGGCAAACTGATAAGTAAGAAAATCAACTCTCCACCACATCACAGAAGGCTCCAAGTCTAAAGCTCCAGTTTGCTTTGCTTTCCACTGCAAAAAACATCCCCCCAGAGTCCAGACCTACAGCCATGCCCCCAGATATCTCCCCAGCCATTCCCTTGCAGTCTTTTTTCTTGTCCTGGTGCTGAGGGTTATTACTCCTTCCGCACAGCATGCGACAGAAATGTTTATGCAGGGAAAAAAAAAAAAAAAATTATAAAAAAATCCCCAAGTCAGTACATTAATGTCCTGCAATGAAAAATAGATCTGTCTAAATATGCTCAAGGTAATTCAGAATACATTTGAGGTGATTTCAGGCTCTAAAGTCTGCCTGTAACAGCATTTCAGGCTGTGTTTATCAGTACTTTCCCCCTGCACTTGCATTTTTTTTCCCCTCCCTAGTTATTTTAAAAACATTTGCACAACAAGAAAACAAAATGATCACGGTGAAGGGTAGAAAGCAGCTTCCCAGCAGCCTCTCCCGGCACCTCTGGAAATTTTACCTTCCCATTTACCCAACTCAAAGCTTTGCCTGCTGCAGGCTGGGGGTCGGTTTAGGTCGAGGCGAGGAGCCTGATCCCTGCCACGAACTTCCGACGACTTCGTTGCAGCCACCAAGTTTTTTGAGCTCACCTTCAGCAGCTAAACCTGAGGATGCTCCACAAGTTTCAAGGCGACCAGACCTTCCTCTAACCATACAGCCTAGAAATTAAACACCCTCCAGGCTGCTCTCAGCATCAGATTGCCCTGCAGGCACCCCCCCCAAGCTGCAGAATCTCAGCTTATTTGCAGAGAAGACTGGAGTTTTGCAGCAGGGCAAGGAAACCAAGGAAAAGCAGGCATGCAGGCTGCTGCAGAGATAATTTCCCCAGCTGACGGAGAAATTTGGTGACTTACAGCCAGTTCACTGTGGCCAAAGCACCCCAGTGCACAAACCATGCCCTGACAACCTGCTGCGGCAGAGGAGAGCGCGGTGCGTGCTGGGCACGACTCGGATGCTGTTCTCAAGCAGGAGCTTGGAAAAAAAAAAGAAACAAAGAGAGATGGCTCTGGGCTCAAGGGGACCCATCTGTTTCCGAGGAGTATTTATTTATCTATCAATTAATGCAACTATTTTACCTTGTGCATTTGCACCATCTTGAAAACAAGGAGTCATAATATCCCTCCAGCAATTCTGCCCCTTCTCCATCTGGTAAACAGCCATTTCACTTTATTTTCTTGGTAGCTTTTTTTTTTTTTCATTCCTTTTCTTCTTTTTTTTTTTTATTTTTTTATTTTTTTTAAATGCTCTTCGGTTTCTAACAGAGCTGAAAATCCACCCATTTCACAACGAGGACATCACTGTTAATGGTGATAGCAGGAATAATGACACCGCAGCGGCGCAGCGTGCCTCTGCCAGCAGATTTCAACCCATTTCACAGGCACCTGCAAGCACCCATCTGAGGACACAAAGCTCATTTTAGAAGCAGCAGAAACTTCAAGAGAGAAACTGAGCTCTCCCTCCAGTCCCAAGAGGAGTCTTTAACAGGGTTATAAATAGGAGCCAGGGTTGGCAGCACCTTTTCTCCTGGTGAATACAAGGTACCACGTGTGTGTATTCCCAGGGACATTTTCCCAAGCATTTCTGCAATTAAAGAAATCCTTTTTCTCTGGCTTCACCCTGGCTCAGTGTAGTTACTGAGAACGTTTCAGGGGCCAGAGCCCGGTGTTTACCAGCAGAGGGAACCTTCCCATTGCCGGCTGGGAGGCTGAGGGACCCTTCTGAGCATCCCTTCTCCCAGCCCTAAGGATGTTTGGGACCCACTCGAGCACCCTGATGCAGTTTGGGTGAGTGCAAAGTGTCTGCCTGCTACAAATCCTCACCTTGCAGCCCCGTGCACTGCAAAAAAACCATTTGCATCCTCCCCACCCCCCAAAGGACACGACCCTGCAGAGCCCACCCTACCCATGGCTGGACATGAGAGCCAAGACATCCCCCCAAGCCCCCCAAATCCAAACCAGTCTCTTCCCTAGGTCAGGAGGAGCACAGACTCGCAGCCCCCTGGGCATGGGGGGACTCTGCCCCTTGAGGAGCTGCTGCCCCAACCCTGAATTTATGTGTCACATCCCTTATCCCTGAATCCATTATTCAAGCTGCTTGCCCTAGGCTAGAAAATGCCCCTCTCTAAAAAAGTTGTTAGAAAAACAGAGCCTCTAAGTGAATGACACGGGGTTAAGCCACACCTATTTCACAGCAAACAAAATAAAAATAAAAATTAAATTATAATAGGCAGATATATCCCCCCCTGAATGCTGGTGCTGCAGCTGGAGGCAGGGCTGGAGAAGGAGCCAGAGAGGATTTACAGCCCAAATCCCTCTCCCAGTCACTCACAGCATCAGCTCTGCACATCATCAACACTTTTTCATTTCCATCCCCTGCACCCACTGCTCTTTGCAGTTATGAAGTTGTTTCCACTTTCTCCTCCCCACCCCCTTCCTTCCTTCCTATAATATTTAGGCTGCAGCTCTGCTTATTTACATACTTAATTTGGGTTCTGTTTGCAAACACAAATTAGTTTTGTGCAATTACTTTGTGCATGGACACGGAGTTTATTCGCTTCAGTGGTTTAACAACACTGAAAGTGACTTCACAGGACCATATGGCTCTCTATATATAATCACAATATTACCTGCACATATTAGTTACATAAGGGCTACATTATAATTAGCAAGGTTGAAAGAGGTTCAAAGAGAAAAGGAAAGGAGAAGAGGAAAGAAAAAGAGGAAAGGGGAAAAAAAAAAAAAAAAAAAAAGGAAAAAAAAAAGGGTAGAAAAGAAAAATAAAAAGGGAAAATTGAAAGGGGAAAAAAAGGGGTAAAAAACAAATTAAAAAAAAAAAAAAGAAAACTGAAAAAAAATTCCACAAAGAAAGGAAAGGTGAGAAGGATTCCCCAAGCCCATCACACCAGAAGCATGGGAGAACAGAGCTATGGAGGGAATTGATTTTATGCCAGAAGTGAAAAATCAGGTGAAAAATTGTTTGGGTCAAATGAAATATTTTGCTCAACCAGAAAATCAAGGTCTTGTTTCCTTGTCAGGTTCTCTCTTGTTACTGAGCATGTTTGGTTAACCTGTGTAACAACAGGTTGGAGCATTCTTTAAGGAAAAAAACAAAAAGAAAAAAAAAAAAAGAGGTAATTAAAACAAAAATCTTAATGCCTTTCTGGAAAATGAAACAAGTTTTTTTTTTTTTTTTTTCCCCAACCCTGCTAGCTGGAACTTGGTTCAGGGATACACCCAGTGGACTCAGACCTCTTTTTTCCATGGAAAATGAGAATTATCAAGAAAAGCTCTAATGGGATCTACTGGCTGGAAGTGTTTAAGCCCCTCCATGAATGGTTTCTGCATGCAAAGACATGCAGGGTGCTAGGGTGGGCTTTGCAACTATTCCCCATGTTTATTGGGGTTTTTTTGGTTTTTTTTTTAAAGTCAGGCTCTGAACAGGCACATTTTTTTTTGCTGAAAAGTATTTTGGTCAGGTCAAGATCCAGAAGCCACCTAGGGCTGGTGACCTCCCAAGGGGTGTCTGGTCTTTCCTATACATGCTCATTCCTGGTGCCATCAGGACAATTTGACCCGAAAAACATAAAAATCTGGTAGGGACAGAGGGATTCACAGCCCTGACTTCTCAGAGGAGCCAGAAGGTGCAGGGACTGTGTCTGGGGGATGCTCTCCAGCTTTGCTCCCTTGTGGTACCCTCTGTGATTTTTTGGCAAAGCCCGTTTTGGCCATCAGCCCTGTCCCTCCTCACCTTGACAGGGTGCGAGGATGGGGAAAAGGGACCCATCAGCCAGACAAGCATCCCAGCTCCATCTCTAGGGCCCAATTAATCATTGCCCTTTCTCTACAAGCAGCCTGGTGAGTGCCTCAGATTTTATGGTCTGCTAGGAACTGGTGTAGGAACGTAAATTCATCTCATGTGTGGCCAACACCTCCAGACTGAAAAACCTGTCAGCCTGCACCTGGGGGAACCTCTGACCTCCCCTCACAGCATCACTGGTGGCTTTTCCCCATGGCCTCTTGGGTGCTGGGGACTTTGAATCACCTCACAGTTTCATCTCATTCCTACAAACATGGCAGAATTTTTTATTTTTTTTTTTAATTCCCCTCTTCCCCTGCTGCTTGCAAGATGGCCTTTATTTATATAATACATTTCACATCCACCTCATGGCTGAGAGCTCTACACAAATACTAATTACCAAGCCCTAGGTGGTAAATTATAAATATCCGTTCTCTCAAGATTAAAAATCCTATGTTTAATAATAATAATAATAATAATAATAATAAAGACTGCACCCTTGGCACATAAAGTGCTCTGTGAAGGAGTACTCCTTTGCTCCATGGCTGCAATAAAAACCCACTGGAGCCCAGAAAGCTTAAAATAGAGAATGGCTTAAGGGCAGTGCTGGGCCACCAAGGTGTGTGGCCAAGAGGACTCTGGGCATTTGGAGCCTTGCCAAGCCCAGCAATTGGATGCAGGGGGTGAGTGGAAGTTGGTGCAAATATTGAAGGGGGGGAGGAAGGCTTGCAAAGAGCTGGTGAGGTGCAGAGGGGCTTGGCAGCCTCTAAGCATCCCTCCTCTGCTCGGCTTTTTTCAAGCAGCTGGAAATTCTTACCCTGCCAGAGCATCTCTTAGGCAAGGCAAGGCAGAATCCCTCTGCTCGGCTAACACTGATGATACCCAGAAGGATTTCTGTGCCACACGAAGTGTCAGAGTCCTGACAAGCTGATGATGGACTCGCCAGGTACCAGGCCAGGTGTAAGAAGGAAGCAGCTGCTTTTGATTCTGCTCTGGGATCTCTTGTCCTTGCAGAGCACATTCCTGGGGTGTTTTTGACACTCCTTCCCTCAGCAAAAACCTGCCATAGCTGACAGTGAGGGAGGAGCAGGGCATCCTGCAGAGATGAGAGGTCTGGGGTGGGTTCAGCTCAGCCACAAGGACGAGGCAGCCCCTGGCGTGGATGCTCCCCTGCCCACATCCACTCAGGTCCAAACCCACCTGAGCAAAACCCCACCTCCTAATCCTCCTGGTTGCCCTGCTGTGATGGCACAGGACCATTAATGCCCACCAAGGAGCAGGTGGATACCCAGGGGAGTGTGAGTGCACAACAAGGAGGAAGAGGCAAAGCTTCCTCCTCCCGGGCTTTCCATCTCCTGCCACCCCAAGCATCTCAGCTCACCCCAGCAGCTCTTCTGCAAGACTCACCGGGCTTCTCCCAGCATTCAAAAAAAGCCACAAGCCACAGTTTGCCTCCAAAAGGCCAGAACAGGAGCAGTTTGCTGCAATTCTTGCTCTTTGGAGCCCTCAGCTTCAGTCTGAGCACTCAAGTACATCACTACCAAGCCCTGGACTTTACAAAGGGGGCAGAGCTTTCAGGGCTTGGGAATGTTTTATTAGTATTATTATTATTTTTAATTCTGATTTTCGTTGTTGCTGCCTGCTGGCCTCCCCTTTTCTCTGCAGATCAAAGCAATCAAGGAAGAGGACAAAAGCCCAGCTTCCTGAAGGAGGAGAGGCAGGCAATCAGAGCTAGTGGAAAGGACACGCCGGGAAGTCAATGAAGATTGGAAATAACATTTACAAAACTGGGACTCAGCAGGCCCAGGGTACTTTGCTTGGCTGTTTGAACAGTGTGTGCTCCTCATTCCCTTTGAGTGCAGCAAACAGCTGGGCTCTAAGTAAGGGTACCTGAGGATAATAACGCCGGGGATGATCGCTGCAGTCGCTTCCCGCGGGATTGCTGCGTGCAGGGTGAACCAAGTCGGGTGTTTTAACACTTTGCTTTTGTCTGCCAGCTACCTCCACACCCAAGGATGGTTTAAGGACCTGGAGCAGCAATCTGTCCCCCGTGCAGGGCTCGCAGCAGGGCTAAGAGCTCTTCCAGGGGCAGGCAGGAGCTGGGCATGCTGCCCCCGTCGCACTCTCCATCATTTTGCACCAAATAGGAAGCAGAAAGGGGAGAGTGGCTCAGTTTGCCACCTAATTTCAAAGGCTGGTGCCTCCAGCTGCCTCTTCAAACCACCCTTGTAGTGGAAGGCATTTGTTCAGCAAGGAAAAACATGGGTCCTACGAAAAAGCCCCTCCCATGAGCAGAACAACTCAACTATCTACTGCTCCCCCCAGAGTGATGCCCACTGGATTCCTGCTGCAGTTTTATGGAGCATCCAACTCAGGACACACCTCTCCTTCCCAGGGAAGAGCCACAGCAAAGCAGAACACATCATCAGAAGAATGAGGGGGAGACTCACAAAGAGAAGGACACCGGGGGGGGGGAAAAAATACCCCAAACCAAACCACCGCCAACTAGAAGACAATTTGATTTAAAAACAAATCCCTCATCTATTCCCCCAAAGAACAAGAGTAACCCTTACTTAGACATGGAAAAAACCCCACCCTGTCCCCCTTTTTCTGCCTCTGTAGGATGCTCTGCAGCACAGCCCATGTGTTGGGAAATCCTTTGCCCATCTTGACTCCCAGCACTGTTACAGAGGAGGTAAAATCTCTGCCTCCCTCAGTCCAGGACCTGGTTAACCACATAGCTCCCCAGCAGCAGAACAAGTAAGCTCTCCTATGGATTATGGAACATCAAGGACATCCATGGAGCACTAACAGCAGTCTCCCTACCCCCTCACCCAGCCACGCTCCCCATATCTCCTCCTCCAGCCCCAGTTGTGGTCCATGGGGCTGATTTCAGAGGTTCCAAATGGGATTTGTGCTTCCAACTCCCACCTTTCTCTGCCACCAGCTTTAATTTAGAGAAGTTTTGTTGCCTGATGCATCCAACCCTCTCTGCTCCAGCTCCTCCAAAGCCACTTTCTTCACCCACTCCATGCTGAGTGGCTTGAAAAGCTTGTGGCTGCTGCCTTGGACTCATTTTGACATCTCCTGCCCTGCCAGCAAGGAAACAGCATGGTGTGAAGGCTTCTATCCCTCTGGCCTTCCAATGGGCACCTCTTCCAGGTCTCTTCCCTGCCTCCACTTGCTGAGCCATGATGCAGAACTGAGCTGGAGAAATCAAAGCTGATTCCAATCTTATTATCCAACATGGGCCTATCAGCTGAGACAGCAAACATTTATCACATTAATAGGAATGATAGAAGAAAACTGGGATCCTGTCCAACGAGAGCACTTTATCACATGTTGCACTGTCTTACAAATCCAATTATCACCAGCTGAAGGTCTTAACAGCCCTCCAAGAGTTGCTTTGGAAATCTTAAAAGACTATAAAACCACTTGTCCTGAGCCTGCAGCATCACTTGTGCCAGGGCAGGGGAAGCAGCACCAAGTGCCATCCAGGAGACTCCATCCCTCAAAAGAGGAGCCCAGAAAAGGGGGACAGTTGTCACTTGGAAGACTCTCACCATGCCAGGGAGAGGAGAAACCCAGTTGCATGGTGGAGGGGATGGAGCAGGGACGTAAGGGATGCTCACACTGCCAAGCCACATTCCAGCTCCATCCTCTGGGGATTTGTCCCTGCGAAGCACGAGGTGCCAAATGAAGGAGAGGAATTAGGATTTTGTTCTTCTCCCTGATTTTCCAGCCTCTAGATCAATGCTAAAGGCACTGTCTCTCAAAGGACTTTGCTGCTTTTCTGGCCTTCTGGCTACAAAAATACTTGAGTAAAGCTTTCCTCAGGTCACTGAGTGAGGAATAATCAACCTAGCATCAATTCCCTGGTTTTTTTTCTGCAGCTGTCAGTTACTCAGACTTTACTCCAGCTTGATCCAGAATGATTTTTCCCATTTTCAATATTGCAAGCAAAGCAAAAAGCAAAATATTTGCTTCCCCACCACCACTGCCACCCCACCCCATTGCTTTAATGATTGCACCTTAAATAATTCATCTCCTCCTCTTCAATACTCCTGCCCTTCACTCCCCATTACTGAAGTACACTTCAGCATTTCTCCTTCTGCCCCAGTTCAGCTCCTGTTTGTGGTCAGAAAGGATGTCCTGGGGGATCCAGCACAGCAGGACAGGCTTTTCATTTCTTTCTCCTTAGATGCTCCACTGAGCATCTCAAAACAACAGCTCCTTATTCTCTGCCTGCCTCCTGCCCCGTGCAGCCTTTCTGCTCTTCCCTGGGGCACCCGTGGCGTGGAGACACCTCTGAAAGCCACCACATTAAGCACGGGGGCACCATTTGTGTCTCCAAAAGCCTCTCTTTTGAACTTGACCCAGGATGCTGAGCCCAAAGGAGCGTGCAGCCAGGAGCATGAGAGAAAAGGTGGTGGAAAAATCCCAAGCCTTGTCCTCAGCCACGGCAGAGTGCAAAGAGGTGGCTTCCCTGAAGCCAGGAGAAACAGATTCTCCTCTTTGTTTGTGGTCCCCTCCAGCAGGGTTGGGCACAAGAGAGGAGCATTGGCTTCGTTTTGCCCTGGTTTGGTTGAGGAGCTGGGAGGTTGGGGTTGAGAGACACCTTGTCCCACCTCCAGGGGATGGCAAAGGAGAAGAAACAGGACGTGCATCCCCCTCGGCTGCTCTTGGGGTGTCCTAACATGCTCCAGTGAGAAATGTCCTTCCTCCTGCTGCCATTGATAGGGGCAGATTTATGGGACAGAGCCAGAAAGCCTGGGCCACCTCTGTTGGAGGGCTAGAGCATCACTTGGCTCCTGCCATAGAGACAGGGCAGAGTCAGAGACCACGGTGAGGGACACATGTCCCTGATTCAGCACAGGCACAAAGCTCCTGGGCACAAAGGTTTTCCTGGATGGGTGGCTCACCATCAGACACAAGCAGAGAGGGGCCCTATAATCTGGATTATTCTTGCCTGGAGGCATAAAGCTGCCAGCAAACAAGCTTTACCCAGCTGAAGCCTGCAAAAGAAGAGCAGCTGCTGCCTCCCATAATCTCTGGTGGCCCCAGAATGAACTAAAACATCCCCCTGGACCCACGTAGGAATCCCTGTCCTGCTTCCCACCCCCCTTTTCCAGGCATTACTGCTAAATAAAGCAACAAGCAGACAAATGACCCCAGTTTTCTGCAGGGTCAGGGCACAGGAGAGAAGAACATTGTGCTTATTTGCACCTGGATGGCATCAGCACTGCTGGGAAACAAGGGGTCTCCATCACACTGCTCCTAGGTATTTAAAGTGATTTAATGGTTGTCATTCATTATTAATCATGGTTATTAGAAGGATGTCTATGAACACATGGAGAAGGGGATCTTGCAAGGCTAGACACTCAGCAAACGCTGAGCAGAATGAAAAAAAGTCCCTTCTAGGAAAATCCCTGCTTTGCTCCGACGGGACTTGCAGGAATAGTTTGTTTCTGGGGGCAGGAGAAGGAGAGAAACAGATGCATGTTTCAGAAAAACTTTTAATCCTGCATGTTTCATGGCTGTGGAGCCCCAGCAGGACTCACTCCTCTCCCCTTCTTACACCCAGGTGGCCTGGGAGCCCCAAGGAGGGATGTGAGCTCCACAAAAAATATATTAAAAAAAAAAAAAAGATGCTCCCTGCCTCCAAGCACCTCTCCTGGCAGGTTTAAATCCAGTGAATTCACAAGGCAGTGGGAAAAAAAAAAAAACAAACCCAAATTTGCAGAGCACTGGGAGCATTCAGGGCAATAAAGAGAGTTTTAATAAGCATCGTAATGGAAATTTATTTCATCTATTGTTTTAAGAGAAGATAATTTACTTTGTTTTTAATGCAAGGGCTGCATAAGCTACCATCTATAATATTTTGTGGACCCTGACATAAATTTCCATTACGATGCTTATTAAAACTCTCTTTATTGCCCTGAATTCACAAGGCAGTGGGAAAAAAAAAAAACAAACCCAAACCAAATTTGCAGAGCACTGGGAGCATTCAGGGCAATAAAGAGAGTTTTAATAAGCATCGTAATGGAAATTTATGTCAGGGTCCACAAAATATTATAGATGGTAGCTTATGCAGCCCTTGCATTAAAAACAAAGTAAATTATCTTCTCTTAAAACAATAGATGAAATTATAAAGCATAAAAGAAAAAAAGAAACACACTCAAGCTCCTTCTATGGAGACATGGGCATGACCCAGCTCTGCCCCAGCATCCCACTGCTGGCTGCTGCCCCTTGCAAATCACTTGGCTGCTTTCATTCCCTCTTAATTAAAACCAAAAGATCCTCCTGAGGCTTGGACACCAGAAAGGAGCCTCTGGGTGAGGGTCCAGCCAAGGGGACAGGGACAGAGGAGCATCGGGAACAGCGGGAGATGGAGGGGAGGGAAAATGGGAGGAAGAAAAAAAGAGATAAGGGTGTCCCAGCTCTCCAGCCCCAGGGTGGGGGCTGGGAGGGGGTTAAGGAGTGAGACAAAGCAGATGCTATCACACTCCTCGCTTCCCACCACTTCCCCAGACACCACTCAATCTTTTCTCAGTAAAAAACCTCCTGCACCCTTTCATTTTTCACAGCTACGGGGTGAGGAGAGGGTGGAGAGAAGAGAAGAAAAATCCCAAAGCTCAGCCACTCCATGGTTTTCAGCCTCTTGAGGTTTTGCTTTGGTTTTTCAGCCTCTTGAGGGTTTTTTTTTGGGGGTGGCAGAAGGTGCCAGAACTGGCTGTTTGTTGCAGTTTGCTTTCAGCCCATCAAAGCAGTTACAAGGAGGATTTTCTTCCATTTCCACAGAGCCCTGCACATGGATGCTGAAAGCTCTGGTGAGAGGAGCTGTCAGGGCACATTATCCAGAGGGCCTTAAGCCTCTGGAGAAAGGGAAGTTGAAACTGTGAGCAAGACTGAGGAGCCACAACAGGCAGATGAAGTGGGCATTAGAAGTGAGATAGACAAGACTGAGAATTTAAAATTCCATCTGGAGATTTGTTACGTGGGTTGGGATGGACTGCTGACACCATCCTGCTCCTTCCACCCCTGCTGCAACCACCACCCAGTGGCATCACCTCCTCAAAGGTGGGATTTGTCTTTTTAGCCAAGATTTCTGATGCCAGGGGGTTTATATCAAGTGGTCTGGAGTCCTCCTGCAGGACAAGTCCTTGGATATGTGGCAGAGGTTGGGATCAGCTCCTCTTGGAGATGCTCTTTGCTGATCCCTCTCAGAGGACCTCCAGACCCACCAACCACCCACACTCACAGCTCCACGTTTTGGTCAAAGGAACCTGTTCCTGAGCACAAAGTTGGGTGAGGGGAACAAATGATCACAGTGTGTGCCAGAAGTACCAAACCACCAACCTCTGGACAAATTTATTCCAACCCCCTCTCCCTGGAAAACCAGTTTGTGGCTTGAAACAGATCTCAAAGCACTTCTTTGTTTTTTTTTTTGGTTTTGGGTTTTTTTTTTCCTAATTTTTTACAATCCTAACGTGATTGTGGATAGTCTCAATCCCACAGTTAACTCCTTCACCACCACCCCCCAAGATGACACAAAATAGACGTGGCCAAGAGACAACACTGTGGCTTGCCAGGTAGAAATAGTTAGGAGCAGAACATCAGCAGGGAGGAAGAGGAGGAGAGCAGAGGTGTCACTAGGACTCAAAGCTGCAAGTCACTCTGCCTTCCCCCTGAGGCCCCTGTCATCCCTCAGCTCATTTCAGACTGGTGTGAGGCTCAGCAGCAATTGCAGCTCTGGAGTTTTTAATGCCTGCAGCCTTAGCTTTCTCCTGGCAGAATTCAGAGGAGCTCTGAAAACCCTTCTCAAAAGACACTGAAGGTCTCTCTAATTGGCACAGTGCAGTAGCAGAAAAGAGAAGTCTGGGGTAGGCATAAGAAAGCCAGTTTGGGTACCAGAAGTCAAGAGCATAACAACACTAAACCCTGTCCTGGCCAATTAGCTCCTGCAATCAATAGGATGTGCTTGTTTGTTGAGGAGATCCCCCTAAACCAGGTTCCCTGTATCCCTGCTAATACCCAGACCACACCACAACACCCCAGGATGATGTGCCAGGGCTGCCCAGACCCCAAGGTTCCCTCATCTGCCCTGTGACCTTGCAGACACGATGCAGCTCCCAGCTGGGCAGCACCTTTCCTAAGAAAATACCCTTGAGCTGAGTCCCCTGGAGCAGTGTTCTGCTCCCAAGGCAAGGGGAAGGCTTAAAAAAAATGCAAGCAGGGCACAAAGTCACCAGCTGCCCGCTGAGCCAACGTGGCATTTCTCAGCAAATCCCCCCCTAAGGAACCATTTACCCTCTGCTTCTCCACCCATCCGTGCTGCAGGGCTTCCTAAGAGGCAGCAGGGACTGCAAAAAATCACTTTGACAAGAAGGAAGGTGATATTATTGGCATTACTGACTGGCCCCCAAAAATCTTTTGCTATAAAATCCATTGAGTTTCTACTTTTGGAGCTGGCGACCCATTGGATACAGATGGATTGCTGCCAGTGCTGGTCCAAGCAGGCACAGACTGTTAAGGCAAGCTCCAAAGGGGGATGAATTTCTACCCCAGCACCACAAACGAGGGGAAAGATAAACAGCTCGGGCCTGAGGAGCTTGGTTTGGGGAGATAATAAATTAGAGCTCGCAGGCAGGCAGTATTGAAACATTAGGGGCTAAAGACCATCAGTGGAGACCAACCTAACAAAGAAGCATTCATCTCCTCCACGCAGGCTCCCTGGGCTTGGCTGAGCATCCTTCAGAGTAAAATACCACAGACCTGAGCACAGGGGACAGCATTACACTGACAAGGTAAACACATAAAGAAAGCAAAGAGTTACAAGCTCAGCTGCTGAGTGTCGCAATCACGTCCAAGCTATTTAGCAAATAATGTGGAAAGAAGACATGATGGATAAAGATGAAATTAATGACTGAACGGGTGCTCAGTGATTATCAAGAAACTAGTGATGAGGACCTGATTACATTCACAGCAGATAATAAAGGCTTGCCCCAATCAGTAATATATATACTTGGTGCTTCAAAAGGACTCATTTCCAACGCTGGGGAAAATTATGGGAGAAATTGGCTGGAAGGAAAAATGTCAACAGAGAAATGTGGGCTCGTAACACAAAACTTATTAGGGAGCCAAAAAGTCAGGACTCTGCAATCCAAACAGGACCATTTTGGCTAAAAGCCCCATTCTTATTGCTAAAGCAGCAATCAGGCATAACGCAAATATAAAAGGAGAAATAGACAGCAATCAATGTACATCACAAGTTATGAAGTGCATTGATAAGGAAAGCTAAAAACACCACAGGGGGGGCAACTGCTGGCTGGCAGAACCCCAGAGGTGATTTCAGCACCACCAAGCTGGGTTCTCTCTGCTAAAAGGCATTTCCAGGAAGAAATCAGCATCAGGGCTGCTGCAGCCCCACCTGCCAGCACAGCCCCCTCCTCTGCCAGAGCCAAATCACCCCCCAGGACAAGCTCACAGTCACCCCCAATGGTTTCGACCCAAATCCCCCCAGTTTTGACCCCCAGGATGCTGGTTCCAACCTTTTCCTGTGCAAGGAGGGAATTAATTGCCAACCAGGGTGCAGTTTGGTTTGGCTGGTGCAAACCCTACAGTGCTAAGACTGGGAAAAAGGAGAAGCTGCCCCCAAACTCCCAGATTCCAGTCGAGTTTTAGCTCAGGGAATTGCAGGCAATCTCCCCAGATGCTCAAGCAAAAGAAGACACCTTCCTCTCACCCATCCCCTGAGCTGGAAGCTCTGTGCACAGACAAACAAATGTGCCAGGCATTGACATTATTGTAACATCTTTCAAACAATTTGTATCCCCCGAACGGTGGTAAAGAGATATTGTATGGCAAATAAATTAAAGCATTTGGCCATAAAGCCAATAGCAGAGAGAGAGACAAAGAAGAGCAGACATTGGAGGAGCGAGAGGTTTTTAAATGAGATTAAAGAAAGATGGAAAGTCAACGGGGAGAAAAGAAACCCTAAAGAAAAAAAATTTAAAAAATAGTATTAAAGCAGCAGCAGGGATGCACTCTCTGGAATTTGTGGATATGGCTCGAACAAAAGGGGAGCCCGTTTGTGCCAGCCTCACAAAAAGCCCTCTGAGGTGAGAGGTGAAATCCTTATAAACACCTGAAGAAACAATAAGAGCTGAAAATGGGAAAAAAAAAAAAAAAAAAGGAGGAGGGAGGGAGCTGCTCCAATCACTCTCCTGCCTCCCTGAGTCTCCTGCTCACATCTCCCTGCCTGGCCTGAGCAGGAGGCCCAGGTACATTGATCACTCACACGACTGCTGCTATTTGCTTCTGAGTCCCTGGGATGGCTTAAAAAACATTTTTATTAAGCCAGATGGAGAGAGGGGGAAGGGGAAGAGGAGGGAGGGGGAGGAGGGAGAAATGCCTGTGTGCCAGGTGCCAACAAGGGGGAAGGAAGAGAAAAAGAGAAATCAAGCGTGGAAAATAAAAGAAAATGTAGTCGAGATATAAAGCCTGTCAAATTGGCTGCAAACAGTAACAAAAGCAAAGGAGAGATAGTTTTCTCTTTAACAAATGCTTTGATCAGCTGTAGTTGATATAATTACTATATAAAGCTCCAGCAAGACAGAAATAAGAGACATTTATCTCTGCAGAGCAAAGGGAGCCTTTCGGATCGCTTCCTTTCTTTCCCAAGCTGTGGCAAACAGACTCCCAGCTAGAAGGTCACCAAGCTGAGATTTCTCTGTGGGGACACGGGACCCCAGCCTGGCCCCTGGGAGCCACCAGGGCAAGACCATGCCCAGGAACCAGCTCCCAGGATGGAGGATGCTCCAGGCACCTTGCTGGGGAAAAGGAGGTGACCACAGCTATGGAGGAGTTGAGTTTTCCTCCCTCTGGTGAAGCTCAGGGGAAGTGTAGAAACATCCCAGCTGAAAATCTGGGCTGCTGAAGAGCAGGTGCTCAGGGAAATGAGTGATGGGGAAGGGTTCAAGGTGAGCAGCCCCTTGGGGACCCAACCAAGACCTGACCTTGCGTGGTGCAGAGAAGGTGACAGCAGCTGAGGAAGCTGCCACTGCAATTCCAAACCCCTGACTTAGAGCTGCAGCCACTCCCTGGCTCCAACCACACACGTTTCACCTCCACACCAACCTTCATCACGTCCCTCTCGCTTGCAAGAGTGGCAGCTGGGCAGGTGAGACTCCCAGCACCAGGAATTCTCCTCCCACCCCAGGTACTGAGGAAAAGCAGGACCTTCCCCCTGGGCTCTCAGGTCCCACTGCACCAAGAGCTCTGGTTCTGTAGTTTCCCAACATCTGAATTTCAGCCACTCTTATTTATTTCAGTCTGGCTAGGTAACATTAAAAGAGGAGGAAAAAAAAAAAAAAAAAAAAAAAAAAAAAGAAAGAAAGAAAAGGAAAAAAAAACAACTACAAGGAGCTATTATTTCTCTGAAATATTTCCCTTTTGACAAACTGACATTGCTCAGTGGAAATACAATTTAGCCAGAAAAACCTGCCCAAGCCCAGCAGCCACCCCAGCACTGGTCTGTATAGGGAAATCAGGGACAGCCCCATAAAGCCACCAGGGCTCCAGCCTGGGACACAGGGGACACAAGTGACACCGAAGGGGTGCTGGAGCTCAACGGTGGGAGCTGTGCCTGACAGCCCAGAAAACTCTGCAAAATCCATTAAAGCAGGACAACCAAAATGTGCCCATCAGGATGCTGGAGGCCAGCAGGGTGGGGTTTGCCCCGTTTCCCCATGGGTACCAGGGACAAGCACACGAGGAGGACACCCCCTTTCCTTGCCTTGCCCAGGGAGGGGGGGAGAGGGCTCCTCTCCCATGCTACATGCAAAGCCCTGATTTATTTAGACTGGAACAATTTGTCGGTGGCTGTAATTTTAACTACCTCCGTGCTGAGGAGCCAATCAGGGGCTGTGTTCATCGAGGCTTTTATGAGTTCCCATAAAAGCAGCAAAATGAAAACTCAGGGGCCCTTAAAAATATACTCCCCGGGTTTGTGCAGTGCAATTGGAGGCTTTTATGACTCCTGTCAGGGCTTTTATGACCCTGTAAAACTGTGCAGCAGCCTAGCCTGTGATGAAAAGTGGCCTCAAATGTCTTAAAAGCCTAAATGGTCCTGGACATTTACAAGACCTGTTGGTACAATGCAGGGAAGCCCCCGGGGATGTTGCCTCAGTGGGTGCTGGGTGCTGCCAGGGAGGGTGTGGGTCAGCCCCGCAGGGGTTCATCCTCACCCTTGAATGGAGAGAAGTCACAGTTTTGGTAAAATACAAGGAGAAAAATGAGCCCTGAGTTGGTGCAGGGTGCAGGCTGTGGGGGATGTGCTGCTGAGCCCTGAGCTCCCTGGCTCCACAAAATGTGATTTGCAAGCAGCAAAGGATGCAAACTTCCCCGGTCTCCAGAATAAGTGAGTTTGATGGCATCAGTCTCTCATTTCCCAACACAAACACCACTTGATTTAGCAGAAGCAGCAGGGTTTTCTTTCGCTCCCCCCCCCTGCCTTAAATGAAGCCAAGACTGCAAGATTAGGGCTGCTGCAAAGCAGAAAGAAAACCCATCAGGCAGGCAGTGACAAAGGAGCGTTAATAAACTGTACAAGGTACAAAATGCCAAAGAGAGATGGGGGAAAGGAATGAAGAGCAAAAAAAAAGGATAACGCGAGACCCAGGGACATATAGCCAGAGGTTGCAGGATGCTGGGGTTTGGTGCTGTGAGCCAGGGCAGAAGCACTTTGGGTCACTAAGCCACAGAATCGCAGCAAATGGTGCAAATAAAACCAGTAGCACATCACAGAGGGCATTAACAAAACACATGCCTGATCCCATCAAAAAAGAAACCATTTCCTTCTGCTCTCCAGAGCAAGAAAATACAGCCCAGGCTCTTAAAATAAGAAGAGTTGCTTCATGCATGAGAAAAATGCCAGTATATCAGCACAGGAAAAACTTCTGGCCTCCTCCCTGCCATGTCTAAAGATCAGTTTTATTGCTCTGAGAAGGTAAAGGAGGAAACTCGGCCCAGCTGGGTCACACAGTCAGCAAAGTCCAGCCCAGGAGGTGGCTTTGCAACATTTCTCAGTGAAGCACAAACCCAATCGGAGCAGGCAGTGAATCAGCTGAATACAGAATGGCTTTGGGAAAAACTCTGAGCAGCCTGTGAACAACCTGCCTGAACCCACTGAGCTGGAACTGGGTGGTTTGGTCACCCAGCAGGAATGTTGGCACTGGGGCTCCAGTGAGGAGATCCATCTGAGCTTCTCCCTGGTGGAGGTGGCTGAACAAAACTGTCTCTCCCCCAAAGCTTTGCTTTTCCAACATCCAGGTTTTAATCCAAGCTTAGAAAATTGTCTCTCCCCCAAAGATTTGCTTCTCCAACATATAGGTTTTAATCCAAGCTCAGATGGCAGAAATCAGGGTCTGATTAACATCAGGAGCAAGGAACACAATGAGCTTCCACTGAGTATTTGAGAACACACAGTTTCTGCCTTTTCACCTCTTTCCCCGTGCACAAAAGATGCAGAAAGGTGTTAATTCCACTAAGCAAGGGTCAAAACGAAAATGCCAACAGATCAGTAACATGCTAGACTTGCCAAACTGCTGCAATCCATCTGGAAGTGTTCCTTAGCAACTCTGCACACCTAGCAAAAAACGAATCCCACGGCAAAGCCTGCGTTTCCCGTGGAAGTTATCAGCTCTTAGCATTCAGAGTCAACACAGGCAAACCCAGAGTAAAGTAAAAAAAAAGAGACATTGACTTTATTTTCCCTTCTTTCTTTCCCTCCTTTTTTTTTTTTTTTTTTTTTTTTTTTTTTTTTAGGAACAGAGCACGGATTGGAAAATAGCCTATTGAGCCCACTTCCCCGCCTCAGAGGAGCTGCAAATGCGCTCCTTTGCTAGCTCAGACAAAATCTGCCATGCTACATTAGGCTTGATAGCAAATTTGCTACTTGCAAGCTTTTATCAAAACTGTATATCTAAAAAATCTTAATAATACAGAGCTTTTTTTTGGTTGGCCTTCCCGGCCGCCTCCTCCCACCCCCTCTCCCCGCCGGGCACCTGAGGTTCTGCTCGGAACCAATTCCCAATTTGGAGCTCAGCATTTTTAGCCCAGCAAGAAAGCAGAGCGTGGAGAGGAAGGAGGGGAGAAATCAGCCTGATCTCGATGGCTGAAATTTATTCTGGTGCAGAGACGACCGAACAAGACCCGTCCGCTTCTGCCGTATCACTCGTGACCTATTTCCAGGACTTACAAGTTCATTTCTGAATGAACAAGCCATCCACAGTCAGTGGAACAAATGTAACAGCCTTCAAGGGCTCTACAGCCAGGTTCCCCAGCAGCTGTTAGGGTGGAAGGACTGGTCAAAGATTTTTTCTTTTTTTTTTTTCTTTTTTTCTCCTATTTTTTCTCCCCGAAATTGCGCATCCCGAAAGTCTTTCTCCTCGGATGCTGTTTGATGTTTAACAAAGGCTCTGCATATGCTGGAGCCCTGGTCTCATGGGGGCTGCTGTAATAGCTGGTCCCTCTACCAAGCCACCTATTTTAATGAAATTTTGAGGAATTTAATATCTCTGAGACCTCTTTCCTTCTGTCAAATTGGGTAGAAATTGGCCAAAGGGCTCAGCAACTGCAGAGGGGAAGGAGTGGGTAAGGCAGACAGACATGATTGCATAGTCTCCTCTCTGGAAAGATTCAAACTAAAAATCAATATCTTTTTCTTGTGTCTCCATGGTTTTGTTTGTTTGGCTTCTTGAGGGCTTTTTTTTTTTTTTTTTTAACAGAACAAAAGTTGCCCTTAAACCCCCCAAAAGATGCTCCCTAGGAAAATTTTCTCTGCCAAACACACAATGGGAAGCGTTCAGCCAGCATCACTTGGACTCTAGGAAAAGGGATGCCACCATTTGTGTCCCCCTGCAAGCCTTGACACTCACTCTCTGTGATTTTCCTGAGTCCCATCCTGACTGCTCCTCAAACTACAGCTCAGGTGATGGAAATGCAGCAAACTTTTTGGTGCCTAAAGCATAGGGAGCCCCTACACATCAGTCCATGTGGAGGACCGGCTCCATCAACTGGAAAAAACCACTTCACTTCCCCCAACCTCTCTGCAAAACACCTGTATAAAACTCATCCAGCCTCAAAATTGAAAGAAAATGAGGAAAAAAAAACTTTAGTGGAGCTGCTTAAACAGCTATTCCAGATTTGTCTCCACCCACAGGCACTACATCTCAAGCCAGGCTGACCAGTTTTTTGTTTCTGGAGTGAATTCTCTCACCCAGCAACTGAGCCAGCTGGGAGCTGAGGGGTTTCCTTGAATTATATTAGAGGGATAATCTCCTTGCCCTGGCTCAGAGAGCAGGGTGTGTGTGTGTGTGGGGGGGGATGTCTTAACTCCATTACTAAAGTCGATTGAGCAGATGGATCCAAAGCTTTCTAGGAAAACGGATGCTCTGCAGATGTCCCTGAGCTGGGCAGGGCAAAAGGGAAGGAAACCACCCGAGATGACTGTGAGGGAGGGTGGAAATGTGGAGGATTCCCTTTCATTCCTAATGGAAGTGTGTTCAAGCTTTAGCAAAGGACAAAGCCTCCCCCTCTGCAAGGAGCACCAGGTTCTTGCCAAGTACAACAATATCTGGATTTTCGAGCTTGCCCGCTTCCAGCAGGCCAAATCCTCAAATAATACTTAAAGATACTCTCCGAATCTGCTGGCTCTGAACAGGGAAAGCTGCAGCCTGAGTTTCCTTTCCAAGGGACAAGCAGTGCTTTGGCAGGCTCGGCTGAAATGAAGCTTTTAAAGGGTGACTACTGAGAACCCTTCCAAAGGGTCTGCTTAAGGGTGAGACCCTGTGGACTGGAGCATTTCTTGGGGTTCTCCTTACAACGAGAAGGAGGGAGGGATCCTGAGGATCTCTTTACATTGCCACACGGTTGGGTTTGTTTTTTCAGGGATGCAAACGCCCAAACCCACCCACCCTGACGTTCTCCTCCCCATGGAATGGCAAAGCTGCCAGGATCTCCTTCCACTTCTCATCCTGATAACTGAGCACGAAGCTGTCGGGTCTCCCAGACAAGTCTCTGAGATGAGGATTTGTGCCACGTTAACCACCTCACTCCTACACTCACTCACGAGTTACTCTGCAGAATCCACTCTATTTCCATTCGGGAGGGAAAAGAGATGACAGAGGAAAGCATTTTGGGGGTTAATCTTGCATTTTCTTATCGTTCTTTTAAAGCAAACAAAGAAACAAACCACAAAGACACCTCAGCCTTCTGGGAAAGGGGAAGGTGTGGATCAACAGGAGGCTGTTCCCAAACACCACGGGGAAAGCATTTTGGCCCAAAACACATTTTCCTTGCACTGTTGATCCCATGCTCTGGTCTCCATGCCCAGCCATGTGCCTCCAGCAGCACGGCAACCAGATAAGACCTTTATCAGCTGCTTCTGTTCTGCAACAGAGGGAATGGGGGGGGTGGAATTCAAAGAGGTTGGAGCTGAACTTCATAAAAAGGGCTGATTACCCACTTCACCAACCAGAGCAAACCACGGCAGCTCCCTGAGCCACTGTTTTCCCCAGCTTGGCTCGGAGGAGGGATGCTCAGACCAGAAGAGAGCACTCCTCTTTCCTCCTTCCCCAGACATCTCTATCAGGGCTCCAAACCTGTGGCTCCCTGCCCAGAGCTCCCAGAGAGGGACACAGAACCCAAACTCCAGCAAGGAAGGGAAAGCCTCAAGGGGATTGAGATCCCCCTCAGCTGCCTGGCCAGCAGCTCCCAAGGGAATAGCTCATTCCTCACCCTGCTGCATGGTTTGGGATGTGTCACAGGGAGCAGGGGACGTGGCATGGCCCAGCCCCGTGTGTCACATCCCAATCTTGCTTCAAAACAAATGGTCTCTTCTATTTCCCCCGAGGAGAAAAGAGCATGGAACCTGCACAGAGACACACACACAAAATCAGTAAGTTCCTGGGGCTCTGGGAACAACTCTTTTCATTACAACTCTCCCCTGAACTGGATGTGGGGCAGGGTGTGCTGCCTGGCCAGTGGGAAGGACAATCCCTGGGGATGTCTGGAGGACCATCAGGGATGCTGGAGGCAGAAGGGAGGGAAATCACCCTTTCCCCCCAGTGTTTTCCCAGTCCCAGATCTTGTTGGGCTGGGAAGGGGGTGGCTGGTGAGGCCAGTGTCTCTCCTTTCCCTGGTAGGAACTTCAACTAACCAGCACCACGCCTGATGTTTACCATAAAGGGACTTTTAATCCAAAGAACCTTTTTGCTGCTGCTGGTTTTATCCATCATGTTTATCTCCTGATCTCTCCCCATCTCATCTTGAATTCAGTGCAGCCTGCCCGGAGCTGCAGCTGGGTTGTGTGAGCAGCAGGCAGAAATCCTGCTTTAATCCCTGGGAATGGGGGGCAGAGCCCTTTGCCAGGGAGATGCAGTCGGGGTGATTCCTTCAGAAGGGGCAGGGGGATGCTGCTGCTCCCATTGGGCTTCTCCAACAAACAGGCAGCCTGAGCCTCTTGATCTCCCAGAGCATTTTGCCAGAAGAAAGGTGAGATCTTTGCCCTAAGTCTCCCCTCCATCCAGCCAGCTTTCCCCTTCCTCTGCCCATGCTGGCTCTTTCTTTAACTCCATTTCCAAATGCTGAGTTACTATCAAGGGAGGTTTAATAGGGGCCTGGATTTTAAAGCCCCTGGCAACACAGTCTGGCCCTTTTACGGTTAGTAATGAATAAAAGAACCCAAATCACCTTTTTTTCTTTCTTTTTTTTAAGACTGCCTTTAACAGTCTCTGCCTACAAATTAAAGTCATTGTGCTCCTCACTCTGTCTCACTTCTTTTGTCTTCTAACACCATCCCAGCCCATGTCTAGTCCAAGACCTGCTTTGCCCTGCTTCCCTTGCCCCTTTTTTATATATTTTCCAATATTTACCCCTTCCTATTAATCTCACTATCTCCTTCCACTTTCATTCCATCTTTTCTCCTCCCTATCCTTCTCCCATTCTGTCTCTGGGGTTTTTTTACCCCTAAATCAACACAGGGCTAATGACATTTCAGAGACACACTGCAGAATGAAGCCCTTGACTCCTTTCCTGGAGCTGGCACCCAGCCCTTCACGGTACAAAAAGGCCAAAATTGCTACGATCTTGTCACCCATTCCAGTTATTTTTAGCACTCTTTCCTTTAAAGCACCAGCTCCCTGAATCATGTGATGACAACAAGAATCTTATCTGCCATCTAAAAAAGTTTCATGCCCTCACAGCTGCTGAGAAGTGCTGGGAAATATGAGTCAGACTTTCAACAACATGCAGAGAGATGGAGCTTAAGTGCATCTCGCTGAAACCGTAACTCAGGCAGCACCTAACCCCCACTTATTAAATGCTCTTAATTTTTAATTCAACACTGGAGAGAATTACCCATCCAACCACTGTCAGGTGGCTTCACAAGTCTATCCTTGGTCCCTCACTTAATTAAGACGACCCAGAAGATCTTCATATCCTTTGGGTGAAGCACTGCCTCAGTTGGATTTATTTTTTTTTCTTTTCCTTCGGTTCACCATAAATAAGATTTCAAACCTTGGCATTTACCATGGGAGCAAGAATGAAGAAATCAACATGCAAGACAAAGCCTTGTTGGTAACCACAAGTGGATCTCAAGGCAAAACCCGACTTCCTTATCTTCACATTTATCTTTATCCCATTGATAAGGAGCTATCGATGCCTGCAGCTATCTGATGCCAAGCTAACGGCTCTATTTGGAGCTCACAATGAGATAGCCCCCTGCTCTCCCCCCTCTCTGGCAGATTTGGTATGACAAGAGCATTACACGACCTTTCCTTCCACTTTTTCACCCACCCTGGACTTTTTCCGCATGCAGAAACCATCAACCCCGGCGAGCCCTAAATACTGCCTGGATCCTGGTTAGCTGGGAATTAGATGGTTCTAATTGCAGAAGAAAAAGGACAAGGAGGGGAAAATGATGAACCCCTTCATCTTCATTTCATTTTCCTCCCAGTCCCTGCCTCATATTTATCCTCCTCACACGTGCTTACAATTCGTCCTCTGCAAAGCAGGGGGACATGCACCCAATGACACAGAATATCTAAGTACACATTTTACCCAACTACTGTTATTTATTATTAATAATAGTAATGCTAACCCTGCCCTTGCAGGCACCTCTAAGTGAAAAGTAGTGTTTGTAAATGCCGATAAGCAGTTCCCCAAACTGCTCAAGCCCCTATAGCATCCGTGCTCTCTCCCTGTGCCATGCAATGGGGACACATCCCTGTTTCTCTCCCCTCTGGTCCTCAAGACCTTTCTGCATGGAAGATCATGGGTAGATGCTTCCTCCAGCCCCCAGAGAAATAAAACAAATCACTTCAGCCTAGCCCCAAAATATTTTTTCCCACCTTGGTGACTGAACTTGAACTTCTTTGACCTAACACTCCTTCCAGAACAACTCTGAGTCAAGCAGCTCAGCTGAAAACACCCAGAATTGTGGGTTTGTCCCCAACCTCCCCTTTTCAAATGACACACTCCAAAAAGAAAAAGACATTTTTGTTTTCATCTTCTTTCCATGTTTTCCCCTTCCCCCCACATAGCTCTGGTATGAATGGGGAAATGATTTCAGATGGCCTAAAGGGCATCATTACTTCTTCAGTAAAAATGCATGTGGAATTGAGCCCGCTGCCACAAGAGATCCCACATCCAACCCACTACAAAGGCTGATCTATGTAGGACATAAACACTTCATGGAAATTAAAGCAGTGCCAAGGCTTCCTCTAAACAACAGCACCAAGGCCACCAAGGCCACCACAGCAGCTCCTGGTGCAGGGGACATTTTGGGTCCCTCTCTTTTGGGGACCAAAACCTTTTCACACAAAACCCCCAGGATTTTTGGATGTGTTCTCTGGGCTCCACAACGACCCACCTTCCAGCAGAAGAGTTTGGTGAAACATTGCTGCCTGCCAGAATGTGGTTGTACTAAAGGACAGCTGATGCTTGACATTTATCTTCATGACTGAAGACTGCAGACCACAGAACATGAGAGGCAGAGTTAGTTATCTTCTCCCTACCCATGATTGACAGGAAATGTCAGGAAAGATTAGTTATTCTGTATCATATACATGCCATGCATGTTTTTAATTCTCCTACTGCTCCAGTACTATTTTCAGTCAGGGTTGTAATAAATCAAATGTACTTCTCCTGTGGGAAGAAGAGACTCTGCAATTGGAGAGGACATGCTGGTCACCCACTGTGCCTGTTTCATGTGTCCTCAGTCCAGCCAGTGAGGTCCCTGCTCTGCCTCTCTGACCACGACACCTTAATTTCACTTAAAATTTCAATATAATTTGCTCTTTGTGTCCATTTGCCCATCAGTGAGAGGCAGCCACCTCTGGGCTCTCAGTCCCACTGTTTGGCAACCTGATGCCACCTGCTCAGCAACTGTTTGGAATCATTTGGAAAGGGACAACAGTGAAATCTTCGAGACACTAAAAGCACCACACCTTTGCCAGCAGAAACAAATAAAAATAATAATTAAAAAAAAAAAACCAAACACCCTAACTCTCAGGAATGTGGCAAGCAGTCCAAAAACTGTGCGTTGACTCCTGTCTAAATGACAGGGCTTATTGCAGCAGTGTGACCTCATGAGAAGGACCAAGCCCACGTGCTCCATGGAGAGCAGGCATTAACGTCGAGTTTTAAATCACAGCCGCCAGCTCGGTGATTGAGCTAATTACAGCCCCAGCACCAGGTACAGCAAGCTCTGTCCTGACAGCCCTGCTTTCCTCCAGCCAGGCTGGGAGGCAGGCTGCCTAAAATTCCCCCCATCATCCGAGCCAGTATTTCCTTGGGCTTGGATCCCCCTTATGGCCAGGCTATGCTGAAGGACCCCATCTCGCCTGCACCCCCGCAGGCAGCTGATTGCTCCTCTGCTGTCCAAGGAGAACATCTCCAAGGTGCCACAGACACCTTTGCAAAGATGAGCTGACTGCTCCTCTACAATCCCCGCCGAGGCTGATTACAAGACAAAGTTTTATAGGGCTGAAGTAGGCGAGATTAACCTCCCCATAAACCACTGAGATCTCGCTCTGATCAGAAATTCCCCTCTGTGCAGCAAACAGCCTCCCCAAAGACCTTCCCTAACGCCAGCCCTCCCTTGGAAAAAGGAGAAGCCATTTACTTGAAATCTCCTCAGAGAGCTCTAATCGTGGTAAAATGCAAACTGGTGACAAAGAGCACAGATGGAGCTGTGGCACAGGACCTGGGGACCCAGAAGGTGCTGGGTTTAGATCTGAGTCCCTGGGCACTCAGAGGGGAAGAAATGCCAAGCCCTGTCTGTAGTCCTTCCCCATCCTAACTAGGAGTAGAAACAAACCCTAGGAGACCTGGAGAAGCAACAGGAAAGGGGGACAATGTCCTGACCTGCTGCCTGTCTTGTTCAAAGGGATTTCAACAAGTAAGACAGAGCGGGAGTAATTTCTGAGCACATCAGGGCTCCACACCAGGTCTGAGATTCCTCCACAGCTGAATAAGCACCACGGAAATTCAGACTCTTACTGGGATGATGTGTCAATGAAATGCAAGAAATGTGTTCAACCAGCACCATCTCCTTCTGGTGTGTGTCTGAGTATCACACGGGCTCAGTCCTCCCTCAGGGAGATCCTGGAAGATCCTCAGCACATCCCTGAGGGTGCTGGACCGAGTGCCCTCAGGAATCAAGTTCCAACTGGAGTGATGGAGCAACAACACAAGCAATACCATCTCCTGACCCTCTGCCCATCTCCTCTGTTGGTACTAAATTTGCAATTTTTTCTTATTTGATTTTGCAATTCTCCTTTTTTGGGGGGGGGTCACACCAAGTTGCCCCTCATTAGCACCCTGCTGACCAATTCCAACCCCAAACTTTGAGGCCACTGAAAACCAACTCTGACTTTGGGTTATTACCAAAGGTAACACCAAGGTTATTACCATCTTTGTTTCATTTCACCCCTTCCCTGGGTGGGGCTGGTGTTTGCAGCCTAGCCCTGCAAGCTGTTGAGGGGAAGTATGGAGAAGACTGCAATATCTCCAGGGGGCACCAGGTCCCTTCCTAATGGCTTTCATGTCTTCCTGTGTCTTTAAATAATTGAAAACTCTTTGTCGCTAAGTACATCCAGGCAAGAGGGCACTAAAAGTTTTAAGCCTCTCTGGGGAGACCGAGGCCAGGAAATCTACACAACTCACAAGATGTCCTGCCACCGAAGAACCTTGTCTCCTGAAATGAGACCAACCCTCTGAGCTGCTTGCCTTAATAGCTGCTCTCTCAGGATGCTTGTTGCTACTCCAGGAAAGGCATCCTCCTTTATTCATAAGAGCGTTTTCAAAATCTTGTATTAAAAAATCATTTCAGAGTAGAGCACGATGTCTACAAAGTGCTCCTCCAGAGAGAAGTGGCAGCAGGGTAACCTGAGGTTCCTGACAAGCAGAGAAAAGCACAGCACACAGAAAATAACCCTGCCCAGAGCAGGTGTAGTCATGGAGAGGCAGTTTACAGCTTTCTGCCCTGGGAAGGACAGAAGACCTCAAAGGTATCATCTTTTCTCCCTGTGTATCAGCAAAGTGGGCAAATGCTTTGGCACTACAAGGGGTTGAGATGTGGTCACCAGGAGAAAGGCACCGGTCAGATCAGCAGCTCAGGTCAACTTTGGGGCCTGTTTGCTCTGGAGAGCCCAGTTCCTGGCATCAACCCCCCCTGAGCTGCTCCACCGACAGCCAGTGGGACACCAGCAAGGATGGCTTGAGGTCAGAACTTGGATCTAACAGCTTTCCCTGAGAACTCTGTGTCTCTTCAGATCTCTACCTAATTAAATCATCTTTTGCCTTTTATTTGAAGATAGCAGAGAGCTCTTAAAGACCCTAACAGTTTGCTAATGATCCCGAGATGCTGAGGACATATTCCCCGAGGATGAAGCTGGTGCCCAGGCACACAAAGGTCTGGGAGGAATGACCCCAAACAACTGGCCTTTGCTGCAAGCACCAGTTCCTGCTTCCTGTAACTCCATCCCCCTGCATCCCTTTGGATGTAAATAACCAGCCATTTCTAACTCCTTGTAATTACCTATTTCTGTGGCCCGCCTTCACAAGGTAGTCTCTCTGCAATTATAGTTAATTGCCTTGATTGCTACTGCATATTTCAAGAAAAGTTGAGGAAAAAAACACAGGAGACAGAATAGTCTAACAGGGAACCCATAGGGGGACCAGCACAGAAAGTGTTAATACTTGGGGCATTGGATTTTTCATTCCAATCACCAAAGTCAGCCTGAAGCCTGTGAAAGCCCTTCCAGAACCACCGACCCTGTCTGTTAGCAGCCCAAGAAACTTGCTTTGAAAAAAAAAAGTCCTGATATAAGGCTGAACCAACCCCCTGCCAGCCCTCCACAGATGTTCTCAGCATCACAGGAGCTTACCCATGCTAATTGCAGATATATTTTAACCCACAACTGACTCATCCTTGGCCAGGCTCTGAATTTCCTGGGGTGGTGAGCTCCATCGGACTATTGATTTAACACAGTCAGCAAGCCCCACATGATGCTGAAACACTCCTCCCTGCTCTGCCATGGGCCTTGACTACAGGGTTTGATGCAGGACCAGCTCTGGATGCTCTTGGTATCCTCAGTAGCTCTCTGTCCACCCTCTGCTGCCCCTCAATCCCAGCTCCCAGAGCTGCCCCGATGCTGTTATCTGCCCAGCTGCTCCTCAACAGGGAGGTCACACAGAGCAAAACCTCCCACCCAACCACAAACCCTCAGCTCGAGCTTCCTTCTTGAGGGCCATCAATTACTTGGGGCTGTCAGGACGAGAAGGCAGCCCGGCCTCCACAATAAGGAGGATATTCAGGCTAATAACTTCCCATTAAGCTCCTCAGAGCTGGATGCTTTCCATCCTTTTCTGCCGGGCTGCTGCCAGGGTGTGTTTGCTCCCCTGACCCAGCTAAGTCTTGAAGGGACATGGCTTGAGGCACTGTCATAAAATAAGCTCTCTGCCACCAGCCCTGCCTGGAAATCCTTGGCAGAGTTGGGCAGAGAAACCACAACCTCCGGGTGTTGGCTCGGATGCTAGGTTAGCCTCCAAGAGAGGATGAGAGCTTTCAAGGCAGAAGATTGAAACGCAATAAAAAGAGAAAGAAACCTTTCAGCCATCACTTCTGAGCAAGTTATCACCTGCAAATGTGCTCCCAGTGTGCTGGAGGGAAAGCCAGGTGAGGGTGGTGGGGCTCCTAGACATTACCAAACCTTCAGCATCCTTCAAACCAACCAAGAGGTGAATCACAAAATGGGTTTTTGTTCAGGGCTATCTTACAGCACAGCTGAATATCCTCCCTTGCAAACTTCTTCTTCCCAGCAGCTATTCCCTTTCCAGGGCCAACCACCAAAATCAGGGAGAGGAATCAGCCCATCCCTCCCCTCCTGATCCCCTGCTCCTTCCCTGCAAGCCACAGCCCAGGGGACAACCCTAAAGCACTTTCTGTGCTCTGTTTCTTAAGAGTGCTAAACGGGGCTGGATATGTGGGGGTGCTACCTCCACCTCATCAAATACAAAAAAAAAAATCTCCCAATCCATTAATGCTTCATCAAATTTTTATGAGGCTTCTGCTAAAGGGAGGAAACCAAACAGAGATGGTGTCGGCATCCAGGCACTCTTTAAATCAAACATTCTTTCTCTAATGCATTTCTTTTTTTGTTTTGCACGGTACCAATCGGGAGAGCAAGAAAACATGAAGCCTGCATCTCCCTTTTCCAGCACCTGAATTTTTCCCAGCTCAGGATGCACGATCCCAGTTCTCCCATCAGCCCTGTGCTGGCTACACCAGCATGTGCCACCGAGCTGCTGGGGGGACAAGAGGACCAATAAAAACACCACCTGGGAGAGCATTCTGCCCAGGCTCCTGACCTCCAGGAGAGATCCTTTCATTGAGTGAATTCACTTGGCATCCAGAAGGAGGGTGGGATTGATGCACAGTGTGCATGGGGACTGGGAGCATCTTTGGAAGACGTAGGGATGGGTAAGGCAGTGAGGAAGCTCCTGCTCTTCCCTAATAAAGGCCTTTGCACCCACTCCAGCATTACCAACTCCTTCATTAAAACCAGAGCCCAGGCTGCTTTTCCAGGAGGGAAGGGAGCAGTGCTCACAACAAGAGCTCTGCCATTAAATCAGCAGCTGAGGCTCAGTCCAGGAAGAGACATTTGGAAACTGGATACCAGCTTGGGACCTGCCTAATAAGTCTGTGAAAATGTCAAAGGTATTTCTGTAGTATTCACTGTCCAAAAACCCAGTAATATATTTTTTTTTTTTTTTTCCACATTCCCTTGTTTGTGTGCTCGTTTGTTTTTTTTTCTGAGACCTTCCCTCTGGCTGCAGGAACGTTCTGCTGCAAACACACACCAGCCCCCAAATCAGGCTTCTTCATAAACAATATATTAAAAAGCAACCCCCCAAAGAAAACTCTGCAGCTGAATGCAAAGCCCAGTTACTGAAGAGCTCCACAGAAACAGCCAGTTGTGAGAAGCAAGAACACCAAAAATGAGGCAGGGGGAAAAGTAAATAAGCAAACCACTGAGCAAAACATTCTGCTGAGAATTCAGGAGCCATTAAAAAACTGACATCAAATGTGTATATATAAAATATACATGAGCTTCATAAGCCTATCTTATATCTAGGTATACAATGTTAAATATATATTATTTGTTTTGCAAAACTTAAACTTAAAAAGTCCATTTTCAACTATAAATGTTTTGGGTTGTTTTTTTTTTCCCCCCTCTCTTCTACTTGATACAAATCCCAAGAAAGAAAAGAAGTTATTTTCCTGAAAGATGGTGTGGAACTTTGGGACCATTCCTTGGGGATGGGAAGGATGCAAAGCTGGTGACAATGCCACCAGCATCTCTGCAGCAAGATCCTGGCCCTAATCTCCAGGCCCTCTCATCTCCCACCTCCAGCTTCTCCTAAACAAAACATCCAGAGAGGAAAGAAACCTGGAGCTCATTCCATACCCTGCTATTCACTGGAAAAGCATCAATGCTGCCAAATAAAGCCAAAAGAGACAGATTTTCCCATCCATCTTCCCCATAGATATTTTGCAGAGTTATCTGTGGTTGTCCAAGATGGTGAAATAAATGGGGGGCCTCCCAAAACCCAGATCCACCCTGGGGATAAGGCCTCAAACCCCTCTCAGGCTGGGGCCAGAGCTGCTGAGCATCAGCAATGAGCAAGGGGAAAGAAGAAGAAGAAGAAGAAGAAAAAAAAAAAACTAAAGAGAAAAAAAAAAAAATTAGCAATAAAGCCCTCATTGCCTCCATCCCTTGCTCTGGAGAGGCTGGGAAACTGGTTAATGGATGTCAGTTCTGTTTCCATTGAAGAAAATAAAAATCAATGCAAGGCTCTTTGGCAGGCAGGGCACAGCCACAGCCCTTGTGCTGCCTGCCTGGGTTTTTGGGCACTCCCCAGCCCAGCCAGAAAAGGAGTTTGCACCCACCTTACCACCCAGCAGCTGCCAAGCAGCCCCATAGGATCCTCTAAGGGCAGGAAGAAGAGAAGCATCCCTAACCCACCCCTCAAGCTGCAGATGTTTTAGTCCCATGGATTTCAGCAGCCACAGCTGTGCTGGGGTGGGAAGATGCTCAGCTCAAACTGCTGCCTTGGCAGATGCAATTATAAAGAGAAAATTCCCTTTTCGACCACTATTGAGGGGGGGTTTGTTGGGTTTTTTTGTTTTTTTTTTTTTTTTTTTTTTTTTTTTGGCTGGCCCCACTCTGGGTGGTCTCTGTAGTGCTGGAGGCTGATTTTTCCCTGCCTGCTAAGGTGTTTCAGCCTCTCATGCAGAAAAGATGCAGCTTGGACATTTTGTTAGCACTAAAAAGAATACTAATGAACTTGCAGGTTGCTGGATAAAGTAACTGATGACAAGCCACGGGCAGAACTGCTTAGCTGAGTCTCCTAGAAGTTAGAGGGATGAGACACAAATGGACTCGGGATTAAAAGAAAAAGAAGAAGACCAAAAGAAATCTGTTTCTTCCCCCATTTCTGCTTGGTGAAGCATCAGGTGCTGCCTAAAACCCCTGCCTGCCTCTAATCCCATGCCCAGATTACGTTTGTTTTTCCCAGTTTTGATCCTCTGGCTTCCTCTCAGCCCTTGGGTTGGGATTTATCACCTCGAGATGCAAGCTAGCAACTTGGACCCCACTTCCTAGCAAATGGAGAGAAAAAACAACTCCTAGGAGACAATCTGTCTGACCTATTTTGGACATCTGCCTTAGACTGGGATGAATTGCACCCTAAAAAACCCCATTGCTCTCCAGCCACTCCAAAGGGGGACTCAACAAACCCACTCAGATGCAGACATCCATCACCCCAGACACCTGCAGGTACAGGAGCAAATATCCCAGACTGCTCATCCTTCTCTGGGCCCCTATGGAAAAGTTCATGGATTGAGAGCTGGATGCATCCAGCCTACACCTGGAAGCAAGTGCCAGCACTCCCAGAGCCCCCGTCTTAGGTTGGAAGGGACCTTAAGGGCCACCCAGGCCAAAATCAAGCACAGGAACTCGAGAAAGTCTTCAGGAATCATGTCCCAGCCCAGGGAGCTCAGGGAGATGGGGACCTGGGACTCCTCCTGCTCACTTGGCCATCCGAGCAAAGGGTCAGTGCCTTGGAAAAGGGGGGGGAAGAGGGCTCATTCTGGCTGGGAAACCACACAAAAGAACAGCCAAGGCAGCACATCCTACCCAAAGTCCAGCTCTGAAGAGGAGCTTTCTACAGAACCAAAAAACCAGACCCAAGTCTAAAATCTATCACACTGGGCACAGGCTGGATGTGGATCCCATCTCCCCAGCTCTCAAGAACATCCCCTGGTGTATTTTGAGCCCTGACTTCTACTGCAATGAGCTTATGTGCTCGTGCTCCTTGCCTGTGTGCCCATCTAGCAATCTTCCCCAGTAATGTGTGAAGCCTTTGGCCAATTTTAACTAAATTTGACAGAGGAACAGATGGCTCAAAGACATTAAGTACCTGCAAGTCTAGTACAGACAGGCAGCCAGGTACAGGAGAGGGACTCTGCCAGTGCTCAATAGAGGGAAAGGCCACAGAAAAAATGAGATTCAGCCTCATCTGAACCTCAGAGAAGCCACACAGCACAAAGCCTTTCCTAACGTCCCCGCCGCAGGCAGAGAGTCATTTACTCCTACTTGGACCAGAATGAAACAAACTTGTAAGAAATCTGGCTTTATCAGCTCCCGTGCCAGTCAGAGGGATGGGGTTTGCATGTGAAAGCAGAGCCTGAGTGACAACTTCAAGGAAGGAGGAATGGAAAGGCAAATTGCACCAAGGAACTGCTGGAAAGCTTGCACTGAGAGCAAACCCTCCCCTGGAGCCTGCAGCCTGGGCAAGGGGATGCCTCCTGCACCAAATTTTTGGGGATGCCTCCTGCACCAAATTTTGGGGATGGCTCATGCACCAAATTTCCATGGAGAGCTCTTTCTTGCATCAAAGGAGGGCACAAACACATTATCTTGGCCCCAGGCTTGCACGGCAGGCTAGGAGCCAGTAATAGAAGTGCTCATCTATTTCCCATCAATGTATCTTTTTAATGAACCAAGATGGCTTTTTAAATAAATAAAACCTTTCACCAAAAATAGCTGTGCCATCATCTATAATCCCCTGGAAACTTAAAAAGGTCTGAAATTGAGATGCAAAGCAATAGTGAGAGGTGGGGGGGGTGTGGTGATGCAGCCACCCCCAAAGCTTTTGCAGAAAAAAAAAAAAAAACCCAACAAAAGCTCTAGGTGGCCCTGCTCTGGCAGGGGGGGTTGGACTAGATGATCTTTCGAGGTCCCTTCCAACCCCTAGGATTCTATGATTCTATGATTCTATGAAAAGAACCAAAAAAAAAATCCACATGCAAGCCCTTCTGCACACACCTGCAAACACCTCGCCCTCCCGTTGCCAAAATAAATGTCAAAAGCAGCTTGCAAACTACCTAATGCTCACAAATTCCCCAAGCTTAGGCAAGTACTATTTTTGTTTCAATGTGGGGAAGAGGCAGGGAGCAGCAAAACGACTTCATCTGCAAGGGTGAGCTTGTGGTCCAAGCAGGAGGGAGGGTGCAGCAGCTGCCCTGGCTGAGCCAAAAACTGGGGTGGGATCAGGCACCAAGCCACGGGGGCCACCTCCCCTTTCGTGTCTCCCAGCACCATCTCCCCTTTCCTCCAAGTCAAACAGATTTGTCCACAAAATCAGCTCCGGGTGGCACAGCCTCACCCAGCAGGTACAGATGGGCTCAGTGATCAAGATGAATCATTTGGCACCTGCAGAATGACCTGGATGCAACTGCAGAACCAGCTCCTTGCTCAGCAGGCCAGGGCATGGGGAGGGGGGGGGAGAGAAAAGCCAAAGGAGCCTCCAAAATAGGGGGGACCCCCACATCTGGGCCTTTTGTCTCACCTCTCCCCCCCCTTCCCCACCCAGCTCTGGTTTGGTTGCTTCACACCCAAGCCCCCTCCCCACTCTCAGACAAGGTTAATAGGGTAGAGAGAGAGCATCTGTTTATGAGAAGGTTATCAAGTGAAAGGCAGTAACGCAGCCTCCAAACCAGCTTTTCATAGCCTCTTACTTATTATTTAATTTGGCTCCAGTACGTGAAATTAGGCTAATGGCTGTTAAGTGGTTAAGGCACACACATTGTCCATCTGCCGAGAAGGCTCCAGGCCGTTGTTCTGTTTCAAAGGCTAAGGAGGAAAAATAATATGAGAGTTGCATGCTGTTAGTTTGAGAGCTCATAAATGCATTTGCTCCCTTTTTCCTCCGCTTTTTTATTTCTTTTATCTCCAGTGTTTTGCCTGTTGCAGCATTAGGAACTTCTGGAAAGCGAGTTACTGGCCTTCTTATTATTATTCTTTTTTTTTTTTTTTTTTTTTGAATTTTATTTTTTTGCCTTGATTTTTTTTTATTTTTTTGTCACTGAAAGGAAGGACAAGCCAACCAGTTCCAGCAATGCCACAGCCACCAGCTGCTGCAGTCCTGTGATCCAGGGATGCAAAGTGCAGCATCCCCCATTTGATACCAGCTGCATTACCAACACAACCCTGATTTTTCAGTTCTTCTTGACCTAGTCTGATGGAGTCTGCATCTCCATCAACACAGCATCATCTTCACAGCTTTCCTTACACGAGGGATGCTCAACCACTTCCCACCTGACCTCTTTGTTGCATTTAATGAGTAGCTCCACACATACCATGGGGAATGGATGGTTTCCCACATGTTTTAATCTGAAATGCCACAAGCTCAGGCTGGAGTTTCCTCTTCCCATGAGTCTCACGTCCCTCCCCAGTGCCCACACAGATTCTTGGGTGTCTCATACAAGAGTTGAGCTCATTCTGTGACTAACGAGGTCCCTTGACCTCTACCTGTTTATTTATTGTGGAAGTGACAGAAATGTAACACCCAGCCCTCTGTAAAACCTGTCAGAAATAAAGACAGCTCATTCTCAAAATGTAACAGAAATGCTGGAGTGGAAAAGGGATGCACAGAGGGAAGAGGTGCCCTGCTCCTGGCATCCAGGAGTGGCCAAGGAAGGGCTGAATGAATTCTGGGCAAGTGAGCTGGAGAGAGGGTGGCAAAACTGCACATAAAACCTGGCCAAGAATCCTTAGAGGAAGACTTCACAGACACCAAAAAACCTCTCTATAGTGACTTTTTGTCCTTTGGTCCCCAGACACAGTTTGCACTCTCTGCCTTGCCCACTGTAGGACTTGGCATGGCTGAACCTGGTTTTATTAAAACAGGTTGCTGGATGGACATGGAAGGAGGTATAAAGAATATCATGTGGGTTTTAAGCAGGTTCTGGCTGTGTCCCCAGCAGCAGGCACCTGGGATTGCTGCTGTCCACCCCCCAGGGCTCACACTTTCCCCATCCTTGGCTTTTTACTTATGGAAACCAAGGTGGCACCACAGCTTGGTCCCTCCATGGCATCAGAAGTGGAGAGGGGGAAGGTGTAAGCAGCAATGCCTGAGCCCAAGATGTCCCAGGACCCCCCAAACCAGAGTCCATGTGAGAAGAGAAACTGCTTTCCAGAGAGCAGCCCTGGGGAGAAGCAGGACCAGGGGCTGGAAGACAAGGAGAAGGAGGAAGGGGCCCTTGAGCTGCAGCAAGAAAATAACAGCCCAAGCCCAGCTCTCTCCTCTAAGAGCTGAGATGTCTCTGAGCAAGAAGGGTTATTTATGGGGACACGAGGAAGGAGAAGGCAGCTGAAGAGCATTTCTCATTTCCCTCCATTACTGCAACAACCCCACTTGAAATTCAACTTTATATCTTCCTTTCCAAGCCCAGGGAAAAAAAAAACAAAAAAAACCAAACCAAAACCAAAAAATGCCACAAAGTCAGCTCTCCCCCCCCCTCCTTGCTATCCTCCTGCTTTTGCCAGAGGTTAGTGGGGCTGCTTCAGCCTCACAGCAGGAGGAACAAGCAGCAGTTGGCACTACCTGGAGACAAGATTAGAGAATTTATTAAGGGCTTTGTCCCCCCACCTCTCCCCAGAGCAAGGCGCTGCTTTTCCTCAGTACAGCTGCTGCATCTACACCAGCTCCTGCTGCTTTATCCCTGCCTCCTGCCTCTCTCAACAGGCATCTCCCTGAATTCCTCTCCCCCTGTACTGTATCTTTGTTGAGGAGCTGTGCCCAAGGTATATAAATATATATCTACAACCCCATCAACTCAGTCTCTGTGTGCAGAACACAACCGTGCTGGGGGGTGGTTGGTTGTAACACTCCTATCCAAAATTACCTCCCATCTATTCATTTTCATACTCCTCTCCTGGGTTCCTCCTGAACCTAACCCAGAATGCAGCATCCAGGTTCTGGTTTTGGTTTTTTTGTTGTTTTTTTTTTTATTATTTTTTATTTTAAGAGGGAGGATGAAGCAAAAAGAAAAGCGATTGCTGATGGTGCTGCCTGACGTGGGGATAAAGGGGCTGGAAAAAACCACCAAAGCGAGATGCTCAGCCCATGTCCTGCAGCTCTGCACCTGCTTGGGCTGACAAATAAAAGCATGGCCTGCAAAGCTGTCAGGGATTATGGAGAGGAGAGTGGGACTAAAGGGAACTTGCCCAGATTTGGCCGAGCGGGATGGAAAACTTGCGCTGGTAGGGCGAGTGAGCTTCTGCAGTATTTTTTTTATTTTTTTTTTTTCAGCTGGCAAACCCCCTGCTCTGACACATTTCTGTGTGTCTGTGCTGCTTCCAGTCCTGCTTTTTCCCCTCGCAGCCTGGTAGGAGCTATTAAGCTATCCTAGCAGAAGTCTGACACCAGGAGAGTTTTGTGTGAATAGCATATCCCAGCAAATCTGCAGGATAGAGAACATCTGAAAAATCAGGTTAAAGGATAAATACTGACAAGCTCTGACTGGAGAGAAGAGTCTTCATTCAAACACCTGAACAAACTGGAGGATTGCTACCGTTTTCCCCTAAAATGATGCTGAACCAGGCTGGTGATGATGGAAAAGCAGAAGAAGGAGCTGATCCTCCAGCTGAAGGACTCCAGTGAACTTTGCCAGGGTTCTACAGAGCCTTCAACCCAGAGTGTGGAGCGTGGAAGGCTCCCACCTGGATTTCAGGAGGCAAACTGGCAGGGCAGGACTTGCAGGAAGGCTCTGAGGAGTCCTCTGCACTAACATGTTGCCAAGGAGCATATGCAATGAAGGGGAGAATTACAACAGAGCTTTGCCTCTGATCATCAGTGGGTTTGAAGGGTTTTCTTGGCCTAAGTCACCAGGAAATTTGGCAAGAGGTTTCCCAAGCAGCGAGCTGGCAGTTGTAGGAAGGAAGGTGGCTTTATCCAAGACAAAAAAAAAAAAACCCAAACCAACCCAGGGAGATAGCTTCAAACTCATGCTGACAGGGGAGAAAAGTGAAAGAAAACATCCTCATGGGCACAGCAGCTGCTTCAGAGGCAGCAGGGAAAACTGGTGGAGATGAGGGTGAGCTTGGAGCAGAGTTTTTCCCAGGCTGACAGCCTGGGAGGAGGAGATCTGAGGAAGGCAGGCTCCATCTTTTTCCTCCCATCATTTTAGGAAAAGAAAGCCTTGACCCCTTCCTACCCCATACAGGGGAAAAGCAGGAGATGTTCCCAGCCTGGCTGTGGGATGGGAAATGGCTCTGGCCTTGCTGGGATCTGCAGCCTGAGCTGCTAAGGGAGTGATGGATGAAGGAGGAGGAGGAAGCTGCAGCTCCAGGTTCTGCAGCAGCAAATGGCCTCAGCGATTAAAACTGAGTGGGCAGTTGTGTATCACTCTGGATTTTCTGCCTGCTTCCTTGCTAGCAGTGACTCAGGAATATTCTTCATCGCCCTCAAGTGAGGATATGATCATTTTCTGCCACTTGAGATGAAGCTAATTTTACAGCAGCTTAGGGAGAGAGAGATGTCATGTGCTGATGTCAGTACTGCCTGCATCCCACATCAATGCAGCACCCACAAGGCTAGGGGTGCTGACTGCTGGAACTTAGACCACCCAATATTAGGAGAGAAACACCAGAAGCCAAGGGAGGGTTGTCTGGGGCTTCAAGGGTCCCTGAAAGATGAAAGGAGAAGAGCTGTGGAGGATGGAGACCTCCCATCAGAGAGACAGACAACAGCAGGCCCTCTCCAGTCAGGTTTCTTAGAGGGAGAAGCACCCAAGACAGTCTGAAGGTTTTGAATATAACCCCAACAGGACCAAGGTGCTGAAAAAAAAGGGCTCAAAGGACAGATTCCTCCACTCAAACCCAACCCAGTCCCACAGGGACCGAATTACCGAAACCAAGAACCCATGTGTCAGCAGCAGTGCAAAGTTTCTGAGTGCCAAAGGCAAATTTCTCCCTTGGCACATCAGAGCCTGGCTCTGGCTGGGCTTCCCACCTCCTCCTAGCAGTGCTCCCCACGGGGCTGGGATGGCAGAGGAACCAGTACCACCACCAGCACTGCAGCTGGACCGCCCGGGGTCCTGGCTGGGAACCTACCAGCCCTACAGCCACATCCAAATGGGGTTTTTTTCTTGCTTGCTGATGGGGCCATTTATTTCTTTTCGAGCTGCAAAAGCTGCCTTCACACCAGGCCCTGGCAATGCCTGGCTGGGAACCCTGGGTGAAGCCACAGCCTCCCAGCCACCGGCCGGGATGTGATTCCTTGACAGCCCTGGCTTCAGGAGCTAACTGGCAGGGGTGGCTGCATTTGCAAGGGAAACAGAGTGGTGGCTGCCAGCTTTTAGTGACAAAAGGAGTGTTTATAACAGGCGTGGTGACAGCTGTCCGAATGCCACATTTATTTACAAAACGTTAGTTAAATTACTGACAGTTGGTGCCGCAAAGGGAAGCTGAGAGGAAGAGCTGACATCTCCCCAGTGCACCCATTCAGCAGCCCCCCCCTTCCACCCCTGCCTGCAAAGCCCTTGGTGCTGAGGACCCTTTCCCACTGAACCTCCCCGGGGTCCTGCAGCAACCCCCACCCACCCCAGGGGATGGGTCCCAGGAGGGTGGGTGAAGTTTCTCCTCCTCGATGCGCTGCCACGGAGCCTTTCAGGCTTTTCTGGAAGGACCAAGAGGTTATTTCCCAGCCTGTCATCTCTTCAGCCCTTGGCTGTCTGTTGACACCGCTTAGGGCAGTGCCACTGGAATGGATGGAGGTCACCAAGTGGACCTCTGAAGAGTCAAAAATGTCTGGCATGAGCTGGTTTTCCAGGCTCAGAGAGGTGTCTGAGGTGAAGGGCCCCAACGTTTCGCTCAACAGTGTCAACAGTCTGCATGCTGCTGGCTTGAACCCAGCAAGGAAATTGCAGCTGCTGTCCTCCAGGAGCCAAGGACAAGCAGGAAAATTTAGGAGCCCCAGCTGACACGCACCAGTGAAGGCGTTTCCCTCAACCAACCACCTCCATGAGGAAGCACTAACAACCCAAAACGGGACTTAGACCTTCTGCCCATGTCCTGCCTGCCTCAGAACACAGACTTTCTTTAACTTCACAAGTCCCCAAGTCAGGGCTAATAGATCCCTTTTGCTCCTTGTGCCTGTAGAGGACTCAATCCCATCACCTGGCACCCACCCATCACTGGAGCATCTCTAAACTGCTCCCTCCAAACCCCACCCTGCTTTGCCCTCTCACCCTGTCTAAGTTTGCTGAGCAAACAGGGTCAGGCTGAAATCTGGCCTTGGAAAATGTATATTCAACATCCACCCTGGCTGATTCAACACAGAACAGCTCCTCCGATGAGAAGAAAGCAAAAGGAGGGATTGAATACAATGGAAAAAATAATTCCAAAATATAAAGCAGTTCGGAGGTGAGAAGGGAAAGTATTTTTTCAGCTAAAGAGAACTCTGTGTATCTAGAAACCCTCCCCTTCTGAGACTGAATGGAATCCCAATTGCTCTGTTTCAGATTTGCAAACTCACAATCTCGCTTCAGCTTGACCAGAGCATTTCCTGCAGAACTTGACAAGATGCTTCAATGAATTTATAAACTCAGATTAAAAGGAAATATTATTTTTCCAACCCAACCTTCCCAACAAGGGCATTCTAAACTTAGTGTTTTCCAGCCAAACTACAAAAGAAAGAAATGGATTTTTTTTTTTTTTTAAACTAAAGGGCCTGTTTTAAAAATAAAAATTTGTACATTTCTTTTTGTAACAAACTGTACAAGCCTGAGGTTTTTTTTATAAAAGCACAAGCAAGAGGTGCTCACTTAGCTCCTGCAATGCAAGATAAGCATCAGACCTTCAGAGCCTTGGAAAATACTTGCTCGAGTGTTCACCTAGGTCACTCTTCCTTTGAACCCATCAAGAGCTTTGTACTGGACTACAAGAGAATAAGGATGTAAGATAAAGATTATCCTGGAATAAAGCCCTGAACCTGTAATATACTGAATTTGGAGGGCTTTAGGGTAAGAACCTAAATATACCTTCAAATATCAGTGCTGTGCCTATCTGGAGGTCCAAACCATCTTGAGGTGGCTCTGAAGATGGAGCTGCCCTGGATAATTTGCTTTTCTTGACAGTTTTCTATCCTGCCTCTTATTACACCTACGTAAGAAACTCAAGTTTGAAAACCACAGCGTTTTTGCTGAACAGAGGATGTGAAGCTGGAGAAATAATAATCCCACCATGATGATAAAAAAAAAAAAAAGGAAGGGGGGGGAGGGAAATTAAAATCACACTCCAAAATCCAAAGTAATAAATGTTTGGATGGTGTCCGGGGCTCTGCATGTGTCTGATAAAACAGACGCAGGTGTCAGAGCCATTTATGGTTGCAGGCACCGAGCCGGTCAAAATCTCCATCTCTGGGAAAAAAAAACCAAAAAAACAAAAAAACCTGTGATATTTCACCAGCTGCTCATGTTGGAAGGTGGTTTTATTCCTTATTTACTCTGTCCTCATTGACATGCAGAGCTGGACTCGCATGTCTCCTGTTTGACCCTTGGTGTCCTTTCCTCTTCAGCTCTCTCCCCAAAGGTGTCCTCACCTTCAGGCCAGGCTTCAGCTCTCCAGACCTTGGCTCCATCTCCCCGATCCTGGTTTTTCCAGAGGAAAATCCAGCTGCAAAGCCAAGTTTACCTTCAGCCTTTCCTTACCCACCCATCTGCTCTTCTGCATCCTCACTTTGCATATAAACCAGTGACTGCTTCCCTGCACGGCTGCTGCTGGTGAGAGCCAACACCACTCATTGCCAGCTGAAGAATCCTTATTTAAGGCAACATTTTTAATTTTAATACACTCATGATTAAGACACCTTTGGCATTTCAGCAGAGAGGCTGCAGCATCCAGACCCAAGTCTCAGACTTGGCTCCTTTGTGGCTGTACCACCTCTGAAAAACCAAACCTCAGGAGAGCATTTCTTATTTATTTATTTCTTCCCATTTAACTTCCCATATAACTTCCCATTCCCAGGGTAGTTCCCACTTCATGGGGTGTACAACAGTTCCTTCCTGATTTTCCCTTTTCCTCCTAGGTGAAAACAAGGCTGTCTGAGCTCAAACTGGAAGGTCTGGGCAGGTCCAGAAGCAAGAAAGAAAAAATTCTGCTAGACCAAGAGGAGGATTTTTCCAGCAGCATTGGCTGGAGTGACTCCAGTGAAGCCAACACAAGAGGCAATGGTTTAGGCAAGCTGAAGACAACCACATCTCCACCCCACCTCTTGCACAGAGCTGCCAGTTCACAGGGTGCAAGGCCAAGCAGCAGCACACTGGGTACCCCAGGGGACTCTGCCAGCCTGGGGACACTGCATCAGGATGGCCACGAGCTAGAGACAAGGCCAGATGCCTGTCACCCACAAGCACCTGGGTCAGCTCACACTTGTGATGGGAGAAGCATCTCAGCAGCATCTGGGGCTACGGGTTGTCCCACAGCTGGAGGTGGCACTGCTTTTGCTGGTCCCAATCCCTGATTTTGCTTCAGCTCCTACCTGGTGATCATCCCGCAGCTCTGCAGTACCCCAACCACACACCATGTCCCCCTGCCACGAAGATTTCTGACATTGAAAAAGACTCCCAGCAGCCCCTATAAACTCCAAGCAAGGGCAGGACACTGGTGGCCGTGTCCTCCAGTAGGACACTCCTAGCATTTTCCTTACTGATGGATGCCTCCTGCCACAAAAAGGCTGCAATGCAAGCAGATGACTCACAGAATGGAAGCGTATCGAGTGCCACACACAAATAAACACATTTCCAGGACCCTAGGAGGGCACCTTCCATCACATGAAGGGTGGGTTTAAGGGCTAAGAACCCTGGTTTAGGAATTAGAAATGCCACCCTCCTTTGGGCAGCCACCTGCAAGGCTCCTCTGACCTCCTATCCTCTTTGCCTTTCTTCCTCCCCATCAGCCCTTCCCATCCCACAGGAGCAGGGTACCACTCTGTTTGACTTAAATCTATCCAGAGCTGGTAGCTTGGAGATATTTAACCCTCTGCTGGAGATGACATGCTTGTCCCCTAGGAGACTCCAGTGAACTACAGGCAGCAGCTCTACCAGAAGAACTATAAAGGGAAACCCTCCTCTGGCACAGCAATCAGGCACTTGCCTCATCTCAGATGGAAATTGCACTCAGGGAGAAAAAGATAAAAAAAAAAAAAAAAAAATTTAAGCTGATTCCATCTCAGAGATGGGAGAGAGGTGGTGAAGATTTGCTGACATGTCACTTTTAGCAATAAACTCCCCTTTCAGAAACATGCCATCGCAAGCAAAGTCATTGACTCACAAGCTGCAACCAACCACCACCAGCATCACACGTGGGCACTGCTTGGGCTCCTGCAGCCCCTCTGCTGAAGCATCTCCAGGAACATGGACAGAAAAGCCTGGCCAGAAAGGAGGACCCAGGAACGATGGGAGGAGGAGAGGGGCAGGGGTGAAGTGGCACCGATGGGAGCAGAAACTCAAATCCTTGGTACTGCTCACACAGGAGAGGTTTGGAGGAGAAGGTGAATGTGCTGGAGTCAGGACAACCACCTTTGGTGTATGAGTTGGCAGCTCAGCTCCATCCTCAGACAGGATTGCTGGGGCTGGTCCCAGCCCAGCCCACATGCTCAGGAATTCTTCACTGCTCTGTAACAACAAAATAACTACAGGAGATGTCCCTGCTCGGGGCTTGGGAAGTGGGCAGGGAAGCAACCAGGAGCTTTGGGCTCTGCTGGGCAAGGCTCTGACATAAATAACTGCAGCAGGACAAGAAAATCCCAGGTACTGAGCTTGGGAGACCATCGGAATGGGAAGGGGAGATGCACGCTGGGGAAGAAATGAGGAGGAGCTTGGCAGATGTGCAAGGGTGGGGTGGAGGGGTGGCCAGATAGGGCAGGAGATGGGAGTGCTGGGATGAACAGAGCATGATTCAGAGTGCCCAGAGAGCTTGCTGGGGTGTGGGGACTGGCTGGTCAAGCAACACCCCTCACTGGGGTTATTGCAGCAAAGGTGGGAGTGGGGAGCCCGGAGCAAAACAGACACAGAGCCCTGCAGCTGCTGAGCAGGCTTGAGCAATCATGGCTGGACCCTTTCATCAACAGCCTCTGCCCTGTCCTGCTCTTACTTGTCTTATTTGGACTTAAAAGAGTCATAGAAAACAGATCCATGGCTGAGAAAGATTCTTTTCTGCTTCGCAAACCAGCGCTTAGTTTGCATCCATCAAACAAACGTGCTTGATTCTGTTCTGTTTCACAGCCAACTTATCATTTCTCCAAAATGCCTTCAAGATCACAACAGGGGCAAAATAAATTCGCAAAACAGGCTCGGGTATATCGTGGCAGATCTCAGAGGCCAAGTGCATGGCCTTTTTCTAACCCCAAGTGGAAAGGAGAGGAAACATCACGGTTCAAATAAAGCAAACCCACAACTTTTAACACGCGTTGAGCTCATGTTTGGCTGTCAGAATCCAAAGGGGAACAAATAAAGGAATGGTGTCACCCTGCTAAGAAAACCAGGAGATGTACAGAGATATGACCCTCATCCTCCAGCCTGACCTGCCCAAGGCACAGACAAATTCTGGGGCCACCACTCCAATGCCTGCACCTGGGATTGTCAGAGCCTCTCTGTGGAAAGTGCTGACTGATGGCAATTGAAGTGAAATCATAATCAAGGCATTTGTTTTGGTGCTGAGAGAATGACTCCAAAGGTCTCAGCAATGCCTGGGCTCAGTTCAAACACTGGATGGAAGTTCAGGATGGGTCTTCTCCAGCATGAACCACTCACTGATGTCTGGCCATGGTGGGAGGGGGTGCAGACCAGCCCCATCCTCACAAGAGACAGCTCTGACCTTCACAAACCCTCCCCAAAAACAGGAGCAGCCCAGCTTCAGGACCAAGATGTGCATCAGTAAAAATTCCAAGCTGTTGCACCCACCCCCAAGCCTTTTCCTACTCCTCCAGGTTTTGCTGAGTCCAGGAGTAAGTCCTGCCCCTCCTGTCCCAGATGACAGCTCTGTCCCAAAGTCCAACCCCAGACTGAAATTTAATGCAATGACCTGAAGTGCTGCTACCAAAACAAGACACGTGACCACAGCCCTGGCACCCATCAGAGACAGAAGGAAATACCTGAACATCACTGGTGTCTCTGTGAGTCCTAATATTATATTTCCAGCAGCCAGGTTTGCACAGAGCAAAGCCTGTGCCTTTTCCAACAGGGAATTCTCCTCGTGGCCATCAATCCAACTCCTTTCACAGGCACTGAATTAGCTCTGCTTGGAGGAGAGGTGGGGATGGAGCTGAAAAGAGCCTCCCTGGCTGAAAGCAGCCCAGAGACCTGGGCACCCAGCCACCCCAGATAGAATAACCCATTGCCAAGCCCTCCTCCCCTGGGTGCTACAGGACTTTCCGAGCACTTCAGCAACTGCTGCTGCAAAGTTCTCCCCTTGCTCTCCTTTTTGTTGGCTGCGAAAAACCAAGCAAGCACCTCTAGAAACATCTCTTTCCTTCCAAATCCTTGGCTGCAACTCACCATCCTCCCACCCCACATGGAAATGAGCAGAAAAAGAGAAGAATCTGGTTTGTTTGGGTTTTGTTGGGTATTTTTTCTCCTTTCTGTGCCCTTTTTTCCTGATTGCCACCCTAGCAGAGGGCAGGGGGAGCAGCAGTGGGGTCTGCTGAAGCCTTTCTGAGCAGCATTGCTATTCTGACCAAGTTAACTCCTCCACAACAGATCGATGGTTACACCGGGAGGGGAGCAGGCAGGAAGATTCACGCTTCCTTGATTTCCTCCTCTGGAAATGGGTGATTTTCATGTGCACATCACGGCCACGGGGACCAGGACCCACCATGAGGACGCAGCAATAGACCTGCTGGGCTACCCACTCCCACCTCAAACCAGAAGGAAAAATGCCACTGCAAAAAAAAACAAAAACCCAAATCCTCCATCCTCTCCAGCTACCAAACCAGTGCACCAAGTCAGCAAGCCAGACATTCATTTCCAAGAGCAATTCCCACGCCAGGGGTGAGACAACAGGAATATCATCTGAAGAGTTTGCACACCCCAGAACCCACGTACCAGTCTCCTGGGGCACACTTGTGTTGACAAGGCACCTGGGGAGGGACACACAGACGTCCCTTGCCACCAGACCAGCTCCCCAGCTGAACTGGGATGTGCATATGGCAGCCCTGGGGTGATGACAAGCTGCTGCCCTCCCTCCTCAGAGCAGGATTTGTCCCATTTCCCACTCAGGTCTCCCTGAGAGAGGGCAAACATCCCTCCTGCTGACTCACCCTGCTTCTCTTTGGTCTCCCAGGACCCCCACCAGGCAGGGCTGACAGGTCTACCCCAGCCACCAGGGGTGCCAGGCAGAGCACCGGCACAATCTGTGCCAGAAACCCCTCCCAGGCCCCCACCAGAACACGAGTGATTTGCTTCCATCCACTGAGCACCACTGCCCAGTCCACCCTACTGCTGCCACCTCCTGTGGATTTTACAGACCTCCAGTAAGCCAACCCCCTCCCTCCCCAACAACCCCATGCCAAGATCCACAGGATTTCTGGTGCTTGGGAGGGCACAGCCTTTCAGGAGAGGAAAGGAGCCACTTTTTTTATTTCAGCCCAGCTCAGTGGGACAAATTCCTAAGCGAGACACCCTGTCCTACCCCCTCAGCCACCCACTGCCCACTCGTGCCAGGGACACAAGACAAATCCAGATGCCAAAACACAGGGAATGTGTGAGCTCTTTGGGGTGGGGGGGCTGCAATGAGCTGAGCTGCAGGCAATCTATAATACAAGGATTCACCTTTCCAGGGGCCAAACCCAGCCCTTGGAAAAAGAGACCTGGATAAAATTCCTCAGGAGACTTGGGGTTTTGGTTTTGGTTTTTTTGGGGTTTTTTTGTTTTTTTTCCCTGGCTTGGCCCTGCTCCACTGGCTGGCGTAAAGCAGGAGTGCACACACCCAGCTGGCCCCACAGATGTTTGTGTCACCTACGCAAACGCCGCCGGAGGAAAGTCACTCCCTGAGCACTCCGGAGTTGCAAGCCCCACTTTCCCAAGGCTGCAATTAAAACCTGTCTTTTCCTTTTTCATCTCCCTATCAAACATCCTCTGGGATGACTGCGCCCATCTGCTGCGAGGACAGGGATGGGTATGATTTGGGCAGAAGATATCCCAGAAGTTCCACCCATCAAAATTACACGTTTCTTGGCAGCCCCTGCATCCCTCAGATCAGGCAACAGGACCCCAGAGCAATGCCTGGACCCACTTTTCCCACACACACACCCCAAGAGTTAATGGTAGTGGGGAGCAGCAAACCCCTGCCCCCAGAGCAAGGAGGGCAGCACCCCCCTGCCCAAGGCCAGCCCCATCCTGGACCCCCCACCCCATCCCAGCAGGTCTAGGCATGGGAAGGAGATACAAACCCCACTGTGAGGGGGGGTGACAACTCCTCCTTTCTCCAAGCTGGGTTGGTTTGACACGCATGAAGGCACCCCCAGCACTGCACCCCAGGAGCACGGTGATGTTTACCCCCCCCAAATGCAGCCAAATGCCCAAACCATGACGACCAAGAGCAGGAGCCAAGCCCGGGGTGGGGCAAGGGGCCAAAAGAGAATTCACACTCCCCTGTTTTCATCCCCCAGTAACTTTTCCAGAGACAACCAGGGGGGAGACAAAACCAAAGCCCACTCCCCCAGCACCCAAACCTCTCCGCTTGCCAACCGAGACGGTTCAGCCCCTGCGGGGGAAACTGAGTCACGACTCCAAAGACACCGGATGCCCTCCCCGTGCAGTGGGACCCCCTTCCCCCCGGGTAAATCCCCCCCTTCAGAGGCAGAAATGCAGCTGCTCCTACCTGAGCGTGGCACTCTCCCCTTGCCGCACAGTCACGTTGTCCATCGCTTTGGGGAAGGTGGCATCTCCGCTGCGCACGGGCACTCCTGCGGGCACAAGGAAGAGCAGCCTGAGACAGAGGACGACCAGGCACCTCCAAGGCAGGGCTAAGCACCCACCGACCCCCATCCTGGGCAGCAGGGACTTTTCCAACAGGCAAAAAACACACCCGACAAGGCCACCAGGAGAGAAAAGGGGGGAGGGCGGGGAAGGAGGTGGGGGG